>PVLC010000460.1:0-122043 GCA_004027655.1 Graphiurus murinus | reverse complement strand
GGGATCACAGGACAGGAGCAAGAAAGGAGGATGGCCTGCCACACTCCCGTGTTCGTGGTGGACCCTCCCCAATTATATTAATTCTGTAGCCTCGACGGAACCCAGCAAAACCCCTCCATCTCTACTGCAGGTGCCATCTCTAAAGGCGTTATTAATATTTATGGAATGCTTGCTAGATGCCGCTACCATCTCTGATATCTTATTATAGAGCCTGTTATAAAATGCATTAGTAATAAATTCCTGACAGATGGAGTTCTGACAAGGTGCAGGCACCTTGCTGGATCAGAGCTGGGAACAGACGCTCCTGGACACATATGTGCTGCGCAGAGGCTGGGTGGCTGGTCCCGGGGTGGACGGTGCGGGGGAGAGCAGGAGGGACGATCACTGACCCAGGTCCTCCCATCCTCAGCTGGCCTGTGATCAGCATTTTTACACGTCTTAATTCATTGCTTTCTTTTCCAGATGGGGGAAATGAAAGCTCAGAGAAATGATGCCACTCATCTAAAGTCACACAGCTTGTAAGTGGGAGAAGTAAGCTTCGAATTTGGGCCACTCTCTGTCCCCAGACATCAGAGGCTCCGGCACCAAGGATGGGCTCAGGGCCCCTCCATGGTTAGCACTGACTTACTTCCTTCCCTGTCTGGAAGGGTTGGCATGAGAGTGGGAGGGTGGTAGGAGGGGGACTTTGGGTTTTCTGGATTAGAGAAGATAGAGCCAATGGGAGCTTTAGCCCAGAAGGAATTTTGGAAGGAAGAGGGTCCCTAAAAATTGCATACTTTCTCTACAAACAAGAGATGGGCCCCTGTTGTAACAAAGAGTGGAAGTCAGCAGCAGAGAACTTTCTGAGTAAGGGCTCCTGGGCAAGGGGGGCACACCTGTGCTTGGGTTCAGATGAATACCAAGGTGTGGGCACTCTTGGAGAGCAGGGGGCAGTGTCCACACATGGAATTGTGCATGGAGGGATCTGGGTGGGGGAGGTGCCCACTGGACCTCAGTGGGGATCTCTGGGCCCCACTTGTATATGCACAATCCCACATGTGCATTTCAGACATTCTGGAACATTTCCTTTCTAGATGAGCATCTGTTCTCTTTTGGATAATGGGTGCTGGCTCTGAAAGGTGCTAGGTTTGCTCTGAGAGCAGTGCAAGCTGTTAGGTAGAGGTACTACACTGTGGGCAGGAGGAGCCCCAAAGGGCTTGGGCTCTAAGTCACTCACACCCTGACATGGCTCAAGGACATTCCCAGGACATGGGCTGGCCTCCCCAGCCTTCTGGATCTCCTCTGGAGCCAGTTCAGCTTTCCCATTTGTGAACCCGCCCTCCTTCTCAGTTCTGGGCTGTGTACTGTCTTCCCTAGATATCTAGAAGACATTCATCAACATGCTTACCTAGTGGCCCGCTTGACTCCTGCTTTCTGCTCACATTGACCTGCTAGAGCAGTCTTGGACTCCCCCCTCTCTCCTGCCTCCCATTCCTCATCCTTCTTTTTCTCTTTGTTATTTATCTTGGCCACCTCTTCAGTCCTAGCACTGTCGCTTGCCCATAGAAGGCACTGGATAAATGTTTTAAAAGAATTGGGGACTTTCCAGTAAACATGGCAGATTGAACACATCCATTTGTTTCTGTTTTTGTCCCGACCCTTCACCAAAATGACAATAAGGGAATTAAAAATTCATAAATCCACAAGGGCAAAAAGAACAGGAGAAGTGACAATAGCAGCTGAGGGATGTTGACCAGATCTGGGGAACTGGAAGCAGATGGGCCAGTTATAACTGCCTTAGGAGATGGGAAGGCTGAGGCTGAGGCCTGCCTCTCAGAACCTGGAAGAGTTCAGAACCTGGAGTCACCACGTCATACTGTATATGAGGGACTGAATAGGGCTGAGAACAGGAAGATGGGCTGAAAGCCTTACACAGAGCCATTGACACTGAACGCCTTTCCCACGTCTCACAGAAGTTGGGAGATTCCTTTCTGGAAGGTCTGGGTGAATTAGACTCTGGGAGCCAGGCTGGGAGCAGGACCAGGTGCTGCAGACAGGGAGGTTATGTGGAACTCAGCACCTCTTCACCCTCTCCATCCTCCTGGCCGACAGCAGGCCTCCAGAAGACTGAGAGCCAGGTAGGATGCAGGAAACCCCACCCACAGAAAAACTCAAATAATAATGTGCTGGGGTTGCCTCAGAGAAACAGCCAGGTTCTCACCTAATTGCCCCATAATGAAGAACATTGGTTAATGAGCAGCGTTCTACCACACCTGCTCCAAATACATACAACAAATGCCCAGGCGGCCAAGTGTGGACTCACTCTTAACCAGGAAGAGACAGCTAAGGCTCACTACCACTTAGCAAGAACCTCCAATGTGAGATCTAGAGAGGAAAACTGTAAGAAGGAATAAAGACATGTGTCCTTAACATCCTAGAGAAAGAAGATGTGGCTTATTGAAATAGGAACATTCCAAGAAGAAGAAGAGCCCAGCAGGAAATAAAATTCAACAGACAAGTTGGAAGATACAGAAATTTCTCCAAAGTAGAACAAAGTTCAGAGATGAAAATGGGGGCGAAAAGTAAAAAAAGAAAAAAAAAATTAGAGGAACAGTTGAGAAGACCCAATACTCAACTCAACAGGAATCCCATAGGTAACAGTAAGTAGAGGGGGTAATTATCCAAGAAGTAACAGAAAAATGTTCCAGATCCAAAGGACATGTTTCCACATTAAAGTAACCACCATGTGTTTAGAAGAAGATTCATAGCCAGGGGTAGTGACACACATCTGTAATCCCAGTACTTGGGAAGGCTGAGACAGGAGGATTGCAAGTTCGAGGTCAGCCTTAACAACTTAGCAAGGATCCTGGCAACTTAGTGAGACCCTATTTAAAAATAAAATAGGGCTGGGGGGTATATCTCAGAGGTAGAATGCCTTAAGGTTCAATTCCTAGGTCATAAAAAAAAAAAGAAGACTCACACAGAGGTGTAAAACCATGAAGATTCAAAACACCAAATATATAAGAAAAAGTCCTTCAGACTTTGAGAGAGAAAACAAAAGACCATACATAAAGGATCAGAAGTCAGGGTGGCATCAAAATTCTTAACACAATATTATTGACTGAAACACAAAGAAGAAAATAACTTCACATTATAAGGAAAACTATTTCCACTCTACAGTTCTATATCCAGCCAAACTATCAACAAATATACACATAGAATAAACAACTGTTCAAATAAAGTAGAAAAAAAATTTTCCAATGAGCCCTGCTCCTAGAAATTACTGAAGGGTGTACTTCTCCAAAATGAGGGTACAAATCAAGAAAGATGAAAATATGGAACCTATGGCACAGGGAATCCAATACAGGAGAAAAGTGAAGGAATTCCTAGGAATTCTCCTTCCCCAGGTCCACCCACATCAGACCTGTTGCCTCCAGAACACCAAGGAAGTCAGAGTCCAGCCTCTAGATCAGGGCAGGAGGAGGGACCCTCCAGAGAGAATGTTGCTGAGAATAAAACAAACCACATTTTAAAAATCAACGCAATTTTAACGTACTGAGGGGGGTGTTCAATTATACCAGAATATTTAGGGATTAACCAGTGATCGGCTCATCAAACACTAAGTAAGAAAGCAAAGAAGTGATTGATAATTCTAGGGAAAACAAAAGAGGAAATAAAATTACAGTATATTGTGTGGCTCGACTATGAATAACACTTATATAGTCATTACACTGCATACACTAAATGCTATTTTACCTAGAAGGAGGAATATAATTATGTTTGGAAGAATGGAATGGAATATTAAGAGGTGTGTGTGTGTTTGTGTGTGTGTGTGTGTGTGTGTGTGTGTGTGTAGTAAAGATGAGGTAGGAGTAGTGTCAATGTGAAATTCCCATCCTCCGTAGTTGGGAGTCAACAGATAAAGTCCAGAGCTGAACAATTTATAAGGATGTGATTTAGAAATAAGAAGGTAAGTGCCAGAAATTGAACAAATTTGGCTCAGGGTAGGAAAGAATAGAACAGGGGACTGGCGTTTTTATTATAAGCCAAGCTGAACTATTAGACTTTCAAAGTTATACATATATTACTTTGATAAAAAATAATTTAAAAATGAAAAAAAATTATCTCGCCATGGCTAGACCTCTGAGCGGCCTCCTCCTGGAATGTCTCTGCCCTAAAGCACTTACTCCCATCTCTTTCTCATTTTCCTCCTCAAACACCATCACTTTTTATTTCCTAGGCAGTGTCACCAGAACCTGGATGTCACTATAGAATGATCAACTGTCTGCCTCCAAACTCATCTTTGAGTCTGCTTCATGAGGCCCCTACATCTCTTATACTGGCCCCCACACCAGCCCCAAAGTGTGGTCCTGCCTCTCGGCCTTTGCTGTGGTGTTTCTGTCCTTTCGCTATATTCCTTCTGATATTCCCCTGGTGAGCAGAGGTCAGCTGTCACCCTCCCTTCCTAGGAGGGGCTATATGCTCCCCCTGGGCTCCCCCTGGGTTTCTAGCACACGTGTCTAGGCACTCCCCCCCCAACCCCATGCACACATTGACCCTGACCTCTGCACAGATACTGGACATGCAGGGCTGCTGGATAGAGTTTATAAGAGGGACACCTGGGGCCTTTCTCCCTTCTTCTCAAAGTCTTGCTTTTCAAAGCAGGTATGACACTCAAGTGTGAACTGGCCCCAGCCTCTTCCTATTCAGAGGCTAAGGTGATTTTCCTCATCTGGACGGCAGCTTGGTGACCTTCATAGAACGGATGGCAGTAGAGTCTGGAGATCGCCCTAGTGCCACCTCCCATGAGTGTGGACAATCCAGGACTGGCATGCACCTGCCTCGTCTGAGGACCAACTATGCCCTGTCACCTGCACACTGGTGGGCTCGGAGGGAGGGCGTGTGGCATACAGGGTGTTACACATCAGGAACAGTGCACAGGTGGCAAACCTGCCCATAAGTGGGCTGAAGGTCGTGTGCAAAGAAAGAAAGGGATAGGAAGGGCTGCAGTGGCTGCACAGCCCCAGTACCCACACAGCCCCAGCCCCATGACATGTCGTTTTCAACACCAGACAATAGGACTTTCTCTTGGGGTTGGGCTTCCACTTCCCTCTCTGTGGAATGAGATTGGTAACTGAGACCAGAGTCCTGAGTTGGGGGATCCAGGCCTCAGAGGATCAGAGCAGTTCTCTCCAACCTCGGTCCCAGCCTGAGAGAATGGTTTGATTGGTTGCTGGGAGTTTCATCCCTTCCGACCAGCTTCTGGTTTCCAAGGAGAAGGAGGGACCCATTTGGTCACTATTATCCTCATGCCCATTGACCTGATTGGGAAAACCCCCAAACAACTGTCAAAAGTCTGGGCCACATTTCCAGCTACTCTTGACCATCTGCGTGGCTTCTCTGTTGCTATAGAGCAGCCATGGGGACACCTGTTTTTAGGCTCTGGAGCCGCCTGCCTGGGTGAGTCCCAGGACTTCTGCTCCTCGTCCCAAGGCTGGGGCATCTGGAAGATGGGGAGGGTAACACTGCCTACTTCATAGACTCCTGTGCGGCTTGTACCAGATAAAGCACGTAAAGCGCTTCAAACAGGGTCTGGCACATGGGAAGTCTTCCACAGAAGTGAGTTACAATTACCCTAGACCCATAAACATGGACATCTGCCTCAGTTTCCCCACCCAGAAATGGGTTTAGTAATCTCTATATCACCTTCTGCCTCAAGCTGGAGTAGAGATAAAATGAACCAATACAGCTTGAACTTCCCTAATTCAAAAATCTGAAATATGAAATGTTCCAAAATCTGAAGGTTTTTAAGTACCAACATGATGCTTAAAATGTTTCAGATTTTGGAACATTCTGGAATTTGAATGTTTGAATTAGGGGTACTCAACTGGTAAAGTCTATGTGAATATTCCAAAATCTGAAAAACTCCAAAATTGAAAACACTTCTGGTGACAAGCTTGTTGGATAAGAGATACTCAACCTATAGTGGAAAAAGTTTCAAAAATAAAAGACCAAAATGAAAATGTCCACATCCTTCTACAGAGACAAAATCCCCAGAGAAGAATACAGGAAATATGGTGTGACCTTTGAAAGAGTCTTCTCTAAAAAGCTAACCTGGAGCCTAAAACCAGGCTCAGTGGGGTCCAGGACTCTGTCCCAGAGGTGCAGGGGCTGAGGCATGGGGTGGTCCAACAACTTGGTAGATTCTAGAAAGTGGTATCTGATGGATGCATAGAGTCTCCTGGCATTCTTTTTTTTTAGTACTGGAGATTGAACCCAGGGGCATTCTACCTCCATGATACACCCCAGCCCTTTTTAATTTTTGTGGTACTGAAGATTGAACCTAGGGACATTCTATCTCTGAGTTATACCCCTAGCTCTTTTATTTTCTGTTTTTGAAACAGGACCTCACTAGGTTGCTGAGAGTCTTACTACATCTCTGAGGCTGTCCTTGATATGTTTATTTTATTTTGAAATAAGACCTCACAAAGTTGCTGGGCTGGCCTCAAACCTGTGACCCTCCTGTCTCGACCTCAGTACTGGGATTATAGGTGGGCACTATCACACCCGGCTAATTTTTTAGTTTTTATGTTATGGGTATTAGTAACACACATCTATGGGAGACTTCCTATGTGCCAGGCCCTGTTTGAAGCTCTTTACAGGCATTACCTGGTACAATCTGCACAGGAGCCTGCAAAGTACAGTGTTACCATCCCGGTCTTTCTTCCAGATGCCCAGCCCTGTGACGATGAGCAGCAGGAGCTTAGGAGTCACCCAGGCAGGCGGCTCCAGACCCTAACCCCTAAACCACCATGCTACACCAATTTCCAGTGACCAGGGAGCACAGCTGACCAGGCCCAGGAGCAGGGGGATGGCCAAGGTGACCTTGAAAAACTGGGATCCTGCCATTCTAGCTGAGGGCTGGGGACGGCTAGTGCTGGTTAAGGGGGTGCTACAGAATGACTTAGGCCATCCAGAGGTTCCAGATTCAGAAGTGACAGGTGTCAGTGGCCTTCAGGTAAGTGCTGGAAGTAGTCCGTTGTCCAGACCTGTCAGGTTCCTGCATCCATCCATCCCCAACACATGGAAGAAGCAGCACAGTGGGAGACTGCACTGGAAGAGTTATCACAAAGTGAGTTTTCTCCTGGAGGGAACAGACGTGTGAGGGGCGGATGGGACGGAGCACAGGCATTAGGGGACTTGCTGTTGGAGTCCCAGCTGTACACCTATGTGTCATGTGACTTCTGAGCCTGTTTCCTAACAGTGAGCAAACCTGCCCCATGGGGTCATGGCGAGGCTTACAGGAAACACTGTGTAAAGTGCTCAGTGAGTAATAGGTTCCACCACCACACTCTTACCTCATGGGGCAGGCGTGAGGGTTAAGGGTGACAATACGGATATATAGGAGTCTGTAGAGTGCTTTGCAAATGTCACTTAGAGTGGGGAGGTCTGGAATCACGGGAGATGTCTCTGAGGGCTGGGGACCCTGCTCTGCTCTCAGCAGAGCTGAAAGGCCCTGGGAACTCAGTGAGTGCCCCCACCACCACCAAAGAGGCTCCATCTCCTAGCCCCCACACTCATTCCTCTCACAATGATGAATCGTGTTAAACAAAATGAATATGCAAATGTCCTCAGGGCAGGCCTTACATCTTCAGGAAGCTGCTGCTAATAAATGGATTCGGAGTGAGAAGACAGCTCAAGCAAGGCAACCTCTCAGCTGTCTCCTCCTCCTTCCCTGGAGGGCCAGGGCATTCATTCCCAAGGGGTGGGTGACGATGGGGACAGCAGTGGCTGGGAAGGGAAGGGTGGGTGAGGCTTGCTGCAGATTTGCCTCTCCTATCCCTGTGGCTACTGCTGCTGGCCCTCCAGGCAGTGTGATGGTGTGACGTGATAAGTGGGACCTGTCACTTCTGCCCAGGGTCTTACAGGCAGACAGAGCTGGGGGAGGCTCACAGCTGTCTGCAGGGGCTGGCCAGGCGGCTGCTGGACCTGGGCAGGAGGAGGGCAGTGTGGGAACCCTAGGGGCCAGGGGCCTACGGAAAAATAGCGTAGACTTAAGACCGGACTGTCATAGCTAAAGAAGACTTGAGAGCTGGCCCAGTCGGTGGCCCGCCCCCTGGCTGCAGGTTGGAATCACCTGAGGAGCTTTTGAAATGTCAGTACCACTGCCAGCCTCAGAATCTCTTGAACTCCTAAAGGAATTCCGGACGCCAGAGTGGAGGCACACTGCCCAGATGGTGTCAGAGATGGGAAAGCGAGGCCCAGGGAGAGGAGCGGACCCGCTGCAGTCACTCAGGTGGTCGACCGGCACCCACTTCAGCATCTATCTGTCCCCCGCCCCAGACGTGCCCCTACCCAGAGGACTCTGTAGTCCTCACTAGGACGGAAGGTGGCTTCCTGGCCACGTGCTATTCTCAGGCTCTAGGGAAAAAGCATGGGGAGTCCTGGGCAAGGGCGCAGAAGACCTGGATCAGTGTGGCCCCTGTGAGGGAGTTAAACTGCATTGTCTCCACACTACTTGCCTTCCCGCTCTATAATGTGAGTTCTTCCTGAAATCTCACCAGAGGCCCTCTTGCTGCAAAACCAGCTCCCTTGCTCTGCTGCCGCCCTCAGAACATATGAGGGCAGCACAGCCTGAAGTGAGAATCAGTAAAGGCATCCCTCTCACCCTTTCCTGCCAGAGCCTCTCTCTCCACTGAGATACATGCCTCTCTCACGTGGGTAAAGCACAGGTTAGAATGCCCTGCTATGGCCATAGGCACCCTCTCTGTGCCAGGACCTTCGTCTGGGCCATCAGCAGAGGAAGGACTTTCTGAGGACAGTAAAGGACACTGTAGGCCAGGCCTCGCGTCCTGTGGGTCAGTCTCACAAGCTGTCAAATAGATCACTATCTGGAAAGGATGGGGGAACATCGAGACATCAGGGGATAGCCCCAGACACCTCTCCTGGTCCCCTCTTGCACTTACGTGTGACCTTGGATGAGTAAGGAAGCCCTTTGAGCCTCAGTTTTCTCAGCTGTAAAATGGGGATGCCCTACCTCCAAAGCCCCGGGTCCTCGATGAAGCAATGGTTCTGCAGCACTGAGCCTGGGCCTGGTGCAGGGGTGGGACGGCTGCCGCCCCTGTGCTAAACGTCACTGCTGCCAGCTGCTGGCAGCCTCATGTTCTTCAGCATGGCTGGGGCGGCTCCTCACTCACCTGAGGAGCATTCTGGGGACAGGGAGGGAATCCAGCTGTGTTGTCCTGGGGAAGCGTGCCAACATGGGGCCATTAGCTCTAGAGACCATGGGGCATCTGTTCCTCTTCTGGGGAGGTGGCCCCTCTGCAGGGACTGTGGCAGGAACAGGAAGGACAGGGCCCAATCCCATGGTCTACTGTGCCTGGTAGACCCGGGTCCACTGGGCTCCAGCTTCAGGAGTCCTTCCTGGCTCATACAGACCATGAGGAAACCAGCAGACCAGCCCCAAGGAAAGATGGGGACCCAGCATCCCAGATGCATCCTGTTCAAGGGTGATCCTAGGACAGCCATGGCTTCATCTGTTAAGACCAGACTGGACCAAGAAACAAACTAACCTCTCCTCCCTACCAGGCTCTGAAGAAGGAAGCTCCTTGCTGGCCAAGTTGATAACCAGCTGGGCAGGAAGTTCCAATGGTCTCTCAGACCCCTCCAGCAAGGGAGAACTCAGGGACCCATTTCCATCAAGAATCAGTCCTTGGGCCCTTCCTCCTCCTCCTGGCCCCAGGGTGCCCAGGAAGGGCTCCCAGCTGCCAGGGCTGTGCTGGCTCCCCCTCAGGAGGTGGGAGAGAGCAGGGGTAGGAATTGCAAATGCCTTTCATTAAGCAGGGTGCTAAGACCATGAATTACAAATGAAACCCAGCTGAAGAAGACCCTGGCAGCCTCACCTCCATTTGATATTAATTGGGCGACACTTTGTTTTAATGGTACATTAATTAATGCGGAATTTCGACGGAAGTCCTCGTGACACTCACATTAATACAAATGAATTCATTACCGACGGTGTTATTACAAGAGATGACAAATAGATCTGTAACAGTGGGACCCTTCAAATAATAATCACGAATCATTAGGTTTGCCTCTCATTTGTACTGTAGCTTGCAAATATGTGTATATGTTTTCTGCTGTGTGTGCCTTTGAATATATTTGTATATATTTGGGGATGGGCTGGTGGGGGGGGGCTCTGGTGGTGGAAGAAGCCTCTTACAGACTTTTCTAGATCAACTCCCCCTGCCCCAGGACATTCCTCCTTCACTCTCCTGAGCCCTTCCCCCAGGGGCAGAAACCCTCAAGTTGGGAGCTTACTGGGATTGGTCTCAAAGAACCCAGCATGCCCAGCATATACTCTGACCAGGAGGACGGAATGGTGGGGAAGAAAGGTCGGCCCTGCAGTGGGCCTGGGGTGGAAGCAGGTCAAAAGGGTGTGGCCACAGCAGCCATTTGATCTCAACAGGTTTCCCATGGTCAGACTGGTCTTGCTGTCTCGTCCAAACTTTAGAACGCCTTGTGGAGAGAATCGCCACATCCAATGACCAGCACTGTGCTAGAATGTTATACCTTTTCTCCTCTTTGGAGCTCACAAGGGTTTCTGAGGCTTTGCCCCATTGTAAAGGACAGAAACATTTAGGGAGGGCGAATGGCTTGTCCCCAGCTCCTCTGAGCATAGATTCCCAGTACACCAGCTCCTAATGCCCAGGACGGGCTAGCATCCTGGTGGAGGAGGGGTAGCTGGTAAGCGTGACAGTGTGGTCCAACTCTCCAGTCCCGCCTCCGCTTCAATCTGTAATCCCGTAAGGACAGGAAAGGCACTACAGCTCTCTTCATGGTTGTCTCTCACCCTTCCAGTCCCCTGAAGTCAAGACCATTTTCTGAGGAAATAAGTGAGGTCCCAAGAAACACCCTGGAAAAAAGCACAAGCCTGGCCTGCGGGGTGCGAGTGGGCTTTGTATTCCCAAATGCTTTGCACGTGGGCTGCCTCTCCTCCATTCTGCACTCAGGGCAGAACAGGCCAGTCGATCACAGTGCCCTTCCCAGACTCAGTTCAGGATTCTGAAGGCAGCACACGAAGCAGCTTCTATCAATGGGTTGGAGTTGTATGTGATTTAGAAGCTGCTTAGGGTCCCTTCTCAAAGCATCTTTCCTTGGAGGACTTTCAAATAGGATCCAGTCTCTTCTGATGAAGATACCCAGGAGCACGTTAGCTCAGTGGCCAAGAGATCAGTCTAACCCCCTCCCTGGGGTCCCTCCAACCCAGAAGTCTGGAACTCTATGAATCAGCTGAATCCCTCCCCTACCACGTGAACCAATCTGCCAATCTGATCTTTTGCTTACCACAGCTTTCTGACCTTTGGCTCACAGAAACATGGATGTCAGGCTCAGCTCTCCCGCCCTGGAGCCTCTTCCCACCGCCCTGCCCTCTGCCTGGTCCCCGGGCTCCTGGCATTCAGGGCTGAGCACTCTCTGGCTGTCTGCTGCCATTCCAGAGGCCTGACCTGGACTGATTAGCAGTAGGCTGCAGCCCACAGATGGGAGTTTGGGGACACAGCCCTTTCTCCTGCTCCCGTTCTCCCTCATTCACACTAGTACTGAATGAACCAATTAATCACCCAACATTCTTAACTGTACTAATTATGCTGGCTCTTGAAACCAATGGAACAATTATTTACTGTCTCTGCCTCACGAGCTATCAATTATGGTGGTTGCCAGCAGGACGTCACTTCTCTGGAGCCAAGACAGAGGAGGCCGAGCCAGGCTCAGGGCTGCTTTCTCAAGAATTCTCGGAGGACTTGGCCTGAGTGCAGGCCGCCTCCAGGAGATGTGGCAATGGCGGTGGCTTCTCCATAGGGGCAGGCACGGCAATCTAATAAGGGGTGCTTGACATTTATTTTAAATGAAGTCTTTATTAAACAAAAGTGGTCCCCCTGAAAGAGGAAACCACTAAGCACTACACTGGGGTCTGGACCACTTCCTTTTGCCTGGGTCTCTGTGAACGTGTGTACAGAACCCCATGGGCCAGCTCTGGCTTCATACCCCAGGGGTCTTGGAGAGGCTATGCATGCACACTTGATTACTTTTTTATTCTCGTAGTATCAGGGATTGAACCCAGGGGCATTCTACCTCTGAGCTACACCTCCAGCCCTTTGTTTATTTAGTTTGGAAACAGGGTCTTGCTAGGTTGCTGAGAGTTTCGCTATGTTTCTGAGGCTGTCCTCCAGCCAGTTATCCTCCTGTCTCAGCCTCCCAATAACTGGGATTACAGGTGCATGCCACAGCACCCAGCTTGGATTTTCCTCCTGGTTTGCAAATCCGGGGCTCTGTACCGCCTCTGCCCTGTCCAAAGCTGCACCTGTCTAGGCTTTGCTCCCCCTGCTCCTGGTTCTCTCTATTTGGAGGAGAGCTGGTGCCTCTTTACCAAAGGAGAGAAGACACAGAGAACAGACTCATGGAGAAGGACCTGCCAGGCTCTGCCCATCCCAGCAAGACCTTGAGACATTCCTGTCCTCTACAGTCGGTGGCTTTGGAACGCCAATCACGGGCCGTCACCCCACCACACACACACCCTCTCCCTCTCTGCCCTCCAGCTTCATCTGTGCTGCTCCCCAGTGACAGGGTGTGATGGCAGGTGTAGGCTGTCTGGTAAGCATCTATTTATTCAGGCACGCAGCAGGTCCGGCAAGCTGAGGCTCCCTGTCCCTGGGCTGCCTCCTCCATCCCAGCCCTCCCACTGCCCCCAGTGTGTGGTTCCAAACGTCAGGGCAAAAGGCACTTAGAGCCAACCGCTGAGCCCAAATCCATTACTGCGCTGAGAAATGCACTCCGTCACTGCGCAGCTGACAGGCTCCAGGCAGCTGGAGGAGTGCAGCCCATAACCGACACTGCCCTGCGGCCTCTCTTCTGTCTCCTGTGGGCAGGAGTCAGGTGCCCCAAGTGGCTCCTTATCCCTGGCTCTAGCCTCTGAGGGACCCCCACCCCATGGGGCCCCAACAAGGAATTGCCCATTTGATACCTGCACACAAGTGTCACCGATGCTTTAGACTCCATACATCTAAGAACAAAGTCTAAATCTCCCCCAAAGCTGAATTCCTGTATCCATATGTGGCAAGACATTCCCTCAGCAACAGTTGCTAAGCCTGAAACCAAAGTCTAGTTTCCTCCTCCCAATATGGGTCTGCTCCTCTCCCTTCACCCACCTGCCATCATCTCCTGTCTGGACCACTGCAACAGCCTCTTCACTAGGTCCCCACCTCCTGACTGATATTAGCCTGTTTTCTGTTGCTGTAACAAAATATCAGAGGTGGGGTGCTTTATAAAGAAAAGAGGTATATTCAGCTGCCAGTTTGGAGGCTGAAAGTGCAAGATGGGGAGGTCCCATCTATTCAGCCTCTAGTGAAGGCCCCAGTGGCTGCATCACAGCATGGTGGAGAACTGAAAAAGTGCAGAAGGAGCCAAGCACATGGGTGGACTCACTTTACAACCTTCTCTTGTGAGTGCTCACCAGCATTAATCACCTCTGAGGGTTGTTCCCATGATGCCCCACCTCTTAAAGTTCCCATACCCCTACTGCCCACAGGAGAACCAAGCTTCCAGCAAAGGGAGCTTCCAACATGAACCGTTGGGGGACTCTCAGACCCCATTCATAGCACAGCAGCCCTACAATGTGGACCCCAGCAGTGGCTGTGAGCTCTATGAGACATACATCCGGTCCTGTGTCTGTGCCCCAATAACCCCTGGTGGCTTCCCACCGGCCTGAGGATCCACATCAGAGCACCTGTACCATGCCAGCTCCTGCCCCCTGCGTCATGCCTCTGACCTGGCCTCTTACACCATCACCCCTAGCTGGCCCTTATGTTTCAACCCAGCCGTGTTAAGCCTTGTCTCACCGCAGGCAGAGTCAGGCCCTTGACGCTGTCTGCTCAGAGCCCCTGGGCTTTTCCTGGGGTTCCAATCTCACTTTGCAATCGTGCAACTCTTTGATTACTGTCTGTCTCCCCCACTGCACTATGAGCTCCTCTGGGGTGAGGTGGGGGTTGGTTTTACTCACTGTGTGTCCCTAAGCTCTGGCAGAGTACCCAGGATTAAGCCCCAGTATTGAAAAACATCTTTGCTGAATAAATGACACCCCGGGCACCTGGCTCTGGACCCTTTCCTTATTTTCCTATCTAGTGAGGTGGATAGGAAATACCAATTCTGAACATTCTCCTTGTTATTCATTCAACAAATATTTACTGAGCAACTCCTACGCTCTAGACCCTGCTGGGCAGTGGAGAGACACTGACAGGTACCGACTCTCAAGATGCAGGCTGTCCAGAAAGTCTGAAGGCATCAGTGACAGGACTGACCTGAAAGATGCAGATCCTCAGCTCTGGGATCCAGCTTTACCACCACGTGGGTCTGGTACCTGCTGGTCTTTGCTCAAACTGTTCTCTCTGCCTGGAACATTCTCCCTCCCTCATTCATTCATTCATTCAACAAATAAATACTGAGCATCTACTATGTATTGATCCGTGTTCTATGTGCAGGAAACACAGAGACAAACTCCTATACATACTTGGTCTTGACTTGGTTATCACCTCCTCCAGGAAGCTGAAATTCCTTGATTTACTGAACCTGGGCTGGGCGTCCATTCCATGGACCCTGAACCCCCACCTGTGTACTGCAGCCATCACTCCATTGGTCATGGTGTATTAAAACTACTTGTGTTACACAAGAGCGAACTTTCACAATGAAAACATTTAACAAAAAAAATATCAGAAATTGTTTCAACTTAAAAGTAGTATATCAGTCTATAGTTCCTTAAATATATATATATATATATATATATATATATATATATATATCCATATATATGTATTTGGATACATATATTCAAATATGATTTAAAATGTTTGCTTTTACTGTTTATTATCATGATCACTGATAAATGGAAGTGTTTGAATTTTATGAATTAATTTCATACCAGTAGTACTAACCCAATCCATACTATCAGAGGAAGCTATCTTATGAAATCAAAAAGCTTTACTGATTCTCAAAAGGATAAAAAAAAAACAAAACAAAAACAGATGTGGTGGTCCACACCTGTAATCCCAACTCTTGGGAGGCTGAGACAGGAGGATCACAGGTTTGAAGCCAGCCTCAGCAATTTAGCAAGAACTTCAGCAACTTAGACCCTGTTTCAAAGTAAAAAATAAAAAGGGCTAATGTAGCTCAGAGTTAGGATGCCCCTGGGTTCAATCCCTAGTGCCAAAAAGAAAAATAAATATACTTCATAAAGTTGCATTATTCTTCCTTAGCTTAATAATTAAGGAACTTTTATAATTATTATAAAGAAACTAATGAGTTTAAATTGTTACATTAAAACAATGGCATCAGTCAGTTAAAAAATATTCCCTGGCTGTCTCTTTCACCATGGCACCCGGTATCCACCCCCCCCCCACACTCCGATCCCTTCGCCTGGCACACAGCAGCCACTCCAGATACATTTTCTGCATGAACCAATGCCTCTGTCCCCTCTGCTGGAGTCCCCACAAGCTCTGACGGTGGAGAAAGAGGCAGCTTGGATGGAAGCACAGGTGACTGAAATAAACATGGGGAAGGCACACTGTGAGAAGGCCCTGGTCCAAGATGAAGAGGAGGCGGGAGGGGCTTCATGATGGGACACGGGGGTGGGTACAAGGTAGGACACTGCCCTGAGTCTGGGGGTGCCAAGGCCGTCAGACCAAAATGAGGCTTCAGGGCCAGAAGTCCTCAGACTGGTGACAGATATGGCAAGTGTCCTGGTCAGATCACTAGGCATAGTATGCACATAGTATTGAGATGCCACACTGTGCCCCATAGACAGGTACAATTACCATGTGTCAATTAAAAATACATTAATAAGAAGCACAGTCCTCAGACAAGCCAGCATGGACACCAGCTACACAAGGCTCCAACGCACACTGCTCTGGACCTCACCTAGCTTTGGCCCCGGTACCTTCCTGTGCCACCAGATGCCCTCTGGATATTGCGTGCCACTCCACTGGACACCGTGCGGCCTCTATAGTCACTCTGCCCCCTGCCAGGAGAGCCGCCACCCTGAGGTAGTGTGGCTTCCCTCCTCTGCACCTTGCCTGCTAGATTCTTCCTCCCGCCCCATCCTCAGCAGACAGATTCAGGTATTGTTTTGTGCGTTTCACCCACTAGATGAAAGCTGCCAACAGCAAGGACTTTGCTGGTGTTGTTCAGCTCTGACAATAGTGACTGCCACATGGCAGGCCCTCAAGAACTACTTCTTGAATGAATGAGTGAATGAATGAATGAATGAGCAGAAAAAACCTAGAAGATGGTATGTTGGATGCAAATCTCTCCTTCAGTGGTAGCTCGGGGGTGGGCCTGGCTCCTTCTCGCCCCCCTGGTCCCACCCCGAGTCCAGGTCACACACTGGACCGGTCATGGATAGACAGATACCAGACCCAAGCCACAGGCCACCTCTCCATCTAAATCTAATCATAAAATGACTCTCTAACTGTGGAGAAATTGGAACCTCACTTGATGGGCTCCTGGCTGGCTGAGAAGTCAACTGAAAATGATCTGATTGCTTTGGAGGCGGAGAGGGTTGCAAAAGGGAGCCCCATCTCTTCCGCCAGGCAGCCACGGCCATTGTTCTTTGCACTGCAGCCTCTACTTCATGCCTGACTAGGAGGGGTCTCTGGGGGGGGGTGCAGTGCATGCTGGGGGCAGTGTCTCTGGGGTCGCTGGGCTGGTGTGGGCATGCCATCCCTCTCTGTCCCAGTCACTAACGGGTTAACCTCTCCGCCAGCACTCTTGCAGAGGTGGGCATGGGCAGGCTCCTTACGCCAGGCCTGATTACAGCAGGTTCAGCCCCCACCACTCCCATCCCTGAGTCTCCTTTATTCTGCCCTCCCCCAGAGGCTGGGGGTGATTGGAACCCCTCTTGCTAGGGCTGATTAGGCCTGATTTCACCAGCCTGCTCCCACCTCTGGAACCTTCCCCTGTTATTACCATTGTTTTCCGTCCACTTTCTCGGTCCACTGGATGAGGTAAGTTTATTCTATTTGATTTCTCTCCCCCACCTCCCTCTTCTCCACTCCGTCCACCCTGCCCAAGTATCTGGCAGTTGCACAGCCCGGAGTTCAGTAAAAACCAGGAAAATTAACTTCTAACCTCAGAGTAAAAATAGCTATAATAAAGCCAGATGACTAATAAAAGCTTCGTCTAATGAAACTTTGATTAAAAGCAGAGACCTGCCTCCTCACCCTGCCCCCAGCCCATCAGGGCAAGGCTGGCCCTTTAAAGCAGCGGCTGGCACAGCCTGCTCTCACCTCCAATTTGCTTCTTCTCACCCTCTTCTCTTCCTCTCAGGCTTTGTTTTACAAGTCAGGGCGCACTCCAAGAGCTCCAAACATCCACCTGCTGGTCTCCTCTCCGCCCTTCAGTATTCAGCCACTTTGGGAAAACCAAGTTCCTTTGAAGCAGCAGCTCTTGGCAGCCCCAAGAGCCCCAAAACCACCCAGTCCCCCAGGGGTTGTGGCTGGTGATGGGGTGCTGCACCCTGGGCCCGGGGCTCCTGTGGGGAGCCTGAGGATAATCACGGCACCCATCTGGGCCTCTATTTCCCCATTTGTCAAGTGGGAAGAGAACTGTTCTGTTTGCCGGAGTGGCTGGGCGAAGTACAAGGATTTGTGATAAAATTCAGGCTACTGATTAGAGGAAAGAGGGCTGACTGCCTTCCTGTTTGCTCACATGGTCTAGCCAGAATCATCTATGAAGAAATGGGGGCCAGTACAGGAAATTGCATGGCACATACTCACCCAGCATGGGCAGCATGGCCCGTATATGGGCCCTAATAAGCCTGCCAGTGGCCACAGGGCCAGCGTCACCTCCTGTCCTCTGGGTGCTCTGACAGCGACGGTAAGCAGAGAGGGGAGTTATCCCTGCATCCCATCCTCAAGTCTGTGGTCACCCTGGGCTCCCTAAGTGATCTGGATCCTCAGGGGCAGGAAACCTCCAGGGTGACAAATTCTGGATCAGGCTGGGCTGCAGAGGAGAGAATCCTGCCCCAGAACTGCCCCCCCCCCGCCCCCAAACACACATGCTCCATGTGTACCTGGGGCCAGGTGCCCAGTTCTCTGGCCTTGCTGGCCTCAGCAGGTAAGGGGGATTCTGGAGGAATCCATCCATCCTGAGTCTGTGCACCAGGATGTTCACAGAAGTTCTAGACATGTCACCCTTGCACTGGAATGAATCTAGACTCTCCACCATGAGACTTGGACAGGCACCCGAGGGCAATGGCCACACCTCCCATCCAGCTCCCTATCTTTGTGACTACTCCACTCCAAAGTCAAGGGGCTCCCGGCCCTCGGAAGCCCCCGGAGCCTCCCTGGAAGGTCTCCTGGCTCAGAGCTGCTAACATCCTTAAAGACACCGAGCATACCAGAGCCTGCTCTGCCAGCGCTTCTCCTCAGAGGGGGCGGCAGGAGCTGGAGGGTGGCGGTTTGGTGCCCAGCCCGGCTGCCGGCCAAGCCGTTCAGTTTCATTCACCATTTTCAGCCTTCTCTCCCTCGGGGCACTGGGCTGTGGAGGCAGAAGTCTAGTGCTTTTCAATTTCACGCCAGGTATCAGTGGCCGGTTCTTGGCTGGCCTTATCTCCTCAGCCTCCTGCCCAGGTGGGCGCCCACTGAGCTCAGCCTCCCTGCAGAGCCCAGAGCGAGGCTGCTCCAGAGACAGAGGGGGCAGGGGGCTCAGAGCGTGGACATCTGTGGGGCAGGCAGGGAGGCCAGCACCTGAGTCTTGCTGAAGGAAGTAGGGGCCTCAGGACCAAGAACTGCTGAGCATAGTAAGACCCTAAAGACCACCCAGGTTCAAGTCCCAAAAATGAGACTCGAAGGTTAGTCATGATTCTTAGAAAAAGATCCCTAGGGATCATTTCACCCACTCTTCCTTATTTTCCTCAGGCGGAAACTGAAGCTCTAGAGAAAAGAAATAACCTGCCCAAAGTCGCACAGAGCTGATGAAACAGGGGTTCAGCCCCAGGTCCTAGGATCAAGACCCCCAGCTATGACCACTAAGCGATGCCACCTGTATCTCCAGTGACAACACAGAAGCTCCCTAGAGTGTCTTCACACAAGGAGAGGTCCTAGCTGTAATGCCTCTTCCTCCTCCATGTGACCCAGATGTTTCCTCTCAGAGCCTCGATGTTTTGTCTGGAAAATGGGTAGAGGAAGAACAACCAGTAAAAAATCCTTATAGTCCTTACATTTCTGATTTAAATCAAGGGACCTTACAGTTTCTGATTTAAAACTGTGGGAGAGAGTCAAAACTGGCCCACTGACTTTGACTTTTTGTTCACCATCAGCTAAGAATGTTTTTTTGTTGTTTTGTTTACATTTTTCAGTGTTCAGGGAAAATATTGAAAGAAGAATATTAGCCAGGTACAATGGCACACACATGTTATTCCAGCACTTGGGAGGCTGAGACAGGAGGATCGCAGGTTTGAGGTCAACCTCAGGAACTTTGCAAAGCTCTGCTTCAAAATAAAAATTAAAATAGAGCTGGAGTGTAACTCAGGTGTAGAATGCTGCTGGGTTCTAACCCCAGTACCTCCCCCCCAAAAATACTATTTCATGAAATGTACAAATTACATACAATTCAAATCCAGCACCCATAAAATAGCATTGAAACACATTTATGTTTTGATGGCTGACTTTGTGTCACAAGAAAGTTGGTTGCAACAGAAACTGTAGGGTCTGTAAAGTCTCCCAGCCTTTCATATCAAGGGCCAGTGGATAATTTCTGTAAAGTGGGAGCCGGGCCTGAGCTCCAAACCCTAGGGCAGAGGAACCCAGGGAGGGAGTTGGGTGAAGAAACACTTGCTGGAGGTTCTCTATCCACATGCACACAAATGTGCCCCGGGAAAATGATATGGGATCCCTCGTGCATAATCTCTGGATCCCCTCCATGTCTCCTCCCAGCAGCCTGCAGCCCTATGGACCCATCTCCCACCTGCCTTCAGCCTGGAGCAGGCTTGCTTCCCAAAGTTTCTGCTCCTACCAACTTCCTGCGGGCCCATGGGCCCCGGCCCGGCTGGCTGAGGCTGGAGTGCATTGTCAGTAAGTGGCTGGCTGCCTTGGGGGCTGGAGGAGAGGAATCAGAGCAGGTAATTGCTACGTGAAAATGACAGCACAGCGATTTATCCACCCCAAACCAGGCTTCGGCATACCAAGAGGCAGCCGGCGGCTGGGAATCAATACCACCCCAGAGGAGGGATTATTAGGGAGAGAAGGGGGTTTGAAAGATCCATAAGGCCTGATGACTGTCTATTTCCCCGGAGGCCATCAGCTGCATGAGAATCGTGTGCTCCTGAATAGGGCTCTGGAGCCCCAGGCCAGGGAAGGCTGGGCTTGAGGCAGATGTGGGGCCTTCTCCCTATCCACCTCCTAGGGATGAGGTGGGAAATCTGCTTGAGAGGAACCTGGGGTAGAAACAGTGGTGGGAACATGAGAGACCGGTCCATCCATAGGGTACACCTGGCCTGAAAGTCAAAGACCCTGTCCTCTGCATCATGCTGGGTAAACTTCATCTCAGGGCCTTGGACCCAGCCCAGGGAGGTCCCAGGGGATGTGAAGTTATCTGGAAATTGGGGATTAACAAGGAACTGGGTTGCTAGAGATTCCTGAGCTAGGGCCCTGGTCAGTACAACCAGGAGAAAGTAGGTGGGGACAGTCCCTCCAGGAAGGGTCTTCTCTGCTCATCTCAGGGAACTTCTAGGGGTGGTGGAGACCTTATCAGATCATTACTAGCAGCAAGTGTATGGTTTGTGCAAGAGCAACAGAGCAGCCTGAGCCCAGAGAGGCTGGGGTGGTCAGGGCACTTGCAACTATAGTCTAGAAATGCCTGCACAGGCTTTGCCATGGGATCCTCAGATCTTAGCACCACGCACCCAAGAACCCAGTTGAGCAGCAACTGCCATGTGAGAGGTGGACAAGCAGAGGAAATGAGCTGCCTTCAGGTCAGGTCTGGGTGGATGAAGGGGTGGTTTCCCCAGTACAGGCCAGGAGGGATGTGGGCTCTGGTCTGCACACCAGCCCGGGCCCCTCCAGCCCGCCCCTCTACTCAGGAGTGACACTGCCTTCTCTGATCACTTCACTGGAGACCCAGTGTCCCATATCCCTAATAAGCAGAAAGCTCTGAGCTGCTGTCCCCAAACCAGCCTGTTCTCAAGGGGTGGGGGGGGTGAGTAAGGGAGCAGGAGAGGGAGGAGGAAAAGAAACAGGGAAGAAGAGATGGAGAGGTGAAGAGAGAGGTGCCAAGAGAGTTGGAGAAGGGATGAATGGAAAAAGTAGGGAGGGAGAAAAAAGAAGAGAGAGACCAAGAGAGACAGATGGAGAGAGAAAGGAGAGAGGGGAGAGTGAGGAGGGAAGGCAGAGGGAAGCTAGAGGGTGAGAGACTTGAATCTGTGAGCTCTCCAGGCAAGAGCAAGGCTGGCTTTGGACGGCGGCCCTCAAGAGACGGTCGGAACAAATTAGATTTTGAAATGGGAGATAAAAGGAGCTGTTATATCTCCAGTTTTGCATTGTTTAGTTCATCAGGCTTGACATGTGTCTAATAAGCAAAGCCACACACAGGGAAAGGTGGTGGTGAGGTGGGTGCACACCACTGATACTGACAGGCCAGGCAAAGGAAGGTAGGCAGCCTGGGATTGTGGCCTCCCCTGACTCCTGGCATCAGGCTGACTCCCTGGATTTTACTTTGAGGAGTTGGTTCCCTGCTCAAAGGAGCCAGAAGGTCTGGTGTGCCAGGCTCCCAGGGCTGGGCATGAGAGCCACTGGCCCTGACCCGGGGCGCCAGGCACCCGGGTGCTCTCTCTGGGTTCCTGGCCTGGGTGCTGTGGAGGGGATGGGTCAAGACATCTGCCCTCTCTAGGGCACGTCACCACTTGCCCCGCTAGCTGGGAAGAGAACTGTGGCATGTTAAGAGGCAGAGACACAGCATGGCCCCCTCACTGTCCCGAGGCTCAGGTCTGGCCTGGAGGGGAGGCACTGGGAATCCCTAGGTGACCAGGAGACAGGTGGCTCATGTGCCCAGGGCCAAAGTCAAGGGAGGAGAGCCTTGCAGTCCAGGGCTTTTGCTCTCGGTGCCAATACTTCTCCAGACTTCTGTTTGTCCCTTGACCAACTGTGGGGCCTCAGTGGATCATTGCCTTCAGCCTCAGTTTCCTCATGTGGACTGTGGAAGTAAAAACTCCTGCCCATCAACCTCACAGGTTTCAGCGAGGACTTAGCAAAGAGGGAGGCAGAAGTACCTGGTGCACTTTTGAATCTCAAATGTACTCAAAGAAAAGTAAACACGGTGATGATTGATCACCAACCCTGGGAGTTCCTTGCACGATGACACACGTGGTCTCCACCGAGAAGGCCATTCTCGTAGCTGCCTGTCATTTGCCAGAACATATTCACCTCAGAGTCAGACCGTCTTGACTACTTGCCTTGCATTCTGTTTTGCTGAAATCAGATCAATCCAAGAATCAGGAAAACAACAACCATGTTGGATATGACAGGGAAGCAGGAAGAGCCAATGGCTTTGCCAATCATGTGCCCTCCAACGAGTAATTTTTCTTGCCTGAGCCCGTTTCTCCAAAGATCAAGCTAGGGGGTGGACGTGAGGTCTGGATGAAGATCTGGAGGCTGGAGGTAGTCATGCTATAAACCAGGAAACAGCCGGGCGTGGTGGCGCATGCTTGTAATCCCAGCATTTGGGAGGCTGAGACCGGAGGATATGGGTTCGTGGCCAGCCTCAGCTACCTGGTGAGTCACTCTGCAACTTAGTGAGACCCTGATTCAAAATAAAGAATAAAAAATAGGGCTGGGGGTGTAGCTTGGAGGTAGAATGGCCCTGGGTTCCATCCTCAATACCACACACACACACAAAAAAAACCCCAGGAAACAGCCAAGCACCAGATGTCACATCTCCCTCATTGCTGCACACAGCCCCCATGGAGGCCAAGAAGCGAGTTATTAGTGCCTGCTGCAGAAAGTGAGAAGTCTTCCTGAGGACCTGAGGGCTCACCTTCACTGTATTGGAAAGTAAACTCGTTTATCACTTTCTTGGTTATTCTTCCCTTGCAGTAAGACCCGTAGAGACCTCACCATGTGTATGTGGGATGGGAGGGGGGTAGGAGGAATACCAACATGTTTCTTTCTTCCTGCCTTGCTATAATAATATTGGCCCTGACTTTGGGCCTCAGTTCTCCCATCTGTGAAACAGGCCCAGTGATATGGACAAAGCTGGCCACTGGGTCACACTTAGAGTTCAGGGAGAAACTGACCAACATATTAATGAGACACCTACTTTGCAGAAGGCTCCCAGGTGAGGGGGTGGGAAGCCCACAGGTTTGAAACTCAGCTCTGCTGAGTGGATGTGAATAGTTAATTGAAGTTTTGCTTGGCCTCAGTCTTCATTTGTGACATAAGATAATAAATAACAACATCAATGGTCATCTCAAGAGTCAAGAGGAAATGGAATGCTGGCCTGCGAGAAGGCCCTTCATAGCCCGACACCGTTGGTGTGCGGCTCCAGGATGTGATGGGATAAATGACTTCAGCCAGTGGTTCTGGGAGCCGGGAATGGAGAAGCCAGACTGATGGGACAGGCAGGTGCACATGTTCATTCATTTGTGAGATCCCCCAGGACATGCAGAGCACAGAGGTATGGGATATGGAAATTACCTTGATAGCACTCCATTCTTAAGGAAATATGAAGAGCCACTTGGCAGAGGCTCCTACCAGCTGTACTGTCCTCAGCATCAATGACACCAGAGAAAAATCCCTCAAATTAATGTGTTTTCCTGCATCTTGACTTCTGGGGGGGGGGGTTTGGTGACATTCTGCTAGCTAACGAAAATGCAAATGGGATGACTGCCCCTCCCCGCTGTGTCGTCCGTCAGCCCCTGACAGATCGCATCCCAGGCTCTCTGCTGTGTTTATTACTACTAATGACTTTCTCGTTATGATTTGGTTCCGAAACATAACCGATGGTTCTGGGAGAAATCCCATTATTTCCACACATTATTCAATTAGAGAGCCAAGCTGCTCTTCTACTCGGGGAGTAGGGGCTGTGGCCCTAAGAGCTGGTCACTTGTCTCTTGCTTCCACTCCCAGGCCCCCAGCTGTGGACCCCACGGAAGCTGAAAAGATGGGAGTGGAGGATGGGGGGTGGGTGGGCTGTCCTATTCCATGCATAGCGTCAAAGTAACTTGGAATGTCCAAAGCAGCTGCCAAACCAATACTCAAATCATCCTGAGCCTGATCTTACTCCACGGGCCAGATGGTCCCAAGGCTTCCAGGCCAAGAGGCCCCCTGTGGCCCTGGGAATGTGGCTGAGGCTTGATGGTCTCCCCACCCCATGGCCAGTCACTCCGCTGCACTCCCTTCTAGCACCTCCGCCACACAGGCAACCAGCCACTTTGACTCCCTGTGACCTCGCTCATGCAGGCCTCTCCCCACCACAGCGCATGCTCAGCTTGGCTCACAGCTCCCTTTTGGGTCTGGGTAGAAGGACTGCAGGAGATTTCCTCTCCCACTAGCCTCCAGTCTGCTCCACCCCAAAGTGAGTCTCTAGCCTCATCCAGGTGGGGCCCCAGCTGCAATTCGAATCCCTGTGGTCTCACTCCTCATTTCCCATTCTTATGATAATTTTCCTCCCACCCACTCTGTCATGCCATCACTCCATAGCTATTAGTGGCTCACTATGTCCATCACATCAAAAGCAAACCCTCTGCCTGCCTGTTCTTTTAGCCTGTCCCTTTCCACCGTTGCCTGCTGCCCAGGCACACCTGCCTCCAGCCCATGGGCGCCCACCTCACCACCTTCCTGCCCCTCCCTCACTCATGTTCAAGGGCGCCTCTAGCCTCCACCCAGGAAGGCCTTGCTGCCTGACTGCCTCTGAATTAGCACCCATGACTTGTGTCCCACAGAGCAGCTTTCCCTGCGTGTCTCCTGGTCCCCATCATGTCCTGCTGATCTGTGTGTCAGGCAGGAAGTGGGCTCCTGAGGTCAGGGACCGTACCGAGCTGAGGACCCACTCCTTTGCTTGCCCTTGGCCAGTGCCCAGCTGGCCAGCCAGTCCCCTGTGTGGAGACTGAGGACCTCAGCCCAGACTGCATGACCTTTCCTTGGTGTCATCCTGGACTGTCTGGAGCTGACAGTGCCAGTTCCAGTTGTGAGCACTTAACATGGAGTCCCAACTCAGTGCCACACAGAGAGAACTCCCTACTCAGCACATCTGGGTGACAGCAAAGCACAGGTGCCACCTGGCTGGACGTGGCATGAGTTGTCACGTCCTCAGGGCAAGTGGGGAAGTTTGGGCCCCAGGCTATAACCTGGGGGTCACATGCCTGTAATCCCAGTACTTGGGAGGCTGAGACCAGAGGATCACAGGTTTGAGGCCAGCACACAATAATAGAGCAAGACTCTGTTTCCAAAAATGAAAAATAAAGTAGGGTTAGGGGTGTAGCTCAGAGGTAGATCAATCCTGGGTCCAGTCCCTAGTACCAGGCTAGGTGCCACCACTCTGTAAAAGCCCCTTAAGAAGGGTGTCCATCAATAAAGTTTTCTTCTTGCTTCTGAAGACCCAATCGCATGGCCTCAACAGGAGGCGGCAGACCCCCCCCTCCCCCGCCCAGCCCCTTGTGAAGCAAGCAGCTCCTGGCACTTGTGGCAAAGCCTCCTCTCCCAGAGCAAGCCCCGGAGGCAGGAGAGCCCGGTCAGTGGAGGGCTCAGAGCTCACCTGCCCAGCAGAAAATGGCAATCTGATCAAGAATGCAAAGTGGGCGCCAGGGGAGACATGGGCCATAATTTCCACAGTGTCTTTGGGCCCAAACAGAGGTTACAAGCGCCATCCGCCCCGCCCCCTCCAGCCTGCCCTTCCTCCAGTTCCACTGCTGTCTTTCTCCTGCTCCATAAACCTCCAGCTCCAAGCCATAAAAAGTGCAATGAGCAGTCCGGATGGGAGAGATTGGGCACGGTGCGGCGGGCAGCCACACTTGCCTGAAGAGCTGCGGAGGACCTGGGCTGGCCACACAGGGAGCCCAGCCCTGAGGGCCCCTCTCCTGGCCTCCGGCCTAGGCTGGGGGGCAGGGGGGCTGTTTAGGCATTAGGCCAGGAACTACTGGTTTCTTCTGCCTGTCCAAGCTGAGTGGGGCCTCCAGGCTCCTAGAGTTTACAGCAAGAGCAGATCTCAGAGAATTGCAAGCCTCAGCCAGGCACGGTGGTGCACACCTCTAATCCTAGTACTTGGGAGGCTGAGACAGGAGGATCGAAGGGTTGAGGTCAGCCTCAGCAATTTAGCAAGACCCTTAGCAAGACCCCTGTTTCAAAATAAAACATAAAAAGGGCTAGGGTGTAGCTCGGAGGTAGAATGTCCCTGGGTTCAATGCCCAGGACCAAACTAAATAAATAATACATCGAGAACCCATGACTCACTCATGCACTGGTCCCAAACAATCCAGGGACCACGGCTGAGTCCATGACGGCCCTGCCCTCAGGACTCAGCACTCAGCACTCAGCATGGGTGCTAGTTGTCACCCTCAGAGTAGAACCATGGACGTCGCAAGCACAGAACCCTGCAAGGTCCCTGGGACCCATGTGTGGGGTAAGCTGCTCTGGCCTCCTTGGGACTGCAGCTGCTGGTTCTGAGGTGGAGGCGGTGGCAGGAGAATTTGGGTGGGAATGGAGATATACTTGAGCTTGTTAAACTAGCAGAATTCTTCCAAACTTAAGAGATTAAAAGATAATTCAAGAAAATATCAGGAATCAAGGATTTTAAATGATATTATTTCTTTTTGTATTAAAAACAAAAGATGGAATCAGGTTAGGGCAGCCACAAAGGTTGGGGCTGGGGGATTCCACAGCGGGAGAAGTTTGGTTCAGCACTGTGAGGGTGCAGGGGCGGCAGGAATCGTGGGGAAACCAGGATGGATGTAGGGCCTGTTCTGTGGGCCTGAATCTGACCCAGATTCAGCCTGAGATGATGGACACTCGCCCCCAAATTTTATGGATCTGGGGTGGGTTGAAAATGAGCTGGCTACTTGGAAGGAGCCAGTGGGAAGCGGGGACATCTGGGGTGGGGACGAGATTGGGCATCTGGGAGTGAAGGGACGCAGCAGCGCCTCGAGGGACAGCCTGACACACTTAGGAAAGGTGTTGGAAAACATTGGGCTGTTTATCATAAAATCAGTAAAGAAAATAGAATGGTTAAAATTCAGACCCTGGCTGGGAATGGGGAGGGGACAGGGGGAGCCTCACAGGAGACACTTTCTGAAACCTCAGGAAAAAATGACGCAGGGAAGTGGGACAAGGTGCTTTTTCTAAAACAGGGAGCAATAAATTTAGACAAATAGGGGCCCATGGGGTGGGGGCTGAGAATATTTATGGCAGCCCCACCTTGTCCATGGGTGGGGATTCTGAGACACCTTCCCCAGTGAAACCACAGATAGTACTGAATCATATATATACATATAGTTCAATATATATGTGTGTATATATATATATGGTTCAGTATATATTATATTTTTCCTATACACACACCTGTGATTAATTTATAAGCTAGGTGCAATAAGCATTTAGCAATAGTAAATAATGATAAAATATAAGAGTTACCATATTAAGTAACATAAGGGTTACTTGGACATAGCTCTGCGATGCCATGACAGTTGATCTGATAACTGAGCCTGCTACTGACTGCCAGGTGGTGCTACATACAGCACAGATACACTGGACAAAAGGATGATTCATGTTCTAGGCTGGGACAACTCAAGATTTCATCATACTCTTCAGAATCATGCTCCATTTAAAACGTAAGCATTGTTCAGTTCTAGAATTTTCCATTGAATATTTTTGGATTGTGGTTGGCCACACATAACTGAAACCGCAGAAAGCCAAATGGAGGATAAGAGGACTTCTGTATTTGTGCTGCCCTATCTGCGATCCTACCCCTCTTCTCTGCCACCAGCAGAAGTCTCTCCTGAAGCTCAGCTACACTTTATCCTCCTCAGCCCCAAAGACCCCAACCTTTACCATTGACCAAGAGGAGAAAGTGCCCAGCCCAGGGGCCCGGGGGAGGGTCCTTTGGAACAGCTCTAATCAACCTACGTTTTTAACAGGCTGCCCAAGGAAGCGCCTCCAGCTTCTGCAGCCCCAGCAGAGTTTGCAAGTGTCAGGCCCAGCCTGCCTTGGTTCACAGCTGTGTGGGTTTCTAATCATCTTACCCATTAGACTAGAGGTTCCTGGGGGGCAGGACTTTGCTTCTTTTCTGTGTTTTCCATATCCCAGGAGCCAGTAAGTAGACACTGGATTAATTGCCATAAAATCAAAGGCTAAGGACAGCCTGGCAGGGCTTTCCCTAGGAGGCGGCAGAGAGGCATTCACATCCTCTTCATTCAGTGCAGAAGAGGACACTGAAGTCCAGATGGTAGGAGACCCTCACAGTCACCTGACTGGTGTCAGGGAAGGACGAGAACCAGAGGAGCAATGTGGCTCTGGAGCAGAGCACGCTGTCCCGAGCGTGAGTTGGGCAGGGCCAGCAGTCCATGGGCCACTAAGCTGCAGATTCCACTCAGGAGAAGCCAGAATGCCAGGAGTGACATTCCCTGCATGCTACCTAGACAAAAGCACCTACCAGCCATCAAGGTTAATCCCATAGGTCTGAAGGCTCTAGCCCTTAGCATGAGAAATGCTCAGGGTTAGGGACTCAAAATCCAGGTCGTCTGAGTCTCCATTCAGCCCTTAGGGAACTACAGGTAGCCCCTGAAAGGGCCCACTGCAGGGCTGCACTGCAGGGTGTGCCTGGCTGCCACCCCAGCCTCTGGATCTGGAAGGCAAAGGGTTAACACATCTGCTCAGGTTCCACGGGCTCCCACCCCTGTCCTGACACTGGGTTCTAACTGAGGAAGGGCTGCCATTACCCTGATTGGACTCTCCAACATAATCACAGCCTCAGGTCTCAGCTGCTCTTGTAGGCGCTGCCCGCTCAGATGCAGCCGGGAAGGTAGCAGAAGAACGGCCTCCGTGAGAGGCAGATGGGGCCATAATGAACTGCAGCATATGGCAGCTACAGAGGAACAAGTTCATCAATTAGAGCCTTCTTGCTCAAGGGTTTCTGGGAAGGGCTGATCTGAGGGGAGCACTTGCTTCCCTCCAAAGGTCCTGATCCTCGTGCCAACTCAGGTTCCCCAAGTCTCAGGTCCTGGAAGGAATGTTGGCCCTTCTCTCCTGGCTCCCAAGAAGCAGTGTCTGCCTTTTGCAGTGGCTATCAAGGGTCTCCCAGAGGGCTGCCCCCTCTCTGAGAGGGGCTGGCTTATAGTTTCCCTGTGATCGAGGGTCTTCTGAACATGAGTGAGTAATGTCACTCCAGCCCCAAACTCTTCAACTCCTTGGAAAACCAAATATATGAGCAGAAGGGAAAAATTAGCACTGCTGCTCCTCTCTGGCTCTGAACACCACACGTGGAGGCTAGGGCATGAAAGAAACCATGGTCCAAATGGGTTGGCCTTGTGATACCAGGATGAAGCCAAATCAGACCAAGTACAGGAGTAAAAAATGCCAGCACTTCCTGCTTGCATAGGAAGTGCCAAATGTGAGGAGGAGCAGAGAAATGGTGTCTACAGAGGCTCCCTTGTCCTCAGCACCCCCATCTCCACCCAGCTGGTTTCGCCCCTATGGCTGGGAGAGGTAAGCCTCACCCACTTTCCCCAGGGAAAGAGAACAGACCACTGCACCTGGAGCTGAAAATTGTCACTGTTGTGCAGGCGAAGA
The DNA here is from genome assembly GCA_004027655.1 of Graphiurus murinus. Classification (NCBI taxonomy): domain Eukaryota; kingdom Metazoa; phylum Chordata; class Mammalia; order Rodentia; family Gliridae; genus Graphiurus; species Graphiurus murinus. The sequence goes on along the minus strand of PVLC010000460.1, from coordinate 92,245 downwards.
CAGTGACTAACTCAGCAAATCTCACTTTCAGATAATTTTTATTGAGGGGCAAATGGGCACTTAGAATTGAGGAAATAGAGTACTTCTGGAGAGGTGTTGGGTCCAACAGTGTCTGAAAGCCCCCAGCGGGGGGAGGGGGCTCATGAACCTGAACAGGGGCCGCTGGGATTGTGACCTCACAGGAAGAGGGGCAGAGGGTTTGCCCTGGAAAAGGCTCAAGGTGAAGCTGAGGAGTCCTGGAGAAGAAAGGGTTCCTCTGAGGCTCCTCGCTCTTTATAAACCCTGTTCTTCAGTCACAGCAGGCTGGAAGTTCACATGCCGGTGCGTCAACCCCATGGCAGTTTCTGGTGACCAATAATAAACAAACTAATCCTCACCAGCAAACCCAGGCCAATCAGATGTCAATGGCCAGGGAGCAAGCTGCATTCTGACACAGGAAGAATTTTCTTCCTTCCTCCCTTCCTTCCCTTCCTTCTTTCCCTCCCTCCCTTCTTTCCTTCCTTCTTTCCTTCCTTCCTTCCTTCCTTCCTTCCTTCCCTCCCTCCCTCCCCCCCCGCCTTCTTTCCATAGGATCTTGGTAAATTGCCCAGGCTGGTCCTGAATTTGCAACCCTCCTGCCTCAGCTTCCTGAGAAGCTATGATTTATAGGCATGCAACACCATGTGTGGCTAGGAAGAATTTTCTTATAACATAGAGATGCCTGAATTTGTCGTGGATGACCCCAGGGAGCCAAGAGTGCCATCTCACAGCAAAGTGCTGAAACAGGGGCGCTGCTTTATATGCTGGCCAACTGTGCGATCCTGGGCAGTCGCCTAACAGCTCTGGGCCTCTGCTTCCCTATCTGCATGATGGGAAGAGAGGCGGCCTCTCTCTCCTGGTGTGGAAGAATGAAAGGCTGCCTGGGAAGGGCTGTGCACAGTTCCAGGCCCATGGGGCAGGTTAGCTAAGGATCAATCGCGGCTCTAACTTGGCTCATTAGTGGAACAGAGAGTTGGGAGAAGCACATGCCAGACCCCTCCCTCCTCTGATGGCTGCTGGCGTCAGGGAAGCCAACCCTGGTCAAGGGCTTGTGACAGGAGAGATGGGCGGAACACTAGGTGCTTAGGCAAGAGGGAGAAAGAGGCATGGCTGCTCACCTGCGAAATCTCCAGAGACCCAGCCTGGCATACCTGCACACTGATGATGCAAAGACTGGAGACAGCGACAGCACAATCCCCATAGCCCTTGGCAGAGCGGCGCCAAGTGGAAAGGGGCACTCCAGGCCGGCGAGGCTGGCATTGGGCTTGGCAGCCTCCACCTGTCCCGTGTCAAGCAGCCCCACCAGACTGTGGGCATCGTGGGGGAGAGCAAGGCCAGTACCAGCTAGGAGCTGGCCAGGCAGGGCCGGGAGAGGTGGGCCTCTCTGCCCTCCCGGGCCTGGCACCTGGGCCCAGAAGCCCCGAGGAGGGCTGGTTGTGTGCCAGAGGAGTCCTGAGCAGGGAGAGCCTGGCGGGCAGAGATAAGCTGCAGCTCCCGGCACAGGCCCCGGCTCCTTGGAGCTGTTGGAGCACATATTAATGGGGCCCATTCAGTCCAGCCTGCACGGCAATTAATAACCGGCCAGGCAGAGAGACGGAGAGTGTGTGCGTGCACGCCTGCGCACTCCGGGCGCAGGGCAGGCAGGGGCGGATCAGAGTAGCTTTCCTCAAGGACACCCCCTCCCCTGCAGCAGGCTGGGGGAGAGGGGCCCGCCCAACCTCGTCCTCCAAGGCAAGAAGGGACCTGTTTTTCGGGCTGCCAACTCAGGTGAGCTGGGGGTGGTTACAGGGCGATCCAGAGTCTTAAAGAATGAGCACCATGCACTCTAGTCTCCGTCCTCCCTGGACTGCCACATTCTGCCGCGATATGAGACTGGGCAGGATGGAGGGAGGAGTATGATGGAGAAAGGAATGGGTATGCAGATGCCTGCACACACTGATAGCTTAAGTTCAGGGATGAGGATGGGCATGGGCCTCTGCAAAATTAGAAAAAGAGACTGGTTTCAGAGTGGGCCCTGCCCTGTGACTACACAGCTTAGTGAGCAAACAACCCCTCTGTGCCAAGAAAAACATGGTCCTTTCTCCAGGAAATACCACCCAGTTTCACGAGCAGTGCTAGGGCTGCATTTCACCAGTACACTCCTCCTTGCTCAGTGTACTTCCTGCACAGCCAACACAGGGCAGCCCTGCTCAGGAACTGGCAGTGGTCACCCTGTGCGGCTCCCTCGCAGCTGGACCCTATGCTGAACATCTGGGTCACTCTTGCTTGGCCCTTGGCAAAGACTGCTTCCTAAAGTCTTCACCCTCAAAATGAGGTGAGAAAACCAGCAGCATTGGTGTTAGCTAGGAGCCCTGTAGAAATACAGTCTCAGGCCCCATCCTGGACCTGCTGAATCAGGATCAGCACCGTTAATGAGATGCCCAGGTGACTTGTATGTGCATTAAAATTTGACTTAGAAAACACTGGGGTTGTCTGCACACTTCTGGAAGTGAGAAGGGACATGGGGTGGGGAGACTCAGAGAGCAGAGAAAGATAGATACCCTGCTAGAGAGGAGGGGTGAGGGGTGGGTCCTATTAGAAGATGAAGGCTGAGGGGGGACCGGGGACAGAGGCTGAGCCTGTTCTGCTGGTTTTGATCCAATGCCAGCCCCCCCTCCCCAAGACCCCTCACTGGAGACCCTCTGCCTCCCCAGCACACTGGGGGCCCTGGCTGTCTGCTCCCGGTGGGCAGAGGCCTGGCAGCTCAGAGTCCCAGGGGAGCATGTCTTGGGGTAAGCCTGAGTGTCCAGGGCCTGGTCTGCTCCTTGCCAGTGCCCACCCCCTCATCTTTCCACAGGACTTCCATCAGGATTCCCAGGCCGGCTCGGAGGCCCGGGCGCCTCAATCACTCCTATCGCACGGGTCGCAGGAAGAGAATAGCTTTCAGCTCAATTACCCTTCACATTCCAATATCATAACGCTCCAATGAGGCTTTTTAACCAAAAACAAGAAAGCCGTGTCTGCTGCAGGCCGGCTGCAAGGCCAGCCGTGCAGAAGGGATGGGCCTGCCCGGCCGACAGCCCCTACCAGGCCCTCCAGGTGACACCGGGAAGAGGACCCGTCCCCAGGCACCAGCTGGCCCGGGCCTCAGCTCTCCACGTGTGCCCTGCTCCATGCAGGGACTGTCGGCATGTGACTCACCCACGGTCTTTCTGGAGCAAGAACAGCCAGACCCAAGTCCCCAGAGGCTCCATGGAGGGACAGCCCAGGGTGGGCTTCCTCGTCACTACACAGGCCCTGCCTTCTCCTGGGGACAGGAATGCCACACAGAGCCCTCTCTGTGCCATGCTATGATGGCATTATTCAGCTGGCTCAGGACTGGAGGGGGACCTGGCTCTTGCTTCATACCCACCAGCTCAACTCTTTCCCATAATAACTCTGACGAGTCAGGAAGCCACAGCCAGGGTCATTAACCGTACTTCATAGATGGGTAAACTGAGGCACAGTACAAAGAGAGGAAAGGCCTGGTGACCTATGGAAGAATCCCAGCCTGGTGTTCCTTTAGGATGCACCTGTGGAGCACAACCATGTGCCAGGCATGTCCTGTCCTACACGCTTCATGTGCACCACAGCAGCCTTTCAAAGTAGTGATTGTGTCCATTTTACAGATGAGAAAAACTAAGGCCCAGCGAAGCTAAGCCCTTGTCCAGGGTTGGGGTCCAGGCTGGAATCCACACCCAGGCTAGTTAACTCTTCGTGCCTGGGTCTTATTCTCTGCTTCCAGATGGAAGCACCCCAGGGAGGGGAGAGGCAGTCTTGTGTGAACACTCTTCCCACAGGAGAGGCAAAACCAAGAGTCTGGCCATGAGCCTTGTGCACTCCACGCTGGTCTCCTTCCACGTTGCGCCCTGGAGGGCTACACACAGCACCCTGAGGAGGGGCCAGCCGCTGTCCAGTCAGTCGTGCCTCGTCTGCCTGACCGGCTGCAGCTAATGGCCTTGATGGCAGCGTCCCCTCCGTGTCCTCCTGGCCTCCTGCTGGCTGTGGCCGATTTGCTTGTGATTTAGCACTCCGGGGTGCTGACCCGTGAGGGAGACACACAGGGCAGAAGGAGGCAGTGGACGCGAAGGCTGAGGAGTAGCCCATGTGCTCAGGGGCAGGGCCGGGCCCTCTCTCCAAAAAGGGCCGTTCAGCCTGCTCTCCAGGGTGCAGGAGGTGTCTGGCATGCCCACCCACTCTGTCCCCATAGTGGCCCAGGGCACTGGACCCCATGCTCCAGAGAAAGGCTCCAGGGGTGAGGAGGAGCGGGGCTTAGGAGGGAGCACCCTCTCCGTGGTCTGCCTCTGCAGGGCTCTCTGGGAATCCTGAGCACGCCCACTTGACCTGTGGACCAGAAGCCTCTACAGCCCCTTAACCTGCAGGAATGATTGACTGAGTCTACATCTCAGCTAGCTCTGTAATATGGGGTGGTTAACTTAACCTCTCTGAGCCTCGGGTTCCCTGTCTTATGAGTGGGGATAATCCTAGTATCTATTGCTATGGCCTGGATCTGGATGCGTTAACGGCTTGCTCCTCGGGGTGGCGCTGTTGGGGGGTGGTGGGGCCTTTGCGGGGGGCTAGCAGGAGGTCTATAGGTCGTTGAGGGAGCATCCTCACAGGGATGGTGGGACCTGTCTCTCTCTACTCCTGGTTTAAGATGGATTCGCTCTCTCCCAGAACGCTCCTGCCATTGCCTCCATCAGGAGGTGATAGAGTTGGGGATGGTCCTCACCCAGCCTGTGCCTCCAAAACCATGAGCTAAACAAACCTCTCCACTCCATAAGTCGCCCATGCAGCTACTTCATTGTAGTGACGCAAAGCTGACTGATACGCAGAGGTTGCAGGTCGGTTATAAGGTCACATGGGTGAACGCAGATACATGCTCCATTCTTGTCATTATTATTGTCACATCATTAATGTTGTTATTCAGCCTTCCCTGTGCCCAGAGCCCCTGGACCTTAGGGGTTCAAGGCAGTTATAAGACCAGACACCAGCTTGAATCAGTTCATGGGTCCTGGCATTTGGGACTAGGATGTCTCAGGTGTCAGACAGGTGATAGAAGCAGAAACTGGACTGGAGTCCAGAGTCCGGGGAGGGAGTGGTCCTCTGAGCCCTGTGTCAGGCCTCCTACAGCCATGACGCCTGGCTTCTTCCTCCTTAGAGCCTCAGGAGCCTCAGGAGGCTTTCCATCTTTGGGGGTCTTTACCAACCTCAGAAATAAAGAAGCAGATGGGGATCCCAGAGCTGGGGAAGGCCCCTGCTTTCCTCAGGGGCAAGTCAGTCCCTGCTCTGTCCCTCTGGAGCCTTCGGGGAGCAGCAGGTGAACCCCACAGAGCAGAGAGTACCAACTTTCCAAGCTCATTTAACACTTGCAGCTTATGGAGCTACAAAGCTGGGATGGGTGAACCATCTGCTCCACTCCCCAGCAACCCAGGGAGCTCAGTCTTAGGTGGTGGCGGTCCAGTCCTCAAGCGCTGAGCCACCCATCCTATTTTAAAAGTGTCACTGTGGGTGTGCAGCAGCCCAGCGAGGGCCTCCCAGAGGCCAGGGGCCATGCCTCATTCCTCTGTGTCCCCAGCACCCATCAGGCTCCAATACTCCTACATCCCGCCGGCCTGTGCTGCAGCAAGCCAAGCAGGACTCTGTCCCTCTCTGGTTTCTGGACTGCTGCCAAGAAGCCAGGTTCCAAGGAGGGTCGCCTATGCCCAGGCCTCTTCTCAGCCCACGTGGACCATCCCTCCTGCTGCCACACCCATGGGGGGTGGCTCTGGCCTGCAGCGGGCAGCTCTGGGCCTCAGACTCCCACCTCACCCCCTGACCTCCACGGGGCCCTCCGGGCCAGCTGCCATCCCAGACTGGACATCCCTACCCATGGCTGTCACTCGTGGATCATTCCCGATGACCACCAGCCTCGCACCATGAAAGGCACAGGGAGCCAGTTTGGGTGCTGCTGGGGGTGGGGGTGACTTTAGAATGAGTGCCCTGCTCTCTGCCTCCAAAGTGCTCCTATGCCACTTTCCTGTGGCTCCCTTCACAAATCGTCACACACTCAGTGGTTTAGAACAGCACACACATATATGCATGACCTTACTGTCCTGAGATCAGAAATCCAGCATGCATCTGCCTGGGCTAGAATCAGAGCAAGGCGGCTGTGCTCTAGGCGAGGATCTGTCCCTGGCCCTCTCCAGCCCTTTCTAGAGACCACCACGTCCCTGTGCCCCTGCCCCCTTTAAAGTTGGCAGCATAACGTCCTCGATGAACCGTCTCTCTCTGTTTCCCTGGCCAGCGCCTAATCTCTGACCCTCCTCCACATCCCTGTGATAAGGGCCGTAGTGATGCACGGTCCTACCCAGATAAACCAGGCTCCTCCCCGCACCCCAAGACCCTCAACTTCATCACACCGGCAGAGGCGGATCCCCTCGTGCGTGAGGCGCTGTGGGCAGAGGGTGTGGGAATCGGGACATGGCATCTTTGGGGGTGTTATTCAGCTCTATTAGATGACAGCCTTTCCCCCCATGGCTTTGGATGAACATCTTCACCCCCAGTCTCCACTGCCCTGGAGCTCTGGGGACACCAGGCAGGGAATTGGGTGGCGCTCAGCTGCCTCCCGCATCAGCATTGGCAACAGAGACACGAAGGATAGGTGCAGGGGATTTCTCTCTAGAAGGAGAACTGCGGGGTGGTGGGAGTCCCCAAGGGCAGCAGCCACATCTCACAATGAACCACTACCAAGTCTCCACCAGGCATCAGGCCCTGAGGGTCTGGCCCATGGTGGCAAGATGGCCATGTGGAGGTGCCCCTGCTCTTCACAGGCAAGAAACCAACAGCGATCAAACAGTCCTGCATGTAGGTGAATGGTAACACTCTGAGATCAAAGCTGAGGTGCTCCAAAGGCCCAGAACACAAGACTGTTTTGCCATGGAAGGAAAGATCAATCGTGACATGATGAAAGGTCTCAGGAAGGTGGGAGCTCATGAGAAAGGGAGGTGGTGATGGAGAAGAGTGTTCCAGGGAGATGCAAAGGCTGTGCAAAGGCCCTGTGGCATGGTATCCTCAAAGACCAGAGAGAAGGCAGAGTGCAGTAAGCCAGAAGAAGGTTCAAGTGAGGTTGGAGAGGTGGTGGGGCCTGACCCTGCCGGCCCCCACGGAACCCCCAGTCATGGGTCTCAGAGCTCCACACAAAGGTTTCTGCAATATCCCTCACACATCGCAGGGACTCAGCACTCACCTGAATGGATGGGCAGATGGAGAATGAGCTAATGAGCCTCTCTACCCTCTTCCTGCCTGCACCAGCGACCTGCCCCATCCCCCCTTCCGCATGGCAGCCTTTCAACAGAATCTCCGAGGCCCCTGAACTTATTTATTTATTTCCCCGTGGTTGCTGGTGCAGCCCCGTGCCGCCCGAGCGTGGCTCCGTGGAAATGTCTGTAATCACCAAGCACACTTTAGGCATTACTTCCACACCATTTAGGGCTTTCCGCCCCAGTAGCTGCTGCTGCATTTCCTCCATCTCCATCTTTTGGGCTGTGTTAGGTGGAATTTTTTTTTTTTTTTTTAAGGTTGGTAGCCCCTGAGTTTGGAGGAGCTGATGGTTTGGAGGAGGAGAGGAGAAAGACAAAGCTTTGCAAGAACTTATTATTCTTCTCTCATTGCCCTGGCCCTGCCCCAGCCCTGACCAGAAGAGAGAGGGGAAAAAAAAAAAAATCCATTCCAGCTGCTAAGAAGCCTTTAAAGATTTTTGTGTTTTCCCACACAGGCCTGAGATTGGGCTGCTGATATGAACTGCAGCTTCTTGGGAGGCTGAGGTGCTGGAACACAGTAAAGGTCACTTAGGAAGCACCCTCCTCCATCAAACACTCTCTCCTTCCACCTCCCCCAGGCACAGGGCCAGCTCCTTGGAGGCGGTAGCAGCAAACCCCAAACCTTGCATGGAAATGCTTGGGGTAGCATGCACATAGACTCGTCTTGGGTCAGAAGAGAACCGAGAATGAGATCTGAGACTAGCTGTGTGGCCTCAAATAAGTCACTTAACCTCTCTGGGCCCATTTCCCCAGCTCTACAATAAGGATAACCCTGCCTGCTTTGTTCCTTTGTTTTGTTTTTAACCAACTTGGAGGACTATGCTGAGGACCAAAGGAGATAGTATGAGTGACAGCCTAAGGGAGAGGGCCCACCCCGCCCTTCCCCCTTGGCTTCCTCATCCTCCTGCTTCCCCACCTCCGCTACGCTCTCTGTGACGCCTCTCCCCCATCCAGGCCCCTAGCACCGGGTCTACCTGAAGATCTCACTGCTGGCCAGGGAGAGGGTGAGGGAACAGCCAGGGGACACTCCCTCCACTACTCACTGTGTCCCACACACCTGCCCGTCGGCCCCACATCACCTGCTCAGTGGCAGCCATATATCAGCACTGTGCACACGGGATCAGAGACGGTAAGTAGGTTTCTCAGCTGTTAAGTGTGAGACCAGGATTCAAATCCTGGCCTCTGGAACTCCAAACACGGTGCTCCTAAGCCCTTTGGGAAGTGGCCTCCAGGGGCTGGCGGCCAGTTCCCAGGAGCTGAGCTGAAGATCAAGGCCTAAGGGTTTAGAAGCCAGAAGCCAGGATGGTGGTTCCTTTGAGGGAGGGGTCCCTAGGTGCTGGCAAGTTCTGCTTCTTGATCTGGATGCGGTTATACAAATGTGTTCACTTGGCACGAACTCATAGATCAAACACATCTTCACCTCTCCACGTGTATACTTAAGTAGTATGTTCACACACAAAAAAAAAAAAAAGAAAGAAAAAAAGATTGATTCACAGAAACTTGTAGAGGCCACTAGAGAAAACATTCCAGCAATTAATCCATGCCACCTGCATGAGGCTGTACACTGCAGGCCTTCCTGTCCTCCGTCCCCACTGTATTGCTCCATTTTTTGTTATTATAACAAAATATCTGAGGCTTGGTAAGTTATAAAAAAAAGAAGTTTATTTTGGCTCATGGTCTAGGTTCAAGGTCAAGGGCCCACATCTGGTGATGGCCCACTTGCTTGTAGAGTCCTGAGGCTACGCAGGGCATTACAGGGCAAGAGGCAGGGCGTGTGTGTGTGTGTGTGTGTGTGTGTGTGTTGATTCTGCTCCCTCTTCCTTTTTTTTTTTTTTTTTTTTGCGGTACTGGGGATTGAACTCAGGGGCATTCTACCTCCGAGCTACACCCCCAGTCCTATTTTTTATTCTTTATTTTGAAACCGGGTCTCACTAAGTTGCCGAGTGCCTCACTAGGTAGCTGAGGCTGGCCGCGAACCCATATCCTCCGGTTTCAGCCTCCCGAATGCTGGGATTACAAGCGTGCGCCAGGCTCCTCTCCCTCTTCTTATAAAGACATCAGAACCCAGTCATGCATCCTGCTCTGATGACCTTATCTAATCCTGCTCACCTCCCCAGGCCCCAGTGTGGTCGGAATTTTATTTCCCACTCTTAACACCTCACGATGGGAATTAAATTTCAACCCATGAACCTTTCAGAGGCACGCTCTAACCATATCCAAACCATAGCACCCTCCCTCCGTGGGAGGACAGGCCCAGGACGGGCAGTCCCACTGATCAGGGCCACACAGAGCCCTGGAGGAATGAAGCGACTCCCCCGATTCCTGGGCACAGGTGGGGCTCGTGCCCGCTCCCTGCTACAGCTTGCCTAGCTCTGAGCTGCCCTACCTTGCTGTGCACAGACAGGTGACCAGGACAAGCGATTGTGCTCTGGCCCAAGCCAGCCTGCAGAAGGCTGCAGTGTAGAGTCAAGTTGACCCCTCTGCCTGCAGCGGGAGCCTGCACATCCCAGGAAGGAAAGGCCAGGCCAAGCTCAGAGGCAGGGGGTCTGCCCAGGCTTGCAAGCTAGGATGGGGCGGGGGCAGGGAGTAACCCTAAAAGGGGGGAGGGTGCTTTCAAGTGCAGTGGAGGGAAGGGCCTGGGGCTAGAGTTAGCAGCTACTTCTGTTTTGTTTTGTTTTCAGGGTCCTAGGTATTGAACCCAGGGTTGCTCTACCACTGAGCTACACCTCCAACCTTTTTTTATTTTTTATTCTGAGACAAAATTGCCCAGGCTGGCCTTGAACTTGCGATCTACCTGCCTTGGCCTTCTGAGTAGCTAGGATTATGGGAGTATGTCACCATGTCTGGTTTGGTGGCCATTTCTGAAGGGAGTATTGTGGCCAAGCCTCCCAACTTCTCTAACACTTTGCTGACTGTACAACAGGACTGCAGAGGGGGCTGACCTCCCCTGCCCTCTCCTACTGGGTCACTCCAAGGGAGGGAGGGTAGGGTTTGGCTAAAAGGTGGAAGGAAGACGATACAGAGGGCCCTGACAGTGGCGTCTCAGGGGAGGGCATAGCATGAAGAAAGGCCAGGCAGCAGGAAAGTGACCGCCCTGCAGCGGGGACTGAGGACAGGAGGAGCAGGCACGTCTGGAGCTCAGTGCTTTGTGCAAACAGATGGACTTCTGAAATGTAAGGTTTGTGTTGGGAAGAATGGGGGGTGGCTGGGCTCAGACCGGGAGTTATAGAGAGGGTCAGCGGCCTTCATGTCATCTCCCTCTCTCGGGGACAGGCCTGAGAGAGGGGACCAGCCCGAGCCTGTGCCCTCCTGGACAAGGACGTGACCGGGCATTCGGCTCTGCGTAGCTGGCAGTCCCCCACGCCCGGGAGGCGGGCTGGCTGATCAATGGCGGAGACAGCGAGCGGGGACGACTGCATCGCACCCGGTGATTACGCACCAGGAGAAATCTCTCGGCGGCATTATCTCATCTGGAGAGAAGAGCGGGCTTTTTAATAGTCGGACAGGCCACTTCCACTTAAGGTTATTATGAAGAGAGCGAGCCCAGCCCCTCGCGGCTTCTAGCCGCCTCCACAAAGTTGCAAAGTAATTAAAGGCTGCTAGGGAATCAGAGAAATTATAATAATTTTATCCGCCGAAAGCTGGCTCTGGCCTCCCCCTCCTGGAAGAAGCAGAGTGAGCTGGGCAGCCCACAAACATCCAAACAGCCCACTGTGTGGTGTGTTTTAATGTCGGAGCCACCAGGCCTGTCCTCAAGCTGTTTTGGCAATACGTGAACTTGTTAGGATAAGTGGAAGGGCTGAGACAAAGTCCCTGAGCCCACAAACAGGAGAGACGGTGGCCATGTCTCGAAGGCGCCCAGGGCCCAGGCAAACTGCAGCTTGGAACTGCAGGAACCCAGAAGGCAGCGCCCCTCCCCACCTGCTTAGACATTCAGCCTCCCACCTGGGCTGGGCGCCCGGTCACAGGTTCTGGACACCATTCCCCTGAGCCCTCACCACCTATCCCTGGTCCCAGGGGTTGCCACTGATTTCTGGGTGACCTAGGGAAAGTCTTTTACCTTCTCTGGATATGTTGACCGTGTGTCACCTTGACAGTCCCTCTGTGCTGGTTTCAAGGAGTCTAGAGGGAATGCTGAGCCTATTACTAGCTTTTCTGGATGCTTCCATTTTTTCCTTATCCTGCCTTTATTTCACATTTTCCACACGTTTTCTGTCTCCCATTGAACTGTCAGCTTCTGGACCATTGACACCTTGATATCAACCAATCAGCTCCCCACATGTCCAAGCACCCTCCTGAAGTTCTCAGACAAACTGCTACAATGAGGGTGACAGCCATTGCTTCCTAAGTGCTACCTGCATGCCTAGGGCTTTGCACATGTGCCCCCATTGAACTTTCACAACTCTAAGTATGCCTATTTTATAGATGAAAACACTGAGGCTCAGAGAGGCCCCCAGGCCTCCTGGCTTGGAGTTAGAGGCAGTGTGTGCTTTGCTTCCTTGTCATGTGACTTAGAGGAGATCCAGGCCCCATGTCATAGGCCAGCCCAGGTCCTTAGGATGCAGTGGGGTCAAAGCTGCTCCTGGCCGCAGGTGGGACTTTCTAGACCCTTATTTTCCTAAGCCCACCTTCTTGCAGGATCCCTTGCTGTATGCAGGAAAGGGGGTGCAGACAGGAGGCCCACATCCTGCCATGGGGGTAAGGAGACTGCTTAAGAGAAAGGGACTGAAAGACAGAAAGATGACAAGCACACTCCAGGGCTGCAAGCTCAACCACACAGCCAGTGTCAGGCGATGGAGAATGTCTCCATCTCTAGGGGCTTTATTTATTTACTTATTTAGTAGTACTGGGGATCGAACCCAGGGGCATTCTACCTCTGAGCTACACCCTAGCCTTTTTCATTTTGAAACAGGGTCTCATTAAGTTGTTGAGATTGACCTCAAACTTAAGATCCTCTTGTCTCAGTCTCCCAAGTACTGGATTACAGGTGGATGTCACCATGCCCAGCTTTGGGGTGCTTTATTTGATAGGCAAGGGCACCAGAGGTGTCCCTGCACATGCCAGAGAGAGCCTGGTGCCTTAGAGCTAGGCTCTGCAGAGCGCCCTGCCCAGTCTTCACGGGGGCAGAGGGTACCGTGAGTCACTGAAAGAGAATACAAGGACATGTGACCAGAATGGGAGAGAAAACTGATGTAAGAATATTATTACCATCAAAATAAAATACTAATTGTAATGACAGACACCCGGGGCCCTTGGTCTCCTGCTCCCATCTGTCCCCTTCCTGGAACTCATGGCCCTGGTCACACCCCATGGCAGGAGAAGGACCTGGCCATAATACCATCCCACTGGAAAGGAGGGCACAAGGAGCTTTGGAATGGCAGCTGGGCTGAGGTCCTGGGCCCTGGCTCTGGGGCACTCCACTTATTCCCTCTGGGCACCTGAGACCTGTGCCTGTGTCCTGAACCACATGGTGATGGGGGTGGAGGAGAGGCCCTGCAGAGAGTCTGCAGAGGGCTCCAACTGCGGATGGGACCCCTCAGCCTGTGTGTGTAGGGGACAGCCCGCAGCTTCCAGTGGGGGGAGCCTTGGCCTGCGGCCTGGGGTCCCTGGTCCTCTCCCCACACCCTGCTTCTATCAGGACCTCATCCCTGCAATTGTGGCAAATCACAAGCAGGCCATGCCAAAGTCATGCAAAGGCATCAAAACACAAGAAAGAGTGGAAAGGAGCCCTGAAGGAGGCGGGATGCGGGTTGCAGAGGACGGAAGAGCATGTCTGACTCTAGAGACTGAGGAGAGGCCACGCAGGAGAAGGCCTCAGATGCTCTCATCTACAAAATGCAAAGAACAATTGTTTCCTAGCTCACAGAGCTGTTGTGAGGACGGATGAAAGATGAACACTCTCAGATACAGAAGACGAGGTTATTTAAATGGGTGCGTGCCCACCCGTGCCCCTTGGTGTTATGCAAAACCAGGCAGCTTGCTGCCGTGCCCACTTGTGCACGCAGCATCATTGCTGCTGCCACAGCTTGCTGTCCTGGCTGCTGCAGGCTATGGCACCTGCCTGCTGCACCAAAGGAGGATCCCAGGTATTTGTGGCCGATGTAGGGAGGAGACCCCCAAGTAGGGGAAGAGCCTTGGGGTGCTCGCCAAGGGGTATTGAGACATCATCATGGCTTCCATCTGGTGAGGGCCAGCAGGAGTCCAGAGCCAGGATGATTTATTGGTTTCCTTCTCCTGGATCAATAGGCTGGTGGTTATAGATGCAGAGGGGGCTGCAGGCACTGTGACCCCGAGGCATAAATTAATATGGCTTGTCAAGGGGCTGCCTCTGCTGGCATGGAGGGAGACCACACTTTCGTGAGTGCAGCTGACACCTCGGGGGACGCCGGGCACAGGGAGTGGGAGCCCCTCCCCTGCCTCTCGCTGCAACCTGAGGATGCAGTTGATAAATCATTCAGCACCTGACAGGCACACCTCTCGGGAGGACAGCCGGGGTACTGCTGCCCACCCTGCTGCATGCTAAGACGTTGGCCTCTTTGGCCATGTGCACCTCCACAAACTCTGGGCCTTATTGGGCCAGCACTCCACTCAGATGCCACGGCACAGCGGACAGCACGGCTGAGACCCAGAAGCTGGAAGTCACTCCAGGGCACCAGCTCAGAGCAGCACTGTGCTCGGTGTCTGGGGGGAAACCAGGCATGGGGCACGTGCACACTCTCCAACTCCACACCAGGAGGTCCAGCAATAAGTACCTCTCCGCTGTCCTCACCAAGTGACACAGAGATATGCTGTAGCCTCGTAGGACCCAGGGCCAGGAGACCTGAGCTCTGGCTCTGATCCTGCCCACGCCAGCTCTGGGGCCCAGGCAAGGACCCGCCACCCTCCTAGCTCAAGCCCTTCCCTGAAAGCAGCCTGGTCCTCATCCACAATGGTCACCTGAAGCCAGACCTGACAAGGATCTATGCTGGACCCAAGTGTCACGGAGACTTGGGCAGAGACCCAGGGGCCTGCTTGCAGCCTGGTGGTGTTTCCATGAGGTAGTAGTGGGGGCCTGTAAGGGAGTCATACCCACACAGCCTGTGTCCCTCCTCAGCAGCATCTCAGATTGGGTATTAAAATCACCTGACTCTATGGGAAATTCCAGTATATGAGAAAAGTCCAAAGGATTCCAGAAAGTTAATGATATTCAGCAACATCAGAGTCTTCTCTAACAAACTCCTACTCACCCTGTATGGGCCGAACCAATAACCCCATGTACAGGCCACACTGTACTTAACTGTACACACACAAAGCTACTACGATGTTTAATACATTTAGATGTAGACATCCACTTATTTTTCTCTTTGTAAAATTACCTTCCCTGAGGACGCAGACCTTTATCTCAATTTACCAGCATTTTACTGAACATACTCTGATCCACAAACTGGGCAAAGAACTTCTATCTACCTATGTTATAGACACATTGTTGCTCATTTATAGATAGGAAAACTGAGATCCAGACAGGGAAAGTCACATGCCTAAAGAGAATGTTGAGTGCTTTTTACTCCTGTGCACGTCCAAGTCAACTTAGAATCCCCAGGCCTGCTCAGTAGCCAGTCAATGAATGTTTCTTGGTTCAGATAAAAAAAAAATGTGGCTCAGGGCACAGGGATCAGATGTGGATTTAGAAGGACGGGCAGAGTTGGGTTAGACTGGACTTCAGTACTAGTTAGAAAAGTACAGTGTGTATAGAGACAAACCTCTGGCTTTGCGAGAATTCACCAGATGACATGTTAGGAAAGGTAGGCTGAAGCTGGATGGACAAAAGCCTACACTGCCTAGGACAGCCTCAAGGACACTGTGTCCCTGAGACTCTGTGAGGCTCCCGGGTTCCCCGACCCAGAAGTCACCTGGAACCATCGGACGTCTGACCTCACAGTCACCCTCCTGCCCAACAGCCCAGCAGCAGGTCATCACCCTGGGGGCGCTGGAGAGCAGAGGGGTGGCCGTGCGGAATGAGGAGGGGCCACCCCTCTGCTGAAGGTCAGAGCGAGGCAGGCACGAGCCCTAACAGAGGTAGCGGAACAGCACGGCCGGCCACAGACACGGCAAACACGTCTGAGCAAATTGGCGCGCCATAAAAGTCTATTACAGCAAATCAAACAGCAGTCAGCATGACAGCCATTAGCCTGAAATGAATACACGGGGACTTAATGAGGTCTGTCGAGGCTGGCTCGGTGAATTAAGTTGCCAATTCTAGCAGGATTTCCCTTTTCTTTACGGACTTGAAAGCATCCACACTGCCTTGTTAGGGCTTCGACAAGTGAATTGCAGGGCCTTTCACCCTGATAAAATGGATAATTACATAGAGAACAGCTTAGTGAGGGGAGAAGGGTGGGCAGGAGGGGAACTGAGAACAAACAAACCCAAACACACCTGCCTGGCTGCTCCAGAGTGGGCCTGGCTGTCAGAGGGAGAGGCGGGCTGGATGGCAGGGAGGCTGTGCCTGTCCTGAAGGGCCTTCCACCACCCCACTTGCCTGCCCGCTATTCCTGGCTGGAGGGACTGGGGTCCCTGTGGGCCGTGCCTGTCTCCAGGAGCTGGAGTTTTTATCTAAAACGGGCTGCCTGCAGCACCTCTCAGAACCCTCCGGTGGTCGTTCTGCAGGGCTCCCCAAACTGGCTGGCCTTGCTGCTGCCCAAGGAGCTTGTTTAAAATGCAGACCCCCTAGGCTGGATCTCCCTAGTCTCTCAAGCGGCCCAGGAAGGTACCTCCTAACCAGTCCCTGAGAAATTCTGCGGGGCCACATCTGGGACCCTCTGATTCATCTCATTGCTTTCCCAGCAGGCAGTGCTGAACAACTTGAGACAAGATGCCTTCCTGCTTCTGCCTGCATAAGCCCAGGGGTGGGGAGCTCAGCACACCCTCCACAGAGCAGGGGAGTGGGCTGTGTGTGGCATTTTTAGAAAGTGCCTCCTTATATAGACCTGTATCATAGCCACCCAGCCACTTGCTTCCTGGGGCTCTTCCTGACTTCTGGACTTAATTATCATTAGGGCCGGGGACTGGAGGTCTGGAGTTTAGGAAGGTAAAGGGCAGGGGGTAGTGGCTAAGATGACCCAAAGAGGAGGTGGATGGACAGAGGCGGCCCGGGGGCTTCTCCACTATCCCTCAAGAACTACCGAGCCCTCTTGAATAAGAGGCCTCTCTCTCTTCCATCCTCAGGCCACCAGACGTCAGCCCTGGGAGGGACTGATCCCACTCCCTAGTTTGACAGCTATAGGGACTAGAACCAGCCACAGGGTAGCAGCAGGTCTAAAGGCTTGTCCAGCTGGTCAGTGGCACAGCTGGGACTAGAGTCTCCATGTCTTGACCCCATCCTCCCTCCTCCCACCAAACAACCCAGCAGCCTCCACTGCTACCACGGCTAGGCTCTACTGGAACGATGCTTCCTCCAGGAGCCCACTGAGACTTCTGGTTCCTCTGGCAGCCCCTGCACTCACGCCTGACTGCAGACAGTCCTCCTTCACTCCCCTCTTCCTCTGGTCTGCATTCTCACCCGCTCACATCCACTGAATTCACTCCCCCAGGCCAGGGGCAGCAGGCCCTGCGCTGGTCCCCAACTGGGCCTAAGCCAGGCAGCTAAGTTCCAGCACATGTGGCCATGCCAGGCCAGGGCTGGACTGTGCCAAGCCACCTCTGTCCAGAGCAGGCCTGTCCTGGTCCAGCTGATACTACATCTCCACTGGCAGCCCCAAGCAGCCCCAAGCAGGGCATCGAGTGACCTGGGCACGTTTACAGATGGGCAAGTAACCCAAGCGGGTCGCCTTCCAAGGACTGTCTGTCCTTTGTAGCCGGCCCCTCTCAGCTCACCCTCTCTTTATCAGATGGGCAAAAGAGGCAGGCCACTTTATCCTACCCACCCTTAGATTCATCAGATAAGGAAGACTATGGCCCAGAGAGGCTAAGCAACTTGCCCAAATGGACTCAGCAATCTGGGAGCAGGGCAGGGGCTAGACGTGGGTCTCTGTTTCCAGTTTCACACTCCTGCGGCCTCCGGGGCCTCTGTGGAGTGAGAGCAGACACAGAGCCAAGCCCAGGGCCGATGATCCACAAACATTTGTTAAATAAATGGACAACTGATGGGGCTCCCTTGTTGGAAGCAAAGGCCCTCAGAGAACCCCAGGGGTTCCCACAGGCCCGAAGCCATAGGGGCATAGGGGCCCTGAAGTAGGAAAGAGGAAAAGGTTGGCCTGGCCTGAGGGCTGGGAAGAAGGGACATGACCACCACCCCTCCCCGCCCTGTCCCCTTGATGTTGCTGCTTGCTGCTGCCTGCTACCTCCATCAAGGGAAGACAGAGGGCGGCCATGCCTGCCAGGATGGCAGCTGAGCAATGGGTCCATGCCTCATTAACTCCAAGCCGTGCCCTTGGTTTCTAAGTCCAGGCTTGGAGTGCAGGCTGACACGTAGAGCCCCTTAATTAAATTAGGGAGTCTTCCAAATGAGAGAGAGCCAAGAGCCAAGCTGCAGCCCCCGGGCACACCAGCCAGAGCACAGGGTACTGTGCCCCTATGCTCAGACCAGCAGGCTCCCCCTCCTATGTCTGGCCCAGGCAAGGGAGGGACACAGGTGCTTCTGGATACCCCACCTGTGCTTGGTCCTCCTTCCTTCTGGCTGGCACAAGAGCAGGACCCTTGGCTCACAGCTAAGCAATGAGGACCAGGAACAGGGGACAGAGGATAAGGCCTCTTCACTCCCAAGGGAGCCCAAACCTACCCCAGGAGTTAGGAGGCTCACAGTCACAACAGTGCGACCTTGGACAAGTCACTCTCCTGCACTGAGCCGATGGGATATTCTCTCAAAACCCTTTTTGTTCAATGACTGATAATGTAAGGGGTTAGAACTCAAACACCGTGATGCCAACCTCCCCTCCTGAGGACTCTGCCTCTCACCCCAACTGTGTACCACTGCCACCCAACCAGAACTTGGACTAGACTGGACACGTAGGTAGAAGCTCCGCACCCACACTTTCGGGTCTGTGCCTCCCTAACTGCCAGCTTGTGTTCCAGCCACCGTGATGAGGGACAGCACGAGACAAGTTCCCTGGTGCCACCAGGAGCCAGCAGCCAGCTTATTAACGAACCGTTTGTAATGCAATAATTTGTACTTCTCAATTACCAGCAATGGCTTGATTTTACATGCATGCACTCATGCAAACATACTCAGAGTACACAGACCAGGGGCCAGGGCCCACCAGGGAAGCGTGGGCCAGGAAAGCCCCTGATTGCAACTGCAGACTCCCCGAGGCCCAGCAGGACCTGATTCGGCCAAAGTGGGACCTGCCTACCCCCGCTGCCCCAGGTCCGCTGGTCCCTGAACAGGAGGGAAGAGGAGCAGCTGCCCTCCAGGCTCCAATCCCGCCCTGGGCTCCAGTGGAGGTGAGGTTCCGCCAACACAGGCCTGAGGTTCCTACCATCCCCTGGCACAGCCATTCTTCCTGGACACCAGAATGGCCCCTGTCCCCAGGGACACCAGCAAGCTCGCTGACCCTCCCAAGTGGACAGCAGGCTGGGGCTCAGGCGGAGGAAACTGCAGCTGCCCTTTTCCAGCTGACTCTCTGCCTACCCCACCCAGGTGGCTGGGGAAGCAGCGGGCCCCTGATTCCCTGCCAGGTTGACCCCGCAGCTCCTACCTCAGGGATGCGCACGCTGTAGGGCTGGTTGTGGAACGTGGGCGCATTGTCATTCACATCCCCAACCTGGATGTTCACCTTCCGTGTGATCACCTGGCAAGAGAGGGGCGGGAGTCAGCACTGCCACCTGCCTCTGGCCTCGTTCACCCAGACAGCCCAGGGACCCTCCCAAGTCCGGGCACATGCCATCCAGGAGCCTTGGGGAACACTCACCCCTTGGTGGTCGCTGACAGAGAACTCCACCGTGAACTCAGACTTGGTCTGAAAGAAACAGGAGAGCAGAGTTAGCGGCACAGAGGTGCTGAGCCCTGGGTGGGGCCAGATGGGCTCCAGTACCACGCCAGGGGGTATCTGGGACTAGCATCCGAAGGCATCCCTACAACACTAGCAGCACCCTTGGGTTGGGGAAGCAGGTGTGGAATGTGGATCCTTCCTTAAAAGAGCAATTAGAAAAGTCAAGAACCTTGGGCACTAGTCTTGGCTCTGCTTCTAAGTTGCTGTGTGATATTAAGTCACTAGACACCTCTGTGGCCACTCCCTTGAATGCAAGAGAGGATAGAGGTTGGGGTAGTCAACCGCTTCATCATTTGTTAAGGACCACCATGCCATCCATTCCTGCTTTTCTAGAAAATGCCTTTTGGAGGAACACTTGTTGGGGTGGGGTGGACTTGTAAATCCCATGGAGCCCTGTTCTACATGGGATGACCCCCATGGTCACTGTCCATCCTGTCTATTCAGGGTTGCCCTTTGTTTGGACTCCCCATTACCATTCCCAAGTCTGGACATTGCACTGGCCCTGCAAGAGGGCCACACTCCGGCAGGAAGATGGCATTGCAGTCAAATTGGGGTCCTGGAGGAAGTCCCCTAAAGGATGACGAGCCACCCTCTGCCAGTGTCTGCTCCTGCCCCCCCAAGAAAGGAGCGGGGCAGGCGTATGGGCGAGTCATACCTCTCTGTCCAATGGCTGCCGGAGCCATACCACGCCGGTGTCTGGCTCCACGGCAAAGAATCGGGAGGCCTCCTCCCCAGACACGCCAAACACCAGCGGGTCATTGTCCATGTCTCGGGCCAGCAACTGGGTCACAGAGGAACCTGGAGCAGCCGAGTGAGAGAGCAAAGGGCAGAGGAGGTCAGGGTCATTACACCAGGTTCAAATAGCTGAACTTCCAGCAGGAAGCAGCTGCCCCACAAACCCCCAGCAGGTCAATGATCCTCAAAAGACGCCTGTGAATCTCTGGGCTCTGACTAGAGTCCCCACTTCCATCCCAGCCTGCTTGTCATGCACGGCTGTCACATGCAATCAGCACCCACCACATTCTGAGTGTGACGTGGGCAACTGTGGCTTCTGCCTGCCTGCCTCTTCTGGAGAGCTCTTCCTGTAAGTGGCTCAGATAAGGGAGTCAGGCCCCCAACATGTCAATTCCTATGCTCCAAACTGGGCACAGAACGTGGCCCAGAGCATTCCATTGCTCTGATCACAGTGATTGGTTTAGAAATGAGCATGTGACCCAAACTAACCAATCAAAGTCAACCCTGGGGCTTTGGCTACCGGGAAAGGGGGCTCTCATTTCAATAAACCAGCACCACACAGGGAGTGCCTGCCAGAGAACAAGGCAGAAAGGAGAAAAGAGCCAAGGTGCATGGAGAGACAATGTCCTGACAGCGTGAGGGTCTACAGCCACTGTGCCTGACACTGGGTCCACCCTTAGGACTTCCCAGCTTTGTGAACTAATAGCCACACCCAGCTGGGCACAGTGGTGCACGCTTGTAATCCCAGTACTTGAGAGGCTGAGACAGGAGGATCCCAGGTTTGAGGCCAGCTTCAGCAACTTAGTGAGGCCATCTGCAATTTAGTGAGACCCAGTTTCAAAATACAAAATGAAAAATTGGCTGGGGTGTAGCATTTGGAGGTAGAATGCCCCTGGGTTCAATCCCTAGTACTGAAAAAAAAAAAAAAAAAAGCCACACCCCTTCCCACCTGGTTTTCTTTTTCTTTTTTCTTTTTCTCTATGTTAGTTGAGTTGGATTTCTATCTTTTGCAAATGGAAATGTCCTTTCTAATTCATAAGATTTTAATATGAGAGTGACTAGGCACTGGCCTTGGGATATACACGGCACCACACAGAGATTTAGACGATGTAGCGCAGCCTCATGACTGTCGTTCCAGTTCAGCACCGGGTGACAGGGTCTGGTTCCTATCCTCAAGAGGGGGATTGAAAGGCAGGTGTCACTCCTCACTAGGAAGCAACCCCTGGCCAGAGGCCACTCCGGGCATCAGAACACTTGGCCCACACCCTGCCTGTGAAGCTCTACCTAGCATAAGACATTTCCCTGGGGCTCACAGCTTCCCTGGGTGGCTTTTAGATAGGGTGGCCCACTGCTCTGTTTGCCCAAGAAGAAAGTATTTCCCCACACACATTTTAAGACCAGAAAGCCCCAGGTAAACTGGGACAGCTGGTCATCTTAGCTTCAGGAGGTCCTTAACCCCCCAAAATTGAACATGAAATGCCCTCAGTGTACAGTGTGTCATTTTCTAAAGAGAAAGTCCAGCATATTCATCTGGTTCTCGAAGGGGCACTTAGATCAGAACCAGAGCTTGGGGCAAACTCTTCTTTCAAGGCTTCAGTTTACCCTATAAAATGGGACAGACTCCCTTCTCCCCCTAAAACTGCCTCTCGTATTTACCAAATAGCTCTGAAGATGAAGCTAGGAAAGGAACAAAGGATTCTAAGTTTGGGGAATTTCATCTAGAAAAGAAGGCTAACAGCTTTTGTAAGTGAACTTTTCACAGGACAGTGAACTTATCACGTGACAGTGATAGCTAACGTTTCCGAGCCGAATCAAAGGCCAGGCACTGAGCTAAGCAACTTCCATGTGCTGTGTATCTAATCCAGTCCTTCCTAGTGTTCTCCGCTTTAACAGATAAGGCAACCAAGAGTGATTAGGCAATTTACCAGGGCCTCATGGTCAGCAGAGGTGGAATCCACAGCCCAGGCGCTAAGGGCCGAGTCTACATCTGTCTCCACACCTTGTATGTCTCCATTCTTGTTATATGGACAAGATGTAGGACTTACCTAGACATGATCCTAGCAGACCCTACTGAGAAGCCCAAAACTCAAAAGAGAGATCCTGGGAATTCATTAGTCTCTTATGTGAAGCCAGACCCTGGGTCCACTCACATGGGTTCCCTCAGTATTTAATCCTCCCAGCAACTCCGCTGGGCAGTCATTATTCTATCCTTTTACAGATCAGGGAGTTGAAACTCAAGGAGACAAAAGAGCCTCTCCAACATCCAGCAGCAGAACAGACTGTGGCAACATCCAAGGTAATGGGAGAAGGTGAGAAGTAAAAGGAGAATCATGGAACACAGCTGGAACAACCACGGAACCCAACCTTCCCGTTCAGTTCAGAGGTGGAGAAGGTGAAGGCATTCACACCTTGTACGTCTCCATTCTTGTTATATGGACTCAAGATGTAGGACTTACCTAGACATGATCCAAGCAGACCCTACTGAGAAGCACAAAACTCAGAAGAGAGATCCTGGGAATTCATTAGTCATTAGTTAATCCAGTGATTAACAGTTTAGTGCTCTTTCTTTCTAGGTGGGAAGAAGGGGGCATGTGAAGGTCATAGATGAACCAAGCACACCTTCCCAAAACATCTGCATTGCTCAACAACAGGAGCAGAAGGCACCAATCGTTTATTTCATTTATTTTAAAAGATACAACCTAAAGCTATACAAGAATTCCCAGCCTTCCCCTGAGTTCCAGGAATATACATTGCTTTTCTATTGCTAAAGTTTGAGAAACACTGAGCTCCTTCCCAAAGCCTCAGGCAGATTCCACACAGGGAACTGAGGCCCATAAGCTTAGCCCTGCTCCACAGAATGACGGGTCCATGCATCCTGCAGCCCAGGTGGGGAGCTGAGGCCCCACTGCCGGCCAGCCAGGGGGATTCTGGGAAAGCCATACTGGCCCTCTGTCCAAGGTCATGTGACTTGGCCCCAAATCCCAAATGGCTCAGGCCTGACACTCAGGTCTTCCCAAGAAGGGGGGTACTGAGCAGGACAGGGATGGGGCTATCAGCTGCTGTCACCCACCCTGTAATTTCCTGGATTTTTATCCATTTTCCCCTCAATTATGTGCTGCTCAAAATGGTCTTTCTCAGCTTCCTCATGGGCTTTTGCCTGTTCACTCCTTCTTTGTGTCCCGGGTAATTGCTAGTGACCTTTTCTAAGTGTACTAATTAAAGGTGCCAATTTAATATTATATTTAAGACAAGACGCCCCACAATTTTGCGGCTGCATACACACTCCCCCGCCCAGCGCTGTTCTGCAGCTCTGCCGGAGCTGGGCCTGGCCCTGGCCCTGGCTTCTCCAGGATGCAGGACTCATTTCTCCACCAGGAAGGCTTCCAGAAACCTCTGCACCATTCCTATAGAACAAGGCCAATCTGTGGGACTGCAGCCCAGTGCTCTGGGTACCAATGGCTCAGGAGAACCGTCCCTGGCTGTGTGACCTTGGGCGTGCCCCATGCTGGGCTGGTTTCCCACCAAGGAAACAGAGATTGCCTTGCACACATCGCAGGGCTGCAGAATACCTAGAGTGTTCTTTTAAAAAATTGTGGCAGCCAGGCATGATGGCACACCCTTGGAATCCAAGGGTGAGACTTCAGAGGCTGAGACAGGAGGATCGCAGGTACACAGCCAGCTTTAGCAACTTAGTGAAGCCCTGTTTCAAAATAAAAATAAAATAATAAAATAGGGCTGAGGATGTAGCTCAGAGGTAGAATGTCCCTGCCCTGGGTTCAATCCCCAGTACCTTCCCCTCAAAATTGTGCAAAGATATACATCACATGAAAATAATTTTTTTGTGTGGTACTTGGGATTGAAAGTATGATGCTGTGAATCCTTGGGTCTCTTTACCAATGGATGCCCTGATAATGGTAGAATGGGAAACTGATGGGCATCCATAGCAGATGCTGGTGGCACCCAGCCCATCTTCCCTCAGCATCTACCACTACCGAGCACACCAGATTGACCGACAACCGCCAGCCCCTGTATCTCTTCACCTGGGAGGTTCTGGCCATCAAAACCACCTGAAGGACCAAGGAGCTAAGCCTCCAGTGGTAGTGCTTAGTGAATGGCCCTGGGAGATGACAATGAAGACGACAATTGGTAGGTAAGCATCCGAGCTCCCTCACTTCTCGGGAGAATAACTCAGAGGCACGTGTTATGCTGGCTCTTGGAGTTCCCCAATAGGATTAACCTCTAGGTGCTCACAGTGGTGTCTTGGTTGATGGTATGATTTGAATCTGTTCCCCTAACTTCATGTGCTGGAAACTTAATCTCCAAATTCATATGTTGATGGTATTTGGAGGTTGATGGTGATTAGGATTAGATGAGGTCATAAGGTGGGGCTGGCATGATGGCATTAGTGGCCTTATAAGAAGAGGAAGAGACCTGAGCCAGCACGCCCTTAGCCTCGTTTTGATGTAGTATGAAGGCCCTCACCAGACACTGGCACCATTTTCTTGGACTTCTCAGCCTCCAGAACTGTGTGACCTGAATAAACGTCAGTTCTTTATGAATTACCTTGTCTATGGTATTCTGTTAGAGCAGCTGAAAACAGATGAATACACCTGGTAATGCATCTCTATGGCTTCTTTCCTCCCTCTGTCTCATATCCTCACTCCCTCCTTGTATTTCCCGGAGTCTCCTGCCCCAGTAAGCTACTTGCCCTGAAGTCTTTATCCCAAGGTCTGTTCTGGGGAAACCCAGGGAGCTTGGTGCAATGCAGATTCCCAGGTCCTGCCTCCCTGGCTGGCCAGGGGATAGGGGAGCTGAGAGTGTAAGCTTTTAGACAGCAGCCCTCTCTGAAAGAGACTCTGACACAGAGCTGGGCATGGAAGACCTGGTACTGGTTTATAGCAGGGTGATATTCAAATATTTAACAATGGGCACAGAACAGGCATCAACCAATCAGAAAGGATGCTGGTCATAAACAACCAGACTGGTGAGGTCTGTCTGTAAGTCAGCCTGGTTTATGACTCACATTTGAGATGCAGAGAAAAGCTTCTCCAGCCCCAGGATGATTTAAGGGCTCGGTCTTAGGGCTCCCATGCAATCAGTGCAGCGGGAGGGTTCTCTGCACTTGGTCTCCTCTACCCTATGGGGAAGGGTCACCCTGCCGGGCTACTCACTTCGCTCCATGTCAACCCAACCCAGTCAGGTCCCTGTGAGTGGGAAGCAGAATATTAACAATCTTAAATCACTGCACACCCAAGTTCACTGAAGCATATTCACAACAGCCAAAAGGTGGGAGCAGCCCAAGTGTCCGGCCCCGGGGGGACTGGCCAACGAAGCATAGCATCAGTATCTTAGTACATAGGCTATGACCTGGACGAACCTCTAGGACATTATTCTGAATGAAATAAGCCAGCCACAAAAAGACAAATACCGTATGATCCCACCGTTATGTGAAGCCTAGAGTAGTCAGCTTCATAGAGACCGAAAGTAGAGTGATGGCTGCCAGGGGTCAGAGGCAAGGGAGTAGAGAATTGTTGTTTCATGGGTACAGAGTTTCAGTTTTCAAGGAAAAGAGAGTTCTGGAGATTGGTTATACAACAGTGTGAATGTACTTAATGCTACTGAACTGTACACTTAAAATTAAGATGATAAATTTTATGTTGTGCATTTTGGCATGGTGTGTGTGTGTGTGTATGTGTGTGTGTGTGTGTGTGTGTGTGTGTGTGTGTGTGTGTGTGTGTAAAACTGGGGATTGAAATTGAACCCAAGGGCATACAATCTCCAAACTACATCCCCAGACCTATTTCATTTTTTATTTTGAAACAGGGTCTTGCTAAGTTACCGAGGGCTTCAATATGTTGCTGAGACTGGCCTTCAACCTGCGATCCTCTGGTTCTGGCCTCCCAAGTGCTGGGATTAGAGGTCTGAGCCATCATGCCCAACATTTCACCACAATTTTATAACAATTTTAAAAATAAAAGAAATTAGACCATATCTGAAGCTCTAGTGATATAACCTAAGATGACACATCCCACCACATCTCATGGGCTCCCCGGGCCTACACTCTTCTGGACCACATGTTCCTAAATAGGCCAA
Organism: Graphiurus murinus; assembly: GCA_004027655.1. Taxonomy (NCBI): domain Eukaryota; kingdom Metazoa; phylum Chordata; class Mammalia; order Rodentia; family Gliridae; genus Graphiurus; species Graphiurus murinus. The sequence continues at coordinate 66,114 of PVLC010000460.1, read as the reverse complement.
GTTTGGGACTGCTCCAGGGCCTTTGCTTCGGCTGGGAGTGTTCCCATCCTAGGTCACTCCATGCCAGCATTCTCATTAGTCTCCTCTCAGGCTAACAGTTACCATCTCTGGGAGGTCTTTCCCAAATACTCATTCAGCCAGAGTTTATCTGAAGGGACACCGTTCACTCTGTCCCCACACCCCAAGTTATTGTCTCTGCAGCCTCCTCTGAAACAACCTGTTTGTTCACTTGACTTGCTGACCACCTATTCCAATCCCCGTGTCCACCATGCAAGATATTCCAGTAAGCTCTGTGGGAGCAGCAGCTTGGCCTGTGACATTCCCTGTCATATCCCTAAGCCTGACACAGTCTCTGGCTTTCCAGAGGTACTCAATAAATAACTGAATGAATCCTGCCACTGCCTAGTGGTGTTAGGAGAGGCTGGCCCCCCAAAGCCACGGAGATCTCTGAGCCATGGCGAGAGGGGAGAGTATAGCGAGTTAATTCCTAATTACTTACACTAATGGACAGGAAAAAGCATGGCTAATCAAACCTGATAATGTCCAAACCAGTATCGCTCAGCTTTGGACACAGGTAGAATCAGAGGTGGGCACTGGCTGGGGTCCAGCCTCTTAAGAATTGGCCCTGTCCTCTCTCAGTGGAGCTGTGTATTCTCTTCTGATAGCTGGGGACCCCATCCTGGAGCAGTGTACCCCATCTTGGAGGCCAGAGGCTGTGATGGAGGTGGGGATCTGTGCAACATCCCTCAGAGGCTGCTAGGAAGTGCGGGGCTGGGGACACGTCCTCCCCTGTCGCCTCACATACTCTGCAGCAAGCCACATCTGTCATCCAGGCAAAGGGTGGACAATCACAGCTTCCCCTGGGGCCCCGCTGGGCTCGGCTGCTGCTGAGATGACAGTTATTACTGTTATTGTTGTTATTTGCACCGAGGGGCAAGGGCTGGGATTGGTGTGTCTGCTGGTCCTGGAGAGCTGCAGATCTTTGCCTGCTGGACAAGGGGTGGGCCAGAAACCCAGGCTCACCCCTGGGCTGCAAGCCTTTTTATTTTTTCCTGAACTGGAGGAGGATGAAGTCTATGCATTTCCGAAGCATGGGGAAGGGACTACGGAATGAACAGGGAGCTGCAGCATCCTCTTAAAGCTCACCTTTGATTGTGCCACACCCAGTCCAACACCTCCTCTGGCTTTCTCAGCATTAAAAGCAAGTTCCTAGTGAGGCCTGGTGGCACACACCTGTAATTCTTGTACTTGGGAGGCTGAAACAGAAGGTTCGCAGGTTCACGACCAGCCTCAGCAATTCAGTGAGGCCCTCTGCAACTGAGACCCGGTTTCAAAATTAAAAAAAAATAATAATAAAATATGGCTGTGATTGTAGCTCAGAGGCAGAATGTCTCTGCGCTCGATCCCCAGCACCCCCTCTCCTGCCCCCCGCACACACACACATTTCCTCCCCAGGTGTCCAGGGCTCTTCCCAACGTGTGTACACCCTTGGAGCCCTTCCTCTGCTGCCTCTCAAATCCCAGTCAATCTCCATGTGTGCCTCAAACACCACCTCTGCCCTTAGGCTCTCCTTTCTGTGTGCTCCCAGGTCCACCATTGGCACCTCTGCACAGCAGGCCAGAGGCCACCATCCCATGAAAGTGGAGGCTGGTGTTCTGGGACACACTTGGCAATCTCCCCTCTCTTCTCTCTTCCCCACCCCTCCATCACGAACTATCACTCCTCTAGGGCCCAAGGAGTTAGCCATACAGACATCATTAATAATCAAGCACCTTTTTCTCTGGCATCAATAGTCAACTTTGGAATCCTTCACAACACTGGGTTCTATGCAGTCACTGTAATCAGTCCCAAGAGGCAGGCGAAAGCAAACCTCTTGCAATCTGGGACCTGAAAGGACTTTATACCAGCTGTGATCTACTGTCCCTTCCCATCTAGTGGCGAAGGATCTAGCCATCTGCCCTTGCCAGGCTCAGGGCAGTTAAGAAGGACAGAGTGAGGCTTGGAGTCCACAGGCCAGCTCAGAAATAGGGACTAGACATGGCTAAAATGACCAAGCAGACCAAGCCCCCTTCTCACTTTGCAGAGGGAGGAGCAAGACCTGGCTGGGACAGGGTTGTCTGGATGGGGCTGGACTGAGGACAGGCAGCTCCTGATCTCCAATTCTAAGGCCAGGCGTTTCCAGAGACCACCTTCCCTCTTGCCCCGAGGCATCAGGCTGCTGTACAGCCGCTGCCCCCAGGAAGAGGGAAACCCACCTTCCTCCTCATCTGGCCTGGGTCTCTGCCAGGGTTCCTGCCCTCCCCCTTTCCTGGGAGGCCCCCCAGAGCCAGGCTGCCTTGGAGCCTGCAATCTCATTTGTTTCTCCTCTGGGATCAGACAGGCCAGTTAAGTGCCTTGATTCCAGGGGATAATCTCATTTGTCTTGGGTTTCCCTCCTTGCTTTCCTGTTAATCCCAGGTTCTGGAAGCCCCTCTTTGTCCTAGGCTTGGTCTCTAACCCACCTGGCAGGAGGCAGAGGGGCAAAGTGAGATCTGACAGGTAGTGGCCCCCAGCCCACCCTCAAGGACAGACCCCTCACCCTCAGCAGAAGCCCTTGCCCCAAGTAGAGGGAATGCTCTCTGACTCCAAAATCCATAGGCACCTTCATGCCCATGCTCTCCTGTTGTTCAACCACTCTGGGTAGATGGCACACACTGCCAGGGGAAGGTAGCTGGCATACGTTAAGCATGCCTGGTGCCCAGCACTGTGCTCAAAGGTTTTCATTCATTTATGTCTCACGATGGCCCTGCACAGAGGGATTAGCATGCCTGCTACCCAGGTGAGAAAAAAGAAAGCTCAGAGGGGTTAAGTAGCCTACCCAAGGTCACAGAGCAGAACCAGGACTCAACCCACATCTGTTGGACTCTACCACTCTCATGGCCACTACGGTGGCCAACACCATGGGAGCCTCCAGGAGCTCTGGGCCTGGCCTGAAGCTGGACACCTTTGAGGGAAGGACAGTGGAGGGGTCTCCCCTGAACCACCCTGGATTTCCACAGCCCACTGGTCACCTTCCAGGAGGATGTCCCTCCCCACCAGGAGTCAGAGAAGGGGCTGCCGGCTCATCTGGACACACAGGACTTGATGGCCAAGGAGGCAAGGAGGCCAGCTAATCCAGGGAAGGGGACATTAAATACAGCAGGACAATCCAAAACCAGTGGTTCTGGTGTCAGGGAGGAGCAGAGACTAGAACCCACACACACTTGTGTGTGTGTGTGTGTGTGTGTGTGTGTGTGTGTGTGTGTGTGTGTGTGTGTGTTACTGGGGATTGATCCCAGGGGCATTCTACCTCTGAGCTACACCCCCAGCCCTACTTTTTTTATTCTTTATTTGAAACAGGGTCTCACTAAATTGTGAAGGGCCTCACTAACCAGCTAAGGCTGGCTGCGAACCCTTGATCCTCCTGTCTCAGCCTCTCAAGTACTGGGATTACAAGCGTGCACCATACACTTGGCTTACACACACACACACGTTTTTAAAATAATATGCCTGAGAGGACAGACCAGACATTGAATACCAACATTCGAGCGACGTGGTCCTGACTCTTAGAACCCAGCAGGTAAGAACCATTCTTTGCTGAGGGTGGTCAAGCTGGTTGCAGTCACTGCTGCGTTCTATGCCCCCATAACCCTTTGAGTCACAGAGAAGTTAAGTTACTTGCCCTAAGCTGCACAGCTAGCACATGGCAGAGCTGGAATTGGTCACCCACCCTCATGTTATTGTCCTTCATTCATTCACTCAGCAAACATTGCAGGAGCACCTGCTATCCCCAGCCCTGCTCTAAGCACTGACTTTATAACAATGAACACAAGAGACAGACATCCCTGACCTGCTGGGGCCGGCGTTCTGGGGATAGACCCATACTTCCACCATGCCATGCAGGTCTTTGCCTTCCACTGGCCCTCTGGGGAGCGAGAGCAAGGGTGCAGGGTCCATTCGCAGGCAGGAAGCATGTGGAGCCATGCTCCTCGCCCACACCCACTTCAGAGGTGGTGACCCCAAGAGCAAGGTCCCTGTGGAGTCTAGGGCAGGGACCAAGGGTTTGGACACAAGAGCCGCTCAGGAGCAGGCCTGCCTCAGAGGATCCCCTTGATGAAGAGAATCGGCCAGACAGCATGAGTCTGGCCTCAGCTCGCTGTGTGACCCTCTCTGAGCCTCCCCTTCCCACTGACACGGGAAAGGGGCTGGAATTCACGGACAAGGCAGAGCCAAACCAAGCTTGGCAAGGGGTTGAAGCTCACGTGCCAAGGACGGTCACAGGACAGTCTGGAGGTGTGCTGCATGAAAGGATGGCAGGGCCACCTCGGAGCTCAGAGGAAAGAATGCTGCATCTGTCAGTGACACCTGACTCGGGGCAGGGTGGCCTTCCATGGGCCACCCATTTACCTTCTGTCTTTGTGTGTATGGTGCTGGGGATTGATCCCAAGGGTGTTCTTCCTCCAAGCTACACTCCCAGTTCCTAGCTCTTTTTATTTTTTGTTTTGAAACATGGTCTTGCAAGGTTGCTGAGAATCTCACTAAATTGCTGAGGCTGGCCTAGAATCTGTGATCCTCTTGTCTTAGCCTCCTAAGTACTGGGATTACAGGCACCACCACCCACAGCCTACCACATTTGCATTCTTTTTGTGTATGTGTGTGTGTGGTGCTGGGGATTTAATCAGCAGCAATTTTACCTCCAAACTACATCTCTATCCCTATTTTATTTTTTCTTTAATCTGGAAACAGGGTCTGGCTAAGTTGCTGAGAATCTTTTTAAATTGCTGAGGCTGGCTTCCTGTCTCAGCCTCCCAAGTACTGGGATTACAGGCATGTGCCACCACGCCTGGCTCACATTCGCATTCTTGATGAGGCCAACAAACTTCTATGGCTGACAAGAGGCACAGTTGACACTCACATTTGTCCCCAAGCCAATTTGATGCTCTTTCTGCTACCCCAAATTAAGGTGACACCCAGTTAACGTGGTTCCTGTAGTCCAGCTCTGTTGGCCCCACACCGGGCACAGGCAGGTGCTGGGGACAGGAAGACAGAAGGGCACAGGTACTGACCCACTTCCAGGGTGTGCCATGTGATTGTGACCCTTGGGGACAAGGCTACCGTGGAGCCCACAGCCAGGGTCCATGGGAGACTAGACATTATTTTCTGCCCAGAAATAGCTGCTTAAGTATGAAATAGCCATGAGTAAAGGGGTTCCAGAATGTTCTGCCTGACCTTCCCAAGTCCTTGCTGTGGCTTTCAGGCCCATGGGAGGCTGAAGTACCTTCTTAGAGCCCAGAGAGCCAAGCAGTAGTTACCGGATTTAATAACAGTGATAATAGTAGGCTGGGTATTTTTCCCCTCTCCAGAAACTTTTCAATTCATTGAACTGTTCAATTAACTTTACGAAAGGAAATGTGGAAAAATTATGGCAAATTGAACTTGACATTGTCATTAAAATAAACAGAGCACTGCAGGCCGTTAAAGGCTGGCCAAGAGATAATCCAAACACGGGCGGGCGCATGCTGGCTCCTTTCTGCTCAGCGGCCACCCTGGAGTTGCCCTCCTGCCCTGAGCCCTAGGACCAAGTCACCAATCACAAGTCCATAGCTCAAGAGCAAGACCATTCCCGCATAATCCATCATTGCGATCCCCTGAATGCGACCACAGGAGGGGAGGGCAGTGCCCGGCTGGAGGACTGCTCTCCACAAATGTCCCTGTGTCTCTTCCTTCTCCGGGCCTCCTTCTGGTCAGCCCTGGCTGCACAGGAGACTTGCCTGTAAGACTTCTGAAACTCCAGATGCTCCTGTGCCCCGGACCAAACACATCAGAATCTCTGGGGAGTGACTCAAGCATACAAATTTAAAAACAGAAAGAACCACCCAGAGGATTCCAGGGTGCTGCCAGGGTGATCATCCAGGGCTTGGATGATTTCTGAGTTCCTTCAGTCTTCAGGACTAAGAGAAACTGAGATGTAGGATGACCTATCGGCCAGCAGTTCCCAAACTTGCTGGCACGTAGGAATCACCTGAAGCTTTGAGATAATGCTGGTGCCTGCACCCCCTTCCCAGGTGCCCTGTCTCTCCAGGTGTAACTCATTGGTCTAGGGCCCAGCTTGGGTCTCAGAGAGCTCAGCCCCCAGGTGCTGCTATGCAGGCAAAGCTGGGAGCCACCATCTTAGGTGACTTTTCACTTGGCCAACAGAGCCGCTTCCAGGACCCTCGTACCCTCAAACATGTAGGCCCCTAGTTATGGTGGGGTACCCCGGGCACATGCAACTTATGTCAATTCACAGGCAATGCAATGCATACATACTTATATATTATATGTATATATACACATACATATATACATATATTATGTTTGTTGTCTTGCTATATTCAAAATATTTGAAAAATGAAGTTAATTTTTGGCTTTGAAGTGGTGAATCTCAACCTGATTTCATATTAGCATGTTTTGGGGAGCCTCTAAAAATAAGGATGCCCAGACCCCACTGGCTAAGGAATCTGTTAATTACCCGGTCTAGGTAGGCCCCAGGCATTAGAATTTTAAAACTCCCCAGTGATTCCACTATGCAGCCCAGTTAAGCGCCACCAGGTTAGAGTGGTGATTCTCCAACTCCAGTGCACATCAGAGCCAGAAGGACAGAGCACTTACAGCACGAATTTTCTGGCTCTCTCAGAGTTTCTGGTCGCATCTGTAACAAGCTCCCAGGGGACGCTAATGCTGCTGGTCCTGGCTACACTTTTGAGGGTTGCTGCACTCCAGCTACCATGGGCCCAGCCATTTAAAATTCTTCTTAAAGGTAATTTGACTCTAGGAAATTTGAGCCTTAAGGTTTGACTTCAGAATCCCATCGACCTATGTATACCTCCCCCGTCCAGCCCTTAGCCAAAAACCCAAGCAAGCTGCTTTTCACCTTTCAACAGCAAGAAGACACACTAAGAAAGGTGTAACCAGAAAGCAGGTGAGAAACACACCTTTGCTCAGCTCACTTTCCCCACCCCACCCCACCCCACCCCAGGAGGCCAGAAAAGGGCCTCTGGAAATCACTCCCTCTTTGAGGAGACTCATAATTACCCACAATGATCACAGCACCATTCATTTTGCCCTAAAATTAATACATCACGTTGAGAATGATATCGCACTAATTTATCACAAGATTTATGAAACTCCCACTTTTTCTAATGAGATTTATGCAAATGCTGCTCTTGCCACTGTTTGTATTTTTAAAAGTTTTGACGGGGAAGTGAGGGTCCAGTGCAGTTGGCAGAGTCCTGCCCCAGCTGGCAGGCTCCCGTGTGGGGGCAGGCCTTGGGGGGAGGAGGCTCCAGGGCTTTTCCTGCCCTTAGAGGCCACAGGTGAGCAAGCACCTTTAGCCGTCCTCAGGTTGTTCCCAGGCATGCTCTTGACGCTCTCCGCCCAGGTCCTCTCACTCACCTGCTTCTCAGGTGGGGGGACACTGCAGGTGGGGAGGCCTGGGGATCTTATCCAATCAGAAGCCTTCGGGGTGCTCAGCCTGGGAACAGTTGCAGAGTGATGCATCCTGCTAGCCAGGGTGGGGACAAGCAGGAGGCAAGCAGGGCATGCAGGACCCAGAGGTCAAGGTGGGTCTCCCTCTCGGTGCCGTGCCCATGCTTGCACAAGTCTGAAGGTGTCTCTTGAGCCTCTGTGTCCCTGGCCCCTCACTTGCCTCCCTGGAGTCCCAGCCTTGAAACCATTTTTGAGCACTTACTGTATGACAGACTCTCTGGGAAGCACAAATTCATTTACAATTTACCCCCCCCCCACACACACACACACCAAAATACAAATAAAATTTGTTCCAAAGATGTGAGGAATGTATACTCACACTCAAATCAGTAGACTAAGTCAGAGAAATTGAACAATTTGCCCAAGATCACACAGCCAGAAAAAGGTGGAGACAGGATTCAAACCCAGGACCACTTGAACCTGAAGACAACATTCTTATTCAATACCAGCACCGATGATTGACCAAAGGCTTTTCCTTTTGTTGGAGGAAGAGGAAATGTGACCCACATACGCAAGGGTCACATCCCACATGCTCAATTAACCAGAAGACAGAAGAAAAGCAGGAAATTAGCCCTGAAGGCCTTTGAGTAGCTAAGTTAGTATTGCAAAATATGCACACTAAATTTCAAACCCATTATGGAAAAGAGAAGTATGGTCAGGTCTTCCCTCAGAGCCAGTTTACTTTTACTTTACATACAATTACAATGAGGTTGGTTCATTGTTGTTTTTGTTTCATAGTAATCCCAGGCAGCTACATAGACAACGATAGGAAGAGAATAAGCAGCAGCTTCTACTGCCTACAAAAGGTAAAGGTCAAAAATCCCCTGGAAACTAAGAACCCAACTTTAATCCCTTCACCAACTCCTGCCAGTGACAATGCTTTATCATCAAATGCTACTCAGGGTGATGTGTTCAATGATGTGCCAAGCCAGGGCTGAACGATGAGTCACCCCCATGTGTGACGGCAGGTACATACATAATAGATCTTATGAATATTCCATGCAAGTCATTATAATTAAAAAAAGATTTCGTGCTTAAAGGAATGCTTCCAAAAGTGTATTTCACGAATCATTAATTCCCCGGGAGGCTAACACATACTCCACAAAAGAGCCTTCCTTGGTCAAAAAGATGTAGGGAACATTGCATTAGAAAAAGAATTTGCATAGTCTTCCTTCCTGCAGGACCTTTCAGAGCCTTTATGACACTGATGTGCACTGTGGGGGTAGAGGAGATTGAAGGTCCCTTGATTTATTAGGTCAAGAGATTCTTTCTTCCAAGAGTATCTCACAGGATAAGAATAGTTGAGGAAATAGTGAATAGAGGCACTGGGCCAGGAGCTTCTCTGGCTATTGTTATGAGGCAGAACCCCTGGCTTTGTCCTTAAAACTATTTTTGGCTAAATGCAAAAAGAATAAAGCTTCTTCATAGCTTTTCCCTCAAATGTAAACAAGCAGGCAGTTTGAAAGATATGATGTCTGGTACAACTCAGAAGAGGGTCTCTCAAATATAAACAAAGCAGTAATGAAAAGAAAAACAATATAAGGATTAATATGATTAATTGCTTGGTCTGCTTCTGTTATCATGCTTACACTAGAAAATGCACGTCTCATGTGTACCCCTCCCCTCCAACATTAGGTAATCAAATGCATAAAAGAGCTTGTATGTTCAGTGTTTGGGTGCTCAGACCAGAAGCATTGCTTGCTGAGCCTTCACTAGTGAATAAAGCAACCTGCTTCCAACTCTGGTCTCTGTCTCCTGACTTTGGAGACCTAATTTTCCTGCAATACCTACTTCAGGCATCTCTTTTCTTGGGGTGGGTGGGTGGATAAATGGATGAGCAGGTGAACACATACATAAAGAACACATAAGCTCTTCTTATGTAAGGGGCATATCAGAATCTGCAATGGAAGGACAGGTGAGCACAGTGTCTGAGCAGCTCCCCAGATGATTTTCTAGGTCATACATCCCTGCTTCATGACTCAAAAGCCTGGGCCTCCCCACCTGGGTGGCAGGAGCAGGCAAGTTAGAACTGCACAGCAGGGATCATCATCCTTATAACTAAACCTGCGTGTGATGCTCAAGACCTGGAAAGCATCTTCATGGCCGTCAGTTCCAGTCCTCCATGGACCATGCCACCCCCAGCATGGCAGGCTACACTCTCAATAGATGATGAAGACCTATGGTTTGGCTCTGTGGAGCACAGGTCCTGCTCCTGGCCCTCTGTGCAGCCTATACAAGGCACCACCTCACTGGCCTCACGCCCACCCCAGAAGCTGCGGCCAGGCTCAAGCCAGAAAATACTGGAGGGCCTCTTCATAAGCCTGCAGCCACTCACAGAGGCTCCTAGACTCTCATGGAGGACTTTAGTCACAGCTTCCACACAGGACCCTAACTGGCTGTTGATCTTCTGGTCTGAGTCTCCCATTGGACTTCGAGCACCCTAGGGATAGTTACTGTGACTCCCGGTCCCAGCTGTATCCCCAGAGACTGGAGCTATGCCTGGCATAGACAGGCCTTTGATCAGTGTCTACTGATGAATGAATGAATGAATGAATGAATGAATGAATGAATGATGGATCACTGAGGAAGCACAAGACAATAGGATCCTGGGGTTTGCAGGAGCATGGTTCTTGCAGTGCTAGTAGTCAAAGCAAGGACTCTATCCCCAGTCCCTACTAGGTGTACCAAGCATCAGCCTGATGTTGTTATTTGAAGGACTCAAATTAATACATCAGGGCCTAAAATTAATACATTAATACTTCCTCTCAGAAAAGAAAGCAAGTATCAGCTTTCCTAAAGCCTAACCTGCCTGGTGCCTGGCTCGTTGGGATAGCAGTTCTTTAATTTGGTTTGTTTAGTTTTTAATTAGGCAGAGGACAGACTTCTAGAGTCCTCTTCTATTGGAATTAGTCTTTATCTTTCTGGTTCCTTACAGAGCTGGAAGTTCTCAGGCCTTGCATCATGGAAACTGTGGTCACAGGCAGCTGAGAGGAGAGTACAGTAAGTGAAGGGTTGACGGTGTCTGCAGAGAGGTCCGCTTGCCTCTGAGCCAAGGAACTGCCCAGAGATGCACCCACCCTGGTCCCCTCCCCTGCCATGGATTTCAGTGTCCTCATTCTCTAAACATGGTGGATAGCTCATTTCCAAAGCCTAGTGGGCAAGACTCAGCAGAACACAGGATTTTATTGGAATTCTTGATGCATCTTTCCTCTTAAATTGTCTCCTGAAACCTGCTGGTCCTTGAGAAACCCAGAAAGGCAGGAAGAAGATGGTGCTTCACCCTCTGGGAGGTTCCCTCTGTCCTTCATTGCAAGCAAGGTTCCAGGGCGGGGTGGCCAGTGCCCAAAGGAATGTCCCCAGAAGAGCAGGCTCAGAGGGCATGCGGGACGCCAGGGACAAGCTCCCTCCACCCATTACGCACATGTGGGAAGCCCTGGCAATTGCACGCTGGAATCTCTCCCAGGCTATGCCCTCTGCCATGTAATGCAGGAAGAAGGTTCTCACCAGATGTGACTTCCCAGCCTCCAGATCTGTGAGCAATAAATTCCCTTTCTTTATAAATTAACCAGTCTCAGGTTTCCTACTATAGCAATAGACTAAGGTAATATGTGACCTTGGCAAGTTACCTGTGTCTCAGTTTCCTTATCTGTAAGATGGGAATAACAATATCTACCTCACAAGCTTCTTGTGAGAATTTATATATATATATACATATATATACATATATATATGTATATATATATACTTTAAAATATAATATATATACATATGCATATATATATACACTTTAAAAGTGTCTAAGGCATAAGACTGCATTCAACAAATATTGATTATTAATATTCCCCAAGTAAGTAATTCATAAAGATTTCATGGTTGCTTGCTCTGAGGAAACCCTGGCTGTCCCTAATGAGGCTCACTCATGTCGCCTTGGCTCAGCTATCAACTGTCAGATGGCTTTGGGAAGTCTCTTCGGGCCTCTGTGATATGATGAGCTTCCATTTTACCAACGGATCCACTCATCGTTTACTCCCCACTCGGCCATCTGTTCCTCAATTAACATTTATGGAGGATCTATTATGTGGCCTCAGAGTGTGTGGCGGGTGCAAAACCAGACAGTAAGAATCAACAAAAGTTATAAATAGCAAGAAAAAATCCTTCTCCTAAATAGGACACAGTTTAAATTGTCTTCATTTCTGATTCTGACAATATGGTATAGGTACCTAGATGGAGCTAAAAGTTGAACACAACTAAAAATATAAAATAAAATATTTTCAGCTGGGCGTGGTGGCACACGCTTGCAATTCTAGTACTTGGGAGGCTGAGACAGGAGGAACACAGGTTCATGGACAGCCTCAGCAGTTTAGTGAGGCCTTCCACAACTTAGTGAGACCCTGTTTCAAAATAAAAAGAATAAAATTGGGCTGGGAGTGTAGCTTGGAGATAGAAACCCCCTGGGTTCTATCTCCAGTACCACAAAAAAAATTTTTTTTTAAACTTATTAAGCAGATAAATGGGTGGATAATAAAGGAAGGACTATGCAGGCCAAATACTAAGTGAAGGAAGAAATTCAGAGAGGATGAATCATTTGCTGAACCAGGTAAGTCTGAGGTTTCATTTCTACAACCCTGGGACTCAGAAAAGAGAAGGAAAGGCCCAGGCCTGTTCTTGCACCACTCAGGGTATGGAGTCAAGGAGAAACACCTCCACCCACTCAGGGACCCCCAAAGAATCATACCCTCATTGTTAGTGTATGTTAGGGTGAACTAGAAATAAACTTTTACCTTCATACGAATTAGTCTAAAAAAAAAAAAAAAAAAAAAAACACGTCTCTGGAATGTGGTGCTGAATGGAAAGTGGCGTACAACCTTAAAGTATTCATAAACAAGATGGTTCATGTATGTCTTTGCCCCTCAGGTTCACATTGTCTGGTGTGGAAAGAACTTTAAGTGGAGAATTTAACTCACACTGGTCCCAGGGAATCAGCAAATCAGTGATCCTAAGTGTCTGACAGTAACACATACAAATCCTCTTTGGGGAAACTTGACTTTATCTTAAGACTCAAAGAATCCCACTCCCCACCCACCAAATAGTCAGTAGCTCATAGTCAAAGTTTGTGTGTGTGTGTGTGTGTGTGTGTGTGTGTGCGCGCGCGCGCACTCGCGCGCGCAGGAACACACATCATTAATTAAAACCTGAAGAAAAAATAGGCAGCATAAATCAGGCCCTTAAATGTTTCAGACACTAGAATATCAGGCATGGAACATAAAATATATTTACCATATCTCAATAACTAAAGGAGAGGCTTGCAAATATGAGTTGCAAATACCCCTTTTTAAAGGGATCCAAGGGAGTTCCTAGAATCAAAATCTGATACTGAAAATTTTACATGTAATAGTTTTATAGGAAAATAGACATGGCTAAAAAGAGAATTAGTGAAGTGAAAAACAAAATTGATGAAATTACCCATAATGCCAGAGGGTCAGAGATGGAAAATATAATGGAGAAGCTAAGAAGCATGAAGGGTAAAATTGAAAGGACTAATACTTAACTGAGATACCAGAAGCAAATAATGGAGCAGAAGCAATATTTGAAGAGATAATGGCTGTGAATGATCCAAAATTGATCAAAAAGTCCAGATTCAAGAAGCCCGACAAAACAATTAAGAGAAATTCACACCTGGACTGGTCTTGGCAAAACTGCAGAACATCAAAGAAAAATAGAATATTCTTAAAAGCAACCAGAGAAGAAAAGCACCTTCAAGGAACCAGCACTGAACCTGGGAGCTAATTCTTCAATGACAACCATGGATGTCATGGTCAATAGATCAATATCTTCACTCTATTGAGAGAAAGTAAATGCCAGGCTAGAATTCTGCACTAAGCAGAAATATTTCAGAAACAAGAATGAAAGAAAGACACGTTCTAGCCTCTTCACTGGTCTCTTTAGAAATCCGCAAGCTCAGTGCCACTGGGAGTCAGGTAGGAACCAGAGAAGGAAAACAATGGGTGAGAATCGAAGCGAAGTACAGGGCACCCGTGTCCCATCCAGAGCCGGCACCTTTCTGGGTTCCAGCTGATCACTGACAGATGCAATCAACAAAAACTAGAAATCCATGTTTTGGTGGGAAAATGTCAGTGTTTAAATGTTGGCAAACAATCAGATGTTTAAAGATGTCTGAGGGGGGCAGATAAATCAGGTCTGGGAGCAAACTCAGAGAATAGATCATTGGTATCTGCTGAGGAGACAAGCCATTGACTTGGGCAGAACAGGAGTAACAGGAGTAGGGGCATCAGAGTGGCCAGGTCAGCACTAGGGAGAGGCTCCACAGCCTGAACCAGCATGGGGGGGGGGGGCTAGCACTGGCAGGCAGCCTCGTTACTGGGTGAGGGGACCCCCAAACTTTTCTGAGAACTGTACCCACAGTCCCAGCATCCTGTACTCAGGCCACAGTCCTTTATTCTGGGATGCCCTCCACCTCCTTTCTCCTAGTAAAAGCCTTTTCCTCAGCACTTCAGTCCAGGCATCTCCTGGGTGGGGGTGAAGGTGGGGTGTGGGGGCTCCCCTTACCTACCTCCCAAATTGTCCAAGGCCCCTCTCTCCACTCCTTGGGAGACTGGCCCTGGCCCAGGACTCGGCTCCTTGTAGAGCCCAGAGTTGGCACCCTGTTGTGGGTAGTTAAGGCTCCTGGAAAGGCAGGGGGGGGGGCACCACGGCCTGGGGGATGCGGATGCCACCACATTATGTTTGCAGCGACTTTCTGCCCCACGAGCGCTGGCTCGGGTGGGTGTATTATGCAAGGGCCGCTAGGCTGGATGCATAAGTGATCATAAAGAGCATTAATAAGCAGAAAAGGGGAAGAAAGTAGGCTGCTCTGTGCATGGGTGGGGGAAGGAGATGGCCGTCGGGCTGAGGGTGACCACAGGACGTCTCAAGGGCTCGCCTGGTCAGCCAGCATCAGGGACCACGTGGCTGACGATGTGGGGGTGGAGATGAGGTCCAGGACACTCACACCAGGGGCCGCTTCATTATAGAGGCCACGAGGTCCAGGTGGAGAACGGTGAGCGGCGAGACCCACCCCTAAATGACCGAACCACTCCTGCCAAACTGCTCTGTGTTTCTAGTAATTATTTGATTTATCTTATTAAATATTAATTTATATCATTTGAAATTCAAAAGGTACAACTCCTCACCCAGTCTTACCATGCGAGAACCACTGTCTGGAGTTTCTTATGTATCTTTCCAGAGATATGCCTAAGTTATGCATATATAAGCAAATATGTGTATATGTATATATATACATATACATATATATATGCACATACATATTTATATTTATATCTACCTTAGTCCTCTCTTTTTTTTTTTTTTTTTTGATACAAGTGACAGTCTCCTGTCCTGTACTTGGCTATATCTCTGACAGCAGGTTTTACAGATACGGGAAATGACATCTGAACATGGACTTGGAAGCTCAGTTGGAGTTTGGTGGGTGAGGGGGAGAGGACCATTCTAGGCAGGAGACAGCTGTCGTAGGTGACCTTGGGGAGGTGAGGGAGGGACTGCTTTTGCCAATAGGTGGTGGCACAGAGCACATGTCCTGCCCAAGTTGTGCCTGCCTCCCCAGGGGCAGTCTATGCCCAATGTGTAGTTGATGCAAAGGGACAAAGGCCTGGCCTCCTTGCTGCAATTTGGATCACCACTCTTAGAGGTCCCTGGAGGATCTGCTGAGACCTTCCTTGTGTCTGCAGGGAAGCTCTACCCCTCCTCTGCTCAATCCTGCCACCAGCACCCCCCCCACACACACACACCTGCACACTCCATGTACTTTCTGCACAGAAATCCCCACTCAGAGTTGGTTTCTAGAGAACCTTGTCTAAGATAATGCAGAGTGCTCTGAGAGTGAGTGTATAGTTGACATGCCAGGTCCAAATGTAGTTGCAAGTTAACCCAAAGTTAACTCAAAGTCTTGTGTTTGTTTGATTTTTTTTTTGGTGGTGGTACTGGGGATTAAACCCAGAGGCATTCTACCTCCGAGCTACACTCCCAGTCCTATTTTTAACTCTTTATTTTGAAACAGGGTCTCACTAAGTTGTAGAGGGTCTCACTAAGTAGCTGAGGCTGGCCACAAACCGGGATCCTCCAGTCTAAGCCTCCCAAGTACTGGGATTACAAGCATACACCACCATGCCCGGCTTTGTGTTTGATGTTCTATTCCTTCACATCTTCATTTATTCATTCAGTCACTCAATAGGTTTTCACCGAGCACCTACATAACAATGACAGGACAGGACTGGCTCTGGTCTTTAAAGAGTTTAGGGTCAAGCAGGCCTATTTTGAAAATCTATATAAACTCTGCATTCTACTACATAATGTAGTCATATTTATTTTACTTTTTAAATTATTTATTATTTACTTATTCATTTGTGGTACTGGGGATTGAACCCAGGGGCATTCTACCTCTGAGCTACACTACCAGCCCTTTTTATATTTTGTTTTGAAACAGCATCTTACTAGGTCACTAGGTTGTTGAGACATCTTGAACCTGCTACCCTCCTGTCTCAGCCTCCCAAGTACTGGGATTACATGTAGTCATATTTATTTTAATGTTTTATTTTTATTTATTTTTAATGTTTATTTTAATGTTTTTCTCCATCCCATTGTCCAATACAATCAGTCCTCTAGGAAGATAAGTCAGACTTATTGGTGGCCTCTTGTGTGCCTACTGGGTCCACCTCCTGTTACCCAGGGTTCTGCCTAGGACTCAGCATCCTGATGACAGAACACTGGCCTAGAGCCATGGACTGTGAGCCAATCCCGACCACCCAAACAGCAGCCAGAGTGCACGCCCAGCAAGCATGCCCACATGACCCTCACTGCAGCACTGCCCACATTACACCAGTGGAGGACCATCTCCTAGGCTCAGGACTAAATTATGATTGGACTAAAGCAGCCACGCATCTCACACCCATCTCAAGGAAAAGCTTTGGGCTCCTTCTCCCCGCTCCTGCCTGGAATGTCCAGGTGGTACCTGCAGATGTGGCAACCTGAAGACAAAAAGGTCAGCACAGGAAGGATGGTGAGGCCAAAGAGAGAGAGCCCGGGTCTGTGATGCTGGCATTCAGCTAGAGAAGCAGCTGACTCCAACAACCGCCAACCTACAGACCTCCTGTTATAAGAAAACACAGCCTGGCTTTATAAGAAAACACACTACTGACCAGTTTTTTATAACTTGCACCCAAATGCACTCCTAAACAACTAACTTTTTAGAGTCTGAATGAACTTTTGTGTTAATTTAAAAAAAGTACTGCACAGACAAGTAGTCTATCAATGCATATGAGAAAATCAACACTTATTCACAATAAAATCACAGCAACTGAGAGTAGAAAAACCTATAGCAGGGATTATACATACACGTGTGTGTGTGTGTGTGTGTGTGTGTGTGTGTGTGTGTGTGTGTGTGTGGTGCTGGGGATTGAACCCAGGGGCATTCTACTTCTGAACTGCACCCTCATCCCCTTTTTTTGTTTGTTTTGAAACAGGGTCTCGTTAGGTTGCTGAGAGTCTCAATAAGTTGCTGAGTCTAGCCTTGAACCTGTGATCCTACTGTCTCAGTCTCCCCAGTTCTGGGATTACAGACACGCATCACCATACTGGGTAAGAATTATACTTAATGGAAAAAACTTTAAACAGCTCTTTTAAGATCAGAATCAAGACAAGGATGTCCACTATTGCTGCTAATGTTCACGGGTGACACACTGGGCAGAAAAAGTTGTCCCCAGGATCAACTGGCAGAGCAGGGTGGGGCTCTGACCTCCTGCCTCCTGGAGCTGCATGTGGATGCCCTGTGCTCTCCTGAAGGAGCTGTCTGAGGACCTGCTGTCAGTGCTACACAAGCCTCGGGGCCCAGAGAGGGAGGACATCAGCAGCAGCCGCGCCTGCTCTGTACCAGCCAAGTCCTTGTGTTTCCAGCAGCAGGTGATCCTGGCAGCCCCTCTCCAGACCCAGATAATGCTTCTCACCCAGCTGCCTGCCGGCTGCCTTCTCTTTCTCCTGCTCCCCTGCGAGATGGAGGAGGAGAGAGGAAGATATTTGGCAGGTGTCTTGCAAGCACCTCGGCCAGTCTGCTTATCTGCGTCCCTGCCACCTCGCCACGGCAAATTGCTTGTTGATAAATGAGGCTATTTAAGAGCGAGTGATGCTGGCATTACAGTTATTAATGAGGACGACGTGGAGAGATGTTTAAGAGCGACCCGACCGTTCTCATATCCTCCCACCTGTGAGTAATGGGGCCTCTGTGCTTAGGCCCACTCCCCCCACCTCCAGCACAGGCCCCAGACCACCATGGTCATGGAGGTGTGGGACAGCAGGAAGATCTCAGAACCTTGATTTCCATGGGAGCGCCTGGCTGGAGGCCAAGAGCCCTCACCTTGCTCTGTAAGCTTAGGCAACGAGGATGTAGAATGTGGTGTGAGCATGAGAGCATGTGAGCATGTGTGCATGTGTGCATGTGTGTGTATGTGTGTGTGGGAGAGTGAATGTGGAAACATAGGCAATGCATGCACATACATCAGCCAAGTGAGGTTCGCTTCACTCAGTCCCAGACCTGGAGCTCAAAGTCCCCACCTCAGCGTCCTCCCCTAGAAGATGGGCATGATCCAGACCCTGAAAGGATTCCATCACATAACAGGCTGAGCCCAGGAGTGTCTGGAGCACTGAGAAGGTACCAGAACGGGTGGAAAGTCATCCATAACTGTAGTGACTAAGTACACTCTCCAGTGGGAGGGAGGTGGGGTCTGCCCAGGGTTCATGAGGGATGCTTGGAACACAGCAGATAGACTGGCCGGCTAGAGAGCAGGACGAGGGGCAGGGCTGAGACCCAAATGGGGTGCACCGGAACAGCCACACTGGTTGCTAAAAGCTTCAAACACTGAGAGTGGACTGGCAGAGAGCGGCTGCTCCGGTGCTCCCCATCCTGGTGCTGTGGCGCCCTGGCCTGCTCCCTGAGGAGCTCAAACCTCCCCAGCAGAGAGTCTGGGGGTCCCTGTCCAAGCCACAGCCAGCTGGGCAGGCCCTGTGCTGGAAAGGTGAGTAGCATGTTCCCCTTGGAGGCTGAGCATGCTTTCAGTGTGTGAGAAGTGCACAGCAGGCCAGTGTGGTGCACCGAGTCCTGAAGCTACCCCAGCATCAAGGAGCACCCCAGAATGCAAAGCCCCAGCCCTGGCTCTACAGGCATCCAGCAGGGCAGCTGAGCAGTGACTTAGTGCCAGGCTCCTGCCCATAGTCAACATCCGGACGGGCCTCGGAACGGCGTGTCCCCATCTTCTGCAGAACCGCAGCTGAAGATGCTGCCACCTTAGTGTCCTTTGAGCTAAGACCCACATGATCGATTCCTGCTTGAGATGTACTCCCACAGAGAAGAGCTGCCTCAGTAGATTAATGGGCACACTCTCTGTTGCCTGGAAACACTTGAGTGTGGCTCCTTTTTGGATTTAACTGTCAGAAAACTTAGGGCCAAATGCAACACTCCACATGTTGTAATCTGCTTGACTCGGGCCACTGACACCACCTAATCCCCTGATTCCTCTCCACACACAGGAGCAAGACGCGCATCATCTTATCCTTCCGGTCTCCAGCTGTGCTGGGCTTTTCCTACTGAGCTCCCAGATCATTGGGGAGGGAGATATCTGAAATCCACAGCCAGCACAGCAGCAGCACCAGTACCCCGAGCCCTCCACCTGGCCCTCAGCCACCCCACAGAGCCACCCTGGAGTGGAGGAGGCAGCTCTCCCTTGCTTGTGGGGTTCCTTCCCTGGCCGCCACTGCCCACCAAGGCTTAGGGGACAGGAGGCTTCCGGGGGGGCACAAACTTCTAGCATCAGCTTCAAAGCAGTCCTGTTGGCTGAGAGAGGAGAGAGTGCTCTCTTTCTTGGTAACGGGGTTCAGGCAGGTGGGGAGAAGAGACTTGCAACGGATTTGAGTTCTAGGTCCTTTTATGTTGAGGATCTCTGTTTTGGAGGTTTAATACCAGAGGAAATAGAAAAATGCATAGGAGAAAGGAGAAGAGGGAGTAAAAGAGAAGAAGAAAGGAGGGAGGGAGGAAGAGGGAAGATTATAAAGTAGGAATGGAGGAAGGGGAAGGACTTTGGGAGTGGCCCTTATGCCTAGAACATTGCTGGAGAGGAGGCCACAGGTGTGAGGGACCTGCAGAATGGGGACAGCCAGGATAAAGCCCTCCACCCACAAGCACCTGCTCCTCTGCAGAGGGTGGGCAGGAAGAGGTCTCCCACTCACGTGGCTCCTGGAACCCCGTCCTTGCCGGGGAGGCCCCCAGGTTCTCCAGACACCACTCAGCACCAAGCTGACCTAAAAGAGCCCAGATGCACCTCAAGCCACTGCTGCAGGCTGGCAGGGGCTCATTCACCCCATGCAGGCAAGGGGACCCCCATGCAGGCAAGGGGACCCCCATGCAGTGCCAGGCTTGGGGCTGCCCCAACGACCCTGCCATAGCTATGTCCCAAGATTCAGCTCAAGGAGTGGGAAAATGAGGAGTGCCAGATGCCTGTCACCGGGCTTCGGGCAGGATTGTAGAGGAGAAACCCAGGGTGTCCCCTTCACCATTTGTCCCCCTAGCAGCTGCCTGGCCTCTGATTTTTAAAGTTTTCCTTTCAGACACTGTCTGGGACTGACCAGCCTATTTGCTGCATGGCACTCAAGCACAGGCATGTGGCGGGTCAGGGCACTGCGGACCCTAATGACCTTGGTTTATCTAACCTGAAGTCCAAGAAAAGGCACACTTTAGATTCTCTCTCAAGCCCCATTCCCCTCCCTGGGGCCTTCTGCATCCCATGTGGCTGGTCTCCTCTTCCCACGGGTGGTTGAGAGGGAAGATCCTGGTGCAAGGCCTCAGCCCTGCACTTGCCCTGCGGCTCTGCGGCCTCAGCCAGAGCACTCTCTCCCTAATGTCTTGTCTGTTTATGGAAGCACCACTCTGGCAGGTTCTCAGGCTATGCTGGGGCCCTTCAGATACCCAGAGGAAGCCCGTGCACCCAGGAGCAGAGGCAAGTTCTGGGTGGCTAGTCAGGAACATGTGGCTGCCCACAGACCACAGCTGGACAACCACAAGGCTGGAGATGGGGCTCCCCAGGAGCCTCTGAGTCCCCCTTTCCCCCATTCTCGAGCCCAGTCCAAAGTTCTTAAAGCTGTTGGGCTATGGATATTTGCAAAGCCAACCTGGTACATCCGCTTGGATACTCGAAGCCAGCACATCTAAAACTGAACCCCCCTAGTCCTCCAGGAGGTCCTGAGAGAACATCATCCCCTGCCTAGGTTCAAGAGCCAGAAGCTGGGAGCCATGGCTGACTCTGCCACCACCCTAACAAATCACCGGCCAACAGCCAGCTCTCCTCGAATGCTTTCAGCCTCCCACCCTGCCCATGCACCCTCACCCCTGCCCATGCACCCTCACCCCTGCCCATGCACCCTCACCCCTGCCCAAGCCAGACCACTGCAGTTGCCCTCCTCCTGCAACCCTGTGCTCATTCCAGCTCCTCCAACCCTCTCCACTCACGACTCCAACCTTGAGCCCTCATCAGACCCCGCGGTGGCATCCTAGGTTCACAGTACATAGACACCCACCCAGCATGTCCTGCAGGTGGAAGGCACTCTGCTAGCTCTCCTCTCTGTGAGCACCCCTGTGTCCTCGTGTATAAACTGCCCCTGGAGTCTCAGCTCAAAGGCTACCTCCTCCAAGAAGCCCTCCCTGGCTATGCAGTCCAGAGGCACCATGTACCTCATCCTCAGTAGCAAGTGGTTGACATATGGCTCGCTTGCTTTTGTGAGAACATCAGACCAGGAGAGCCATGTCCTGCTTTCCCCTGTCAACCCAGCACACATTCTCACATGCCGCAGGATTTCATGAACATTTGCTGAATAAACTGCTGTAACAATGACATGACATGACATGACGAGGGGGTCATGACAATATATAAACCCGAGTTAAAGACATCACAGACTAAGCACCCATCCTGCCTGGTCCTCTGTGGCAGACGCACATTTAATGCACCCCCGTACCCATTCAGAGCCCTGATGCTTCACTGGCCCTTGTCCTGGGTCTGGCCACTGGGACGCAGGAGGAAGGGACCTGTGTCACCTTCCAGCCTAACTGTGGCAGGGCAGAGGCGTGTTCTCCCCTGCTCATCCGCCTGCTGCTGTGGTGGACTAGAGGCAACACGCTGACAGGGTGGCAGAGCCTGGACAGGAAAGCAGGCTGTGTCACTGAGTCACCATGCAGGGGCAGGAGCCGTCACCCGGCTTGCATTGTGTGTGAACCAGAAAGAAATTTTTACGGAGTCAAGCCGCTGACACCCACGTAACTCAGCCACACCTCTGTCCAGTGGCTCCCTGGGTCCTCACCCGACCCTCGTGGGTACAAACATGCACAGGTACACACACACACTCACTCTGTCTCCCAGCACCCTGTGCTCCTGGTGGCCTCAATCCCTGCACCCTGTTCCTGCACCAGCCACTGTGTCTCCATCCCTGGCATCCCTGCTGGCTTCACCAGCCCTGGTCCTCGCCTGGCTGCCCGCTCTCCATCTTGCCAGCCACTGGCAGACCCTCGCATGGATCGTGAGCCAAGAAGCTGTTTGAGGCAGGAGGCTTACCAGGAGCACTTTATCTATTGGAGAATCAAAAGCCCAAAGGCCCAATTTCCTGGTTCAGGAGAGCTTGTTGTGTCCCTGTGGGTCGACCCTGCCCCTGGCAAAGGTCCCTGCAGAGGGACAGGCTCACCCTTGGCCCTTTCCCACTCACTCTTGCTCTCTTCTGGGAACCCTGGAGGGAAGGAGCACTGGGATGAGAGAAATGAGTATAGGAAAACCCCCATGTCAGCCCTTCCTTCCTGCCCCCCTCACACGGGCAGGTCAGGGATCAAGAGAAATATGAGTGAGGGAGACAGCTACGACTGGGTTTGAATGTCACCTCGACTTATCTGCTGGGCAAGACACTTAACATCTCTGAGTCTCATCTATGTATTGGGAACGATGATTCCTGCTTCTCTTTAATCGTTCTGAGGATCAAATGAGGAAATACTTGTCGAAGTTCTTGCCTTGAAGTGGAAGCTCAGTAACGGGCCACTCCCTTCCCTTCCACAACCCAAAGCCACAGAAGTTTTCATCTGACCCATAAATAGACACAAAAGCCAGTGGGACCAGTAGAGTAGCCCACTGGCCATCCAGCCATTCCTATAAAAAATAAAAATAAAAAAAAACAAACAAGCAAGGAAAAAAGGCCTCCTCCTTCAGCGAGGTCATGGTTAGGAAGGGCTCCCAGGGAAATGGAGATGTCTTGGCATGGTCCAGGTGTGGGGAGAGCTCTGAGGATCCTTCATAGATCCTGGGGCTCCTCCTACACCATCCGCCTTGGTTGGGGGACCCTTATCTATGGAGAGCAGCAACAGAAGCCAGAGAGAAATTGGGGTTAGGGGAAGCCTGGGTCCTGCACTCTGGGACCACCTGTTCCCAGTACGGCACCATATCTGGGAGAGCAAAGTGAGTCAGATGCAGTCAGAGTGGCAAACACACCCTGTCACACAGTGAGTTCAGGGGGCTGCAGGAAAGAGGGGCAGCTCACTGTGACAGGCCAGGGTGGCCATAGGAGTCCAGCAAGATAGAACTTCAAAGAGTAAGGAGGAATTAGCAGGAGGCAGAGGAAGAGGGGAGGGCTTTCCTGGCAAGTGGCACTGTAGGTGCAAAGGCCCTGGGGTGTGAGGTTGTACGACATGTCAGTCAACCTATAAATCCCCAGGTCTGGCAGGAGCAGTAGTACAAGTGTTAGGAGAAGAGGCTGAGAAGCTGAGAGAAACTGGCAGGCCTGAATCACAAAGGGCCCTGTGGGTGGGCCGAGAAGCTTTGATTTGAGCCTGTTGGCCATGGAGAACTATGAGAAGATTTTAAAGTAGAAGTGTGATCTAGGCTCATTTGTACTGTTAAAAAAAAAAAAAAATTATCTGGCAGGTATATAGAAGGTAGATCTGTATGGACAGAGATTGAAGGTGAGGAGACTAATTAAGAGATTATCATGGAACCTAGAAGTACTTGGGAGGCTGAGACCAGAGGATCCTGGTTCACAGCCAGCCTCAGCTACTTAGCGAGGCCCTCCACTACTTAGTGAGACCCTGTTTCAAAATAAAGAATAAGCTGGGCATGGTAGCGCACGCTTGTAATCCCACCATTCGGGAGGCTGAGACCGGAGGATCCGGGTTCGAGACCAGCCTCAGCTACCTAGTGAGACACTCCGCAACTTATCGAGACCTGGTTTCAAACTATAGAATAAAAAAAAAAAAAATAGGGCTGGGGGTGTAGCTCGGAGGTAGAATGCCCCTGAGTTCAATCCCCAGTCCCGCAAAAAAAAAAAAAAAAAAAAAAAAAAAAAAAAGGACTGGGGGTGTAGCTCAGAAGTAGAATACCCCGGGGTTCAACCCCCAGTACCTAAAAAAAAAAAAAAAGAAAAAAATGGAACCTAGACCAGGTGTAAAATCGCTTCCATCTTAAGTGCCAATACTAATAGGCTGGTAGGAGCTGTGTGGAGAAGAAAAAAAGTACAATTGACTAGTGATGTCTGGCCCGGGCACAGGGTAAGAAAACTGTGGTATGCATGCTAGGGATTCACCAATCCTGAGCTAAGCAGAGTTGATAAGAATAGAACAGAAAAAGAAACTTCCAGGAAGTGTGAGAGACGTTTCTAAAAGATCTAGTGACCTAGCAAGCAGGTTCAGGGCCGACTTAGCAACTGGAGCCACCAACTGAATTTCAGAAGATGGGGAAGAGACAGATTCTGGGGTGGGCCTGGGTTTACGATACCTGAGGAACACGTTGGGCAAAGACCCAGAGCCAGGAGATATCCAAAGGCAGAGCTACGGGGAAGGAAAAGCTGGGGGTAGTTTATCCAACTAGATCTTGCACAGAGCAGTGGGGGTCCAGGAAAGGAGCAGAAGACAGAGACCTGAGGAAGAGCCCAGGACAAAGGCCAAGAGGGAAGGCCGCAGAGGCAGGGGGAGAGCTTTGAGAAAGACCAGGAAAAGAGGCTGAGTCAGCGGATGGACGATCCCTGGAGGTCCAGAAGCAGAGACCGAGGCGAGGCTCCCTCCCGTCTTCAAGGTCAAGAGCGAAGCAGGCCCAGTGTTTCCAGTGCTGTCCATCCAGGGCTCTCCCCCAGGTTCTCTGGGAGAAGTTCCCAGCTAGAGCGGCCTTGAGAAGCAGCTGGGGAGGGGAGGGATGGCCTCAAAGTCCAGGCAGTGGTCAGGGCGGGTCAGACAGCGTTAGCTGGACAGCACCTCCTTGACTTGTATGTACAGGTCTATACACTCTTCCTTCCATCTACATGACATATTTCATGGTTCAAATAAAAAATAAAGAGAAGTGTCAAACAGGAGCAAAGGGGAGGAGCCTCAAACAGACCCTCCCTAAGCTGTCTGGCTTTCCTGTCTGCTCTTCCTCCCCTACCTCCGCCCGCCACATCAGCAGATTTCCATTTGTACCTGAACGATCTTTCCAGAGAGCCCTAAGTGACAAATAAGAGTGGGGACCGGAAAGATGCTCGGCACATCCCCCTTGGGGCCCTGCCCAGCCAACGGCTGTGTGACCTGGAGCACATCCCCTCTCTGCGCCCTGGATTCCTCATCAGCACAGTGAGAGAGTTGGACCCAAGAACCCAAACACCCTTCCAGGCACAATCTCAAGTTCCCTCAACTCACCTGCTTGACTTTTCTCGGTTCAAGATAAGCAAAGAATATATGTGCATATATGTGTGTGTATGTGTGTGCACTAAGGAGCAGCCACCAACACTAGCATCATGCATCTTTCACGTGAGAGGAAGGAAGACGCTGGTTGCATGGCTGCTACCTTGTCCAACAATCCCTCCCACTGAGTCCCATGGCCATACTGAGAGATCTGGAAGCCACTGGGAGGAGGGTTCCACACGAATACCAGAAGGGCAGGGGCCCCAAAGTCAGCTCAAACACACTATCATTTCAAAGAGTGGAAATGGCCAAGCACAGTGGTGCACACCTATAATCCCAGTACTCATGAAGCTGAGATAGGAGGATTGCAGGTTCAAGGCCAGCCTCAGCAATTTAGCAAGGCCCTGTTTCAAAATTAAAAAAAATAAGATAGGGTTGGGGATATAACTCAGAGATAGAATGCCCTTGGATTCAATCTCTAGTATCCCCTCTAAAAAAAGAGTGGAAACTCAGACCCAGAGAGGGCAGCCGACCTGCCCCGTCTACATCTGCATAACAGTTTGGAGATGCGCCAGAACCACCCTAGGCCCCCTGCTGGAAAGCTGATGACCCTCCTACCCACCTCTGGCTTTGGAGCCCAGGCATGGGACTGGGCCTGCTCCCCTCTCACCAGCCTTCGCCTCCAGCACCCATCCTCCAGGGCCCGCTGCTGCAACCCTGGCCTCCCCACGCAGGCCAGCTCTTGCTACCCTTCCCTTCATCCCCTTGGCCCTGCCGACCACCCCTCCCAGGCCCCTCCGGTGATGGATGGGCCATGCACTGTTTTCACTTGTCACCCAGGCATACAGAATGACAGACCTTGGGAACTGGGCATTAATACCAAAGATTTATAGTCAAATCTGTCACGCTTGAAGGCACTTCCCCCAAACTTGGCTCGGCCTGAAGGTCGCTTTTCAGAGGTGATAAGTGCAGAAAAGATGTCCTCACCCGCCCTCCAGGCCCTCCCAGCAGGAAATGGAGAGAAGGGAGCAGGGCAGAAATTCTCCAGCTAGAGAGAGAGACCACCGTGCAACATGCCTCCCCACTGCGACACTCACACAGGTTCTGAGGTGGTGGCGATGCCGGAGAGGCCGGAAGGATAGGGGTGCTCCTGGGCTGCTCCTGGGGGTGCCATGGGTGTCCAGGGGGCTAAGTCAGGTGACTGGCTTTCTGTGTTAGCTGGGATGGGGAGGGGAAGAGCGTAGTACCTGGCCCAGGTAGAGTGGTCAAGCTGTCTTATCTAGGGCCCCACCTGAAAGCTACCCCAAAGGGCTTGGAGGGGAAAATAAGCCACTACCCTGGTCTTCCTAGGAATGGGCAGAGGCTGACGTACATCCACTCTCCAAATATTTGTGCAGTCCCCTAGGATCTTGGGATAGAAGAGCTGAGCGAGGCCTTGGAGGCTGACCAGGCTGATGCACCCATCTTACAGATGGGAAAGTTGAGGCTCAGAGAGGAGAAGTTGGAATCCAGGTCCATCATTCACTCAACAATTACTACACCTCGCCGAGGGCCTGGCTTAGCTGGAGAATGTGTGGCCAGTGAGGTCTAGACTCTTCCAGAAGAGAAAGGTCTCTGTGGCTGAGGTGACCCCCGGAGGCTTCCTGGAGGAGTTGGCAGAGGCGTTAGAATGAATCTGGAGCCTCAATGCAGACACTGTTCTCCTCGGAAGGAAGCGCCCAGGCTGAGCCCCTGGTCTAGCCCGCTTCCAAGGCTGGTGGGCACATGTCTGACTCCTACCTGAGCCACTTGCCCCATCCACCCCACCTGGGGGTTCCCTGGAGGTGGAGGTGGCTGGCCCCTCCACAGAGCAAGTGGCTCGGGCAGCAGGCAGGAGCAGGCTGCCCAACAGCCAGTGCCCCTCGGCATCGTGGCAAGGGATGGGTGAGGAGGCAGGTGCCAGCATCCTGGTATCCGGAGCCTGGCCCAAGATTGGTGGTGTTCCTGGGTTATAGATGAGCTAAATTAGCTGTGACGCTCATTAGCGGCAGCTCCTAATTAGTGAAAATTAATATTGGCTTTGATAAAGACGTCGGTGCTGGCTTTCCAAGGCAGAGGCAGCATCGACCTTGTCAGCCTGGTTAGCCGCTGGGTAAGCGGAGATGCTGGGGGGAGGGACGGCGGCAGTGGAGGAGCACAGGGGAGACATGTGATTCCCACAGCTCTCCTGACTCCCCAGTCACCCTGCAGGGCCCACCTCCACCCACAGCTGGCCTGGGACCCCTGAAAAAGCAGTCTTGGGGAGCACAGGAGGGCTGAAACACTGCACCTGTCATAATTATCACTAACATTGTTTTCCCTTCTGTGCCCATTGGAGTCAAGGTCTGCACATGGGTCCAGATTCCCAGGCATTCTACCTCCGAGCTACACCCCAACCCTATTTTATTTTTTATTTTGAAACAGAGTCTCTCTAAGTTGCTGACAGTCTCATTGCATTGCTGAGGCCATCTTCAAACCTGCTATCTTCCTGTTTCAGATCCCAAGTACTGGGATTACAGGTATGTGCCACCATGCCCAGCTTTGGAAATACATACTTTTAAATCTCCATTTCACAGATAGGGAATACTGAGGCTCAGAGAAGTTGAGTACCTTATCAGCTGAGGACATGGATGTCCCAGGATTTGGACCCAGGCAGCCTGACCCTAGAGTCCATGACCTCAGTATTGCCCCGCCCCTCCCTCCTCTCAACTCCACTCCAGAAAGAGGCGACCTGGAGGCAGCATGTCACGGTACGCTCGGCATCGAGTTCCATGGCTGGCACATAGTAGGGCAGCCACAATATGCTCAAAGGAACACACGAATAACGGGTGCTTCGAGTTCTTCCAGGGTGGTCTTATTATTTTACTTTTTATGCTGTCCTTCTCCACCCACTTAATGCTATGCAGAGCCTGTGTTTCACGGAGTAAGGCTTTACTCCTGAAACTGCCCAGGACAGTCTCTAGACTACATTCTAGAATGATGCCTCTGTGACCAGGGGCATCCGGAAATGCCCCGTCTCCCCAGGCAGTGACTGGAGGCCTAGGAAGATCAGCCCAGCCTCGGCTGTGCGTTGCCAAGTGACCAGCTCTGGGGCCCAGGCCCTCGGGCCATTGGGAGCTACCAGGCGGATGTGGCTTCCCTCCACCCCAGTCCCTGCTCCCCAGCCAGGGATCCTGAGTCCCAGCCCAGGGTAATGAGGGGAAGTAACAGATACATCTATTTTTAATCCAAATAAAGGGAAAATGTTTGCCACCACAGAGTTCATAAAAATAACAATGCATTATTCGGGCATTAATAACAATAAAGATGTCAAACTGTCAGATAAAAAGTTAATCTCATTCCGAGCACAATTAAAGATGCTATTATCCCACCACCTGGGGCCACTCTGGCTTTTACCACTCAGCAGGCTTAATAGATAAAGGGGCCCACATGGAGCACGGGGAGTCCTTGGCACTGCCCACCTGCCTGGCCTGCCACTCGCCCCTACCCCTCGACCTTTTCCTCAGAGTCCCCAGTTCAAGGACTCAGGCCCGCTTAGCTATGAAGAACTTGGCAGCACCTTTGAGGCCAAAGGGCAGGGGCAGAGCAAGCTGGGTCCTGGGCCCATGTCTGCCTCTCCCCGAAGTATTCCTTATCAGAGACAAATGATTGCTGGGAAGCATCCTGTATGCACACAAGGGACCCTGACAGTCTGGCCCAGCCAGGAAGAGAGAAACACTGTTAGCACTGCCTTGAGAACTTAATGCAGGGGCTGAGCTGCCCAGGTGATGGAGAAGCTGAGGGGTCAAACAGGGAGCGGGGGGCAGTGTGGTGCCCACCGATTAGCCAAGAAGGAAACCACCAGCTCTACACTGGAGGGACACAGAATGAGAGGTGTTACCAGGGGGCAAGAGAGACAGGAGGCTGTCCATTGAACGAGTGAACACAGGGAAGAGTCATGTCTGTGTAACCTGGGAGGTGCCAGGCTGTGTCACAGGCTGTGAGAGCAGAGATCAGACCCCAAGCAAGCAATTCCAGGAAGGAATTCCTTGAGAGATGGCTTGAAATGGATGAAGGAAAAGGAATAGGAAGGGAAACCTAGGTGGGCAGCACCAGCAGTGAGCGAGGAGTGGGCCAGGCACAGAGGAGGTGGCAGGGAAGAGGCAGAGCACAGGCAGGGGCTCCAGGATCCAAGTGCGCCCATGTCACATGAGGTGCCTCCCAGTGCCTCCCAGTGCCAGGCACAGCTGGGCCTGTGTGTCTGGAGCCCAGGGCAGTGGCTGGGCTGGGGGCCGTGACCTAGTGCTTGGGGGTGGTCATGGGCTAATGGGAAGGGAGCAGAGGGCATGTTCCTGGGAAGCACTGCCGCTGAGGAGTAAGAGAAATGGGGAAGGAAGGGGCAGCCCTTAGAGGAGGGGAGGAGCAGGACGGGTCTGAGGAGCCTTGTCCTGGGTCATGAGGGTCTGTAGGGTCAAATGCCGGTGGGAGCTTGGGAGATCCAGTGAGCAAGGCGTTCACTGGACTGACCCTGGTGTGCACCGTGTCGGAAGCACGGAAGGGCCAGGACTCCAGCTGCAAAAGGTGGGGAGGCTCCAACTGAGGATTGAGGTTGAAAGCCCATGAGCGGAGACCAGCACATCAGGAAGCTTAGCTGCATGATCCATACAATTAACACTTCCACTCTTTAGGACATGGCAAAGAGAATGAAAAGATAAGCCACAGGCTGGAGGAGACCTTTGCGAATCATAGGTCTGCTAAAGGACTCAGATGTATGAGTCCTTTTCTGTATATAAAGAACTCTGAAAGCTCAGTAATAAGAAAATGAACTCACCCATTTTTTTTAAAAAATGGTCAAAGATTTGAATAGCCACTTCACCAAAGTAGATATATGGATGGCGAATAAATTTGTCTGAGAAAAGATGCTCAACATCATTAGGCATTAGGGAAATGCAAATTAAAACCACAATGAGATTCCACTACACATCTGTTAGAATGGCTAAAATTAAAAATACCACCCATAATAGAGGCTGCCTGGGGCAGGGCAAGGGGAGAACGCGGAGTCAGTGTTTAATGGCTATAGGGTTTCTGTTTGAGATGATGGAGATGATCCGGAAGTAGGTAGTGATGATTGCACAACATTGTGACTACTTAATGCCACTGATTTGCACACTTCAAAATGGCTGAAGTAGAAATTTTATGTTATGTTATATTTTACTATAATTTTTTAAAAGACTTTCCAAGCAGTGGGGATTGGAACAATCGGGGTTTCAGATGCTATTGGTGGGGATGTAAAATGGTACAACCACTTGGAAAAACAGTTTGGCAGTTTCTTAAAAGGTTAAACATACACGGTAGGGCATGGTGCTGCACACCTATAATCCCAGCTTCTCAGGAGGCCAAGACAGAAGGATCAAAAGTTCCAAGCCAGCCTGAGCAACAGTAAGACGCTGTTTTGAAATGAAAAAATAATTTTTAAAAAAGGGCTGGGGATATAACTCAGTGGTAGAGTGCCCCTGGCTTCAATCCCCAGCACTGCAGGAAACAAAGAAAGTTAAACATACATACAGGATACAATGATCCCAGCCCTAGATATTCTCCTAAGAGGAACAACAGTGTGTGCGCATATGAAGTACACACAAGTTCAAGGCAGTGTACTGGGATAGCCCAAGCTGGAAACAACCCAAATGTCCATCAGTGGGTGAATGGAGAGACACACGATGATACATCTTTTCAATGGAATAGAACTCAAAAATGAAAAGGGATGAACTGTTGATATATACAACAATATGAATGGATCTCAAAATAATTATGCCAGGTAAAAGTAGATAGTCAATGTACATTCAGCATTATCCATCTACATGGAAATGGAAACTAGTTCAGTGATAGAGAACAGATCAGGGGTTACCTGGGAGGGAGGGAGAAGGGGTAGGAAGGAGACAAAAGAAAAAACACTTTGGGGGGGTGGATAAGCTCCTATCATGCCCACCCAAGGGCCCTTTTGCTGTCTTCCTCCTCTTTCTAACTGAGCTTTCTGACCCACCACAGTGTGTGCACATGAGTCAGGTCTGTGAGGGTGCCAAAGACTTAAGCACACGGCTGCATGTGTGGCTGAGTTGTGGGCAAGAGCATGTGGGTGTTTGCAAACATATGTACATACACACACACACACACACACACACACACACACACACACACACACCATGTGCATATGTGTGTGTGTGTAACCATGTAACCATTTCCCAGGTTTTTCTTCTCCAGAACTGCCTCCATGTCTCTGACCATTGACCCCAGGTGTCTTGGGGTTGGCTGTAATGCAATGTAGCTTCAGTACGAGGCAGGCAGGCCCAGGGCCTTTGTCCGAGGAGCCAGAGGAGCTAGGGATGGCGGAGGTCAGGAGCCAGGTCACCGGTGGGTGGCAGGGAGCATGGGGTGGGGGCAGGGGTCAGAGCTGGCCCATCACAGTTTGTTTCACCCCCCCCCCACTTCTCCTCCAGGAAGGAAGAAATAAGCATCTCTGCCCCACCCCATACCCCCCTTTCCTACCACCATGAAGGGAGGGCCAGGAAACGAACCACTGGGATAGGACACAGGGACTTTTGGGACTGAGGCATCCATGCAAAGAGGAACTGATGAGCACAGGAAGGAGAGGGGTGTGAGGCCCCGGCTAGGAGTCAGGGGTCTGGGACCTCACTATGGCTTTGCCACAGATCCTCAACTTGCCCATCTCCAAAGTGGGCATAATGATGGCAGCCTAAGGAGTGAGCTGCCAGGGTCCCAGCACAACTCTCGGCTATTCATGCACACATCAGCCTTGGGCAGCAGGTATTACTCACCCCATCCCCACCACCGCCACCATCATCTCATGGGCATGGAAGCCCAAGCACAGAGAGGTTAAGTACCTGGGTGAAGGGCACACAGGTGGTAAGTGGCAGAGGCAGGCTTTGAACCTCAGCACTCAGCTCCCATGGTCTTAACTACAGCTTTGTATGACTTCCCCCTCAGCTTCAGGCTTCTGGGACTGGGGATTCATTAAAAGGCTTCGTGAAGGTGTGCATCAGTGGTTCTCAAGTGGGGTCCCACGCCAGCAACATCACCATCACTAGGAAGCTTGTCAGGAATGCAAACTCCTTGGCCCCCACCTCACACTTGCTGAGTCAGACGCAGTGGGGAGGGGGCCCAGCAATCCATTCAAGCAAGCTTCCCGGAGGACTTCACTGCGTGCTGAAGTCTGAAAACACATTATTCACCTACAAACTGTTCTTGCTCAAGTTCACACGTGTTATGCTGTCTACTTAACATGCTGAGATTAGGTGGGTGCTGCCAGCAGCCCAACTCCAGGCTACCCTTCACTCTTGGCTCGAAGGTCTCCAAAGGAGTTCACTGAGCCCATGTACCTGGTGCCCAATCCCTGCTCACAGCCCCTCCTCCTGTGCTCCACCGAGAAACCGGAGCCAATGCCCTTGAAGTAATGATAACCCCAAAGGGAGCATTCTAGGCTTGTCATAAACAGCAGCCTCCATGGTGGTTGTAACCCGTGGGTGTATGTTCATGCACTCAGAGACCTTGGAGTGCACTGTCTATGGCCAAGGTGCCCCACATGGGGTGCTAGGTGTACAAGAAGCAAAAGATGAGAAAAAGGTGGAATCACGTGATCCTAAACATGCAAGGGGACAGCAGTGGGTTCATAAGAAGGACATTAGCCGGGCGTGGGAGTGCACACCTACAATCCCAGTACTTGGGAGGCTGGGGCCAGAGGATCCGGGTTTGCGGCCAGCCATAGCTACTTAGTGAGGCCCTCTGCAACCTAGTGAGACCCTGTTTCAAAATAAAGAATAAAAAATAGGGCTGGAGGTATAGCTTAGAGGTAGAATGCCCCTGGGTTCAATCCCCAGTACCACAAAAATAAATAAATAAATAAATACATACATACATACACACACACACACACACCCACACACACACACACACACACACATATATATATATATGAAGGGCATCACCCTGCAAAGACACACCAGTACACACACACACACACACACACACACACACTCCCTGGCCTCCCTCGGGGGGTGGCCACGTGCTGCCCGGGAGGGAGGTGGCCCATCTGAGCCACCCCTTCCTTCCTGCACAGCCTTTTCCTCCCACCCTCGGGAGGAAAATTACGACTTTCTGGGGAGGAGGTTTTTTTTCTTCTTTGTGTTTTTTCCTCTCCCCTCGTTCAGTACCCGGCACTAATTTATGACTATTTTTCCAACTCTGCTGAAGTAAGAGGGTAATGGCTTTTAGCCGCTCGCTCTCTCTCACCTGTCACTCAGCGCCGCTACCTGACAGGACTGCAGACAATGTTCCAATCACAGGGGCTGTTTTTTGGGGGTTTTTTTGTTTTTTTCCCAGAGAAG
Organism: Graphiurus murinus; assembly: GCA_004027655.1. Taxonomy (NCBI): domain Eukaryota; kingdom Metazoa; phylum Chordata; class Mammalia; order Rodentia; family Gliridae; genus Graphiurus; species Graphiurus murinus. The sequence goes on along the minus strand of PVLC010000460.1, from coordinate 32,439 downwards.
CCAAGAATTCATAGTGGCCGTGGGGAGAGTCATTTCATTCCTGGATGGAAAAAAGTCAGGTAAACAGCTGCAAAAATTCAGAAGCAGCAGGGCCGCCTCTCGCCGAGAGTGGGCACGGTGCCCACAGCCGGCCCCAAGCCTGTCTGGCCAGAGATTGGAGGGCTGGGTGTCACTGGGGCTGTGACACCAGTGGCTCCAGTCCCTCAATTTCCTCTGCCCCAGCCACTCCAGCCTCCCGACCTTGGCTGGGTTACGGTGCCCAAGCACCTCAGCGGCTACCTAGAGAGAATGCTTTTTGTTCTCTTGTCTCCAGGGCCAGGGGAATGACACCAGGCTAGAACAGTGGTCAAGAGCCCAGGTGTCCCCTCAGGGAGCTGTCTGTCCTCAGCTGGATGACTGGGTAGGCTGTGGAGTCTCCATTTCTTATTTGCAAAAGAGACACTGTGCCCGAACATCCAACAGAATTGCCACAGAGATGGGAAGTCTGTTCAGGCCCTCCAGTGCCATCGTCACCAAGCCTGGCCACTGAGCGAGTGCCCGAGATGTGACCAGGAAAAAGGAGACAAAGGGGGGGGGATATTTTTTCCTTAATTGTGATTAGTTTGGCTGGTGGCTACTTGCTATAGTTTGTACCTGGATTGTCCCCCAGGGCCCATGTGTTTGAGACTTAGTCCCAGTGATGGCGATACTAGGAGGTGGTAGAAACTGTAAGAGGTAGGCCTAGTGGGAGGTTTTAGGCACATAGGGAATGGTGGAGCCCTGCCCCCTTTCCCCTCTGCCATTTTCCAGCCATGAGGTGAGCAACTCTGTTCCACCACGTGCTCCCCACCGTGATGTGTGGAGTCCCCACAGGCCCAAAAGCAATGGACCCAAATGACCAGGAACGGAGCCAAAAGAAACCTTTCCTCTCAATTAGCTGATTATCTCAGGGGGTTGTTGCAATAACGGGAAGCTGACCACCACACTACTATATCTGACAATGCTGCTCTATCCTTTTCCCCACGTTTCTTGAAGTATCTCAGACTAAGCAAGATGGGGACAGAGAAACGGTGCTCTCACCTGAGGTCACTGTGAGCACTGAGTGAGTCAATGCCATACAGTCTTGGCACCTAGGGCCTCCATAAAGGACAGATCTTCTTAACTCTAGAGGACACAGTTATTCACTCTGCAGGATACCAGGGGCTGGCAGGGGGGTGAATTCAGGAGTTTCAGGGTACAAAGGGGCTGTACATAGCTTACTTTCCTGGCATTGGTTTTTCATTTTAACTGGGGGGGTCTGGCTGCCACCTGCAAGGGGGCCAGCAGTCAATTGCCTCCCCACAAAGGGGTCTGCTGTCTGGTCCTCCAACCCCCTCCACTTGCTCCATTCCCAGACACTTGGCATCACCCAGGACTGGACAGACAAGTCTTCCCCACAGGCTCTGGCACAGAGGGACTGAGTGGAGATGCTTCAGATGAGACAACTCATCAGAGATAACTAGTGGGTCTCAGGAGACCCCTGTTCTCTGGAGCCAGAACATCCAGGAAATGCAGCAGGACTGGGAGAGTGGCCACTGACCATCTCCTAGGATTCTTAGGTAGGGACACATGCACAGGCTGCCCTGGGCTTCACTCTTGGCTCCAGTGTTTATTAGTTCTGTGAATGCAGGCCAGGAAGGTCACTGTTCTGCTGGGGTTCCTCATCTACCGCGCAGAAACATAAATACCTGCCAGACGTGATCAATATGCAAGGCTAAGTTCTGTAGTCACTACTATCATTAGGAGGTAACATGTTGGTTAAGAGGATGGGTGCTGATCCCAGATGGCCCAGGTTCAGACCCCAGCACTGCATTCACCAGCTGCATGATCTTGGGCAGGCATTCAAGTCTGTTTGCTCCGTTTTCCCATTGATAAAACAGGAACGGCCATAATACAGGCTGAGCATTCCTAGCCTGAAAACCTGGCCTGCTGCCTTGGATTTTCAGATTAAGGATGCCCAACCTGTAAATTCTATGCGAGTATCCCTAAATCTGCCAAACTTCAAAATCTGAAACACTGCTGGTCCCAGCATTTACGATAAGGGTTACTAACTCTGTAGTACCTCCTTCACAGGGTTGTCATGGGATTAAAAGGGCTTACAGTAGTTTCTACATAGAGTAAGTACTCCAAAAATAGGAAAGTGGATGGACAACATCTACACCTCCCTCAAAAAGGGCAATGTAAGAGATTTCAGAAGGCCTGGGTTTTGATCTGTGGATGGCAGGACCGAAAGAGGGACAGGGAATGGAGGACTCAGAAGACACGTTTCAGGCAAAAAAAAAAAAGAGCAGAAGATACGTTTCAGGCAAAAAAAAAAAAAAAGAGCAGTCCCAACATGAAGATGCCTCAGGGTCCTGGCTTGCAGATACCTAGGGACTTTACACCTGCAGATGCGTGGTAACAAGAGAGTCAACGTCCAGATTTTTGTGCATGTGTGTGGGTGCTGAGGATTGAACCCAGGGGATTCTACCTCCAACCTAAACCCCCAGTCCTTTTTTTTTTTATTTTGAAACAGGGTTTTGCTAAGTTGTTGATAGTCTTCGTAAGTTGCTGAGGCTGGCCTTAAACCTGAGATCCTCCTGTCTCAACCTCCCAAGTACAGGGTCTCTAATTTATGGAGGAGACGCCAGCAGGAGAGCCAGCAATAAGAGATCACTAACTTCTTCTGTTTGGCCACTCGGCCCCTCTAAACTCTAGGGATCACGTGTGATCAGGGGTGCTGAGAAAGGAGCTCCCCATGGTGAGGAATGGCCAGGGCAATGGTGGGCAGCCCTGTCCTCACTCTCCATTATTCTTTTAATGTGAAAAGAACATGGCCGAATATCACTGGGTTTCAAGAGAGAAGGTGACGCTTCTTGCCAGGCAGTCAAGGCAGGCTGGGATTCACTAGCCGTGATGGTGTGTCAGGCTCTGTGCTGGACATGTGTCCAGTACCTATGTCATCTCCCACTGGAGAGTACCAAGTTGGGGCCCGGGGCAGCCTGTCTTCTAGACAGAGCCCCAGTTGAATTTCAGAACGTGGCCTCTTAATTGCCGCTTCTCAAACAGACTCAGATATTTACATTTTTGGAGCTAAAAAGCAGTGCCAGTTTTCTCATTGACATGTTTCTAGTCAACAAAGTAGGTAATCTAAGTTATGAAAATGTGCTTTTCCCACCACGGCATTCAATGAAACTGTTTTCATTTTAGATGGGGAAATGATGCCAGTAAGCATTTTAATTTCCTTTAATTGAGCTTTAAACAAAAAAGAGGTTGTTTACCCTGGGATCTCAGGCTCTCTGAGGGTGGAGGCCAAGCCCAGAGGAGTGACCCCCATGGAAGGGGCCTCTGGTCTCCTGTGTCCAATGAGTAGGGAGGGGCAAAGCCAGGCTCAGGCAGACCAGGACAATGGATCCTGAATGGCTTTTTGTTTATAGAAAGCACCTGTGCAGGCAGGGGAGGAGGGAGTCCCCAGGGGGAACAGTAACTCCCATCCCAGCCACTGAGCACCACATTCATTATATCACTAAACAAGTCGCCAGGTGACACATGCCTGTAATCCCAGCAACTCTGGAGGCCAAGGCAGGAAGACCGCAAGTTCAAGGCCAGCCTGGACAACTTAGTCTCAAAATAAGAAACAAAATAGGGCTGGAGGTGTCGCTCAATGGTAAAGCACTCCTAGGTTCAACCTTAGTACCACAAAAACCAACAATCACAACAGCTCTGAAAAGTGTATAGCACCAGCCCCATTTCACAGATGAGAATTCTGAGGCCCAGGGAGTGAAATAACTATGAACCCAGTCAAGGCTCAGAGCTCTTTCCTCCATGGCAAGTGGCCACACACCAGGTTGCGTGTGCCCAGCCAAGAGCTGGGCTGCTGACTCAGGAAGTCGCTCGCTGACTTCCTGTTTCCACCTGACCCACAACTTGGGCAGGGCTCCTCCGAGGCAGCTGGTGGTGGTGAGGGGTGCCTGAAGAGAGAAACAGTTCCCTTCTCCTTAATTGACTGTAAATTGCTCCAGAGCTTTTAATGAAGGCCGTCAGGAGTAATTACGACCGCTGTTGCAAGCCACTCTGTAAACACATGAGGCGGGCGGGCAGCGGGCAAGCCGAGCTGGGCATCTCAGAGCTCCTCCGTGGGCCTCTCTAATTCACACATCTGTTACCCAACGATGAGCCCCAGCTGAGGTGCAGAGAACACAGGCAATGTCCCAGGCAGGGGACCTGCAAGACTGAGGGACAGGCCAGAGGCAGGTCCCAGAAGCCCAGCGAGATCCCCAAGGGCAGACTCTGGCAGAGGCTGTAGAACTGCCCAGGCCTCGACACTGGGGACTCACTCCAGCTCAGGGAAGCAGCATGGTGATGGTGTCCAGTGGGGACCCCACCAGCAGGAGCACTGCCTATGAAATTAGAAATGCAGATTCTCAGGCCAAGGATTTGACAGGACACAAAGATGACCCGGGGTCAAGGAGGGGACCCAGGCTGCATCACAGACAACAAGAGGCTGGTGCTATCACTATACTGCACCCCCAAACCCCAGCACTATTCTTTGGACCTATTGAACCAGAAACTGGTGGTGGTGGGGTGACCTGCTGCAACAAGCCCTCTGGGAGCTTCCAAAGCCTATGAGATTGAGAGAACCTCTGATAAGGGACAGCACACAGCGGGAAAGGCCTGTTGTCCCTTGCTGATGAGATGGAGAAACTGAGGCCTGAAGAGCTAAGGCAGCTTACTTGGGGGCGCACAGCGGGATGGAAGCCGAGCCCTGCAGACTCAAGCCTGCAGACCACCAGGTGGACCCGGCACTGACAGTAATGAACTCAGACTCTGGATGGGCTCCGCCTGCTCTCGGCCTCGTGGTGGGGATCAGATGCGGGGAGATGTAGCACAGGGCTGTAAGTGGCCTTCATTCCTAGTTGCTGCCATCACACTCTGTCTAAGGATTTGACAGGACACAAAGATGACCCAGGGTCAAGAAGGGGACCCAGGCTGCATCACAGACAACAGGAGGCTGGTGCTGTCGCTACACTGCACCCCCAAACCCCAGCACTATTCTTTAGACTCATCTCTGCTGCCCGCATTCTCCTACCCCTGAGCCATTCCTCATGTTTCTCTTGGACATCTCCTTCCTGCACCCCTCTTCCTGAGAAAGTACCCGCCAGCTTAACACTGGGCAGTTCAGGATGAATGTGCTCTTGGGGTCGGAAGTTACTGTGAAGTCATTACACGCAGAACTAGCAAGACCAGACACCGACACCATGCCCAGCTCCCAGGGACACCAAGGAAGTGAGGCTGTCATGCCGATGGCTATGCACATTCTAGAGGTCCCGCCGAACAAGGCCTTAAGACACAATCCCCACCCCTGAAAAAGTCACAATTTTGTCTGTGCTCCATCTCCACCCCAGGCGGCCACTTGGAGTGCAGAAGGCTGCAGGGGTGGCAGAAGCCAGGACTATAGGGAGAAAGTTGAGTTGAGGGGCTTTGTCCCCTGACCTCAGGCCTTTGTGCATCAGCTCCCCAACAGAGTCCTGAGTTCCTGCATGTGAGATGCTTTCTAATGTCCCAGGGAATGTGCCAGCCAACGGACATGATGTCCTTACCCATGGGGCTGGGCCACTCCTGGGGTAACAAGTTTCACAAATCAGAGCCCTCTGCAGGCTGTCTGGGACCAGAGGCCACACCAGAGACACACCCAGTGAGGACCACTACTCCCTCTTCACATTCCAGAGCAGCACAGGGTGAGGAACAGGGCTGGGGTTCGCAGGGTGCAGGACACCAGTCCCCCTGCACTGAGGCCGCTTCCTGGCCCAGGCAGGGTAAGTAGGGTGCGGGGCCTGTGTGCTCTGCTTGCCAGGAACTCGGGAGACAAATGCCTCCCTGCCCGTCAGGCCTGAGTTCTCCACAACATAGGGTTTCTCTAGAGAGCTCATAAAGCAGCCGATGCGGCGAAGCAGGTTCAACACTCAATAATCCCTCCATCTCGCTCCCGGTCGGATGCCAGCATATTCATCTTGAATTATCCTTCTCAAAGCCTAAATCAATCCTAGGAAGCACTAGGGCTCCGCTGCACACGATCCAGCTGCTGAGAGAGCCCAGGAAAGGAGGACAGCCCTGGGACGCTGGGGCATGCCCCCATCAACCAAGGGCAAGACCCAGGGGGCCAAGGGTTGAAGGTCTTACCCCCTTGGTCCACCATGGTATGAAAGCAAGTGAGGACACTGAAGAGAGGCCAGAGCTGGTGGGAGAGGACCCCAAACCAGGAGACTGGAAGGTTCTCTTCTTTGTTCTTCCTGATCTGTGCCAAACTGAGTAGAGGGTTATGGAAGGACAGAGACCTGGCCTTGAATCCAGCTCAGCCACTTAATGACCGTGAGCCCTTGGGTTGGTGACAACCTCTCTTTTTCCTTTTTTATAAAATGGGTTTCATAACCACCTGCTTCCTAGGACACTGTGAGGGTTGAATGAGCACGGCATACAAAAAGTCCCTAGCACAAACCTGGCACACAGGAAGGTGGGCAAAGTCTATCCTGAGAGCGAGGCTGGCCATAAGAGCTGAGCACCGCCAGGGCCACGAGGGCAGCCTCGGGGGTAGGCCCTCTGTCCTCAGGCCCGGTCAGCAACCGATGAGCAAGGCAGGCTGACTCGGGAGCTGACCAGGCTGGGCAGACAACAGCCACAGGAGGCAGCCAGACCATCGGCAAGCAGCTGCTGCTCACTGCCCTGCAGGCTGTCCACCCCTATACAAGGGCCACCTGTTTGCCAAAGGCTGTGCAGAGGGAGTTCCTGGTCTGGCTGGGGGTATGACCAGTGCCACCAGGCCTCTACTTGGAGAGTAAAATGTCCCTTGGAAAAGTGATGGGTAAAGCCATACCAAGTATTATGTGCTGGTCCAATGGGCTTCAGCCACATTGGCTATCATTCCTATCCCCAAGCTGCTTCTCACCCAGTGAGGGAAAGTACCAGTCAACGACAATAATGGCAATAACAATAATTGTTAAGTTTTAATGATTCCTATGTATCAAGCACATTTCTAAATGTCTCACTTTTGTTAATTCATTTATCCTTTGCCACAATCCTAGGAGATACAGTATGATCCTTATACCCATTTTCCATCTTAGGTAACTGAGGCAGAGAGAGGTTGAGTAGCAGGTGATTCAGTGCACATGCACTGAAGATGCAAGGGAGGTTTTCTTGGAAGAGAAGGCACTTAAAGACGAATTGCTCAGGAAAAACTGTGACCATCATTTGTACATCAATTTTATTTTCAAAGCTTTTTCATAAGCTGGCTGGGCAAGCATGACCATCCCCACTTCCAGGGGAGGAATATGAAGCTCAGAATGGCTAAAAAACTCACCTGTGAGTCACACACCTGTGGTCACACAGCTAATAATGGAACTGAGATTAGAATCAAGGCCTGGTGCCTCCCCTCCCAGAGCTCGGCGCACTACACCTAGATGGGGAGGGGAAGAAAAGGAGAGCATCCCAGTAAGGGACCTTCAGGGAGATCCTAGCTCTGAGGGACAGCTCTCCTGGGCATCCAAGACTTTTCTTGGTCAAGGGCTAACAGAACAACTTGGTTACAGATTCCCTGCTCAGCTATAGCTGGACAATGAGACTCATAGATCCCCCAAGGCGTGTAAAGAACAATAGGGACGAGGAGACAAGTTCAAAGTCGGCTCTGCCTGCCACCATCACCCCGACCTGCTGGAGGATTTTCAGCTCCTGTAAATTACACCTTCGGCTGGTTCCCAGGGAGTCCGAGTGTTCCCGGCTGGCTGCAAGCTCAGCACATTCTCAAACCGATGGTGCGGCTGAGCCAGGCTCATCTGCCAGCCCCTAACCCCCCAAAGGGGAACCTGCTGCAGCCACAGCACAGCTGGCCGAGGCTCCTCCCCTATCCACACCAGTCATTGGAATGGGACCTGAGCAGCCTGACTCATCTCCTTCTTGGGTCTATTTTCCCCAAAGTCATTTTGCAGTAGCACTGCCAACTCTGCCTAGTATGTCCAACAGGGGTGTGCACCTTCCAAGTGAATGGAAAGCGAGGTCCCAACAGGGAAATCCATGTCCCCAAACGAACGCAGCTGCATAGGAGCAGAGCCAGGGTCCTGGGTCTGTTCTCCCAGACCCAGCTGTGCTGGCTAAAGTCCCTCCTTGGGAGGGTGGCTCCTAACCCATCTCCTCCCCAGTGAGCATGCTTGGCCATTGAGGCTCTCCTGGGTGATGGATGGAGGAAGGACCCCACCCACTCCTGCCAGGCAGCAGAGGGGGCCAGTAAGACCAGCCTGGAACCCACCCTGACTCTACCACTTACTAGCTGGGGGCTCCAGCAGCTTGCTTGTTCTCTTTGAGGTGCTAGAACAGACTCCCATTGTTCCAGTAAGTGTTAAGGGAGATCAGGCAGGCAGCCCAACTAGTAAGATGCAAGCATTAAGTAGTTACCTGTATTATATTTTTTTTTAACCACAACTAGCTAATACTGCCATCCAAGACACAACTTGCTTGCTCCACTACTGGTCGAAAGCCTATTCTGACACCTTCTGGAATACCTTCCCTGTGACTTCAGATGGTCAACACCCAACCACTCAGAGCCACCTCTCCTATGACACCTTCTCTGTCCCTGTGCCCAGACATTAAGTAGCATTCTAGCTCAGGCCTCCTATTTGCCTGAGGTGGGCTGGTCATTTGCCATCAGTCCTCTTCTCCCTTCCAGACTAGAGCTCCTTAAAAGCAAAGACCCACATACAGAATCCAAAGCAATGACCAAGTGTACAGGCTTTGGGGTCAGTCAGCACTGGGTTCAAGTCCAATTTCCATCCTATACAAGCTGTGTGATTCTGTGCTACTTAACCTCTCTGAGCCTCTGTTTCCTCATCTGCAAAATGAAAGCTATAAGACTCATATTCTCAGTTTTGCTATGAGGAACCAATGAAGCTATTTGTAGCCTAGACACAGTAATAAAAGGTAGTCACCATTTCCCCAGATATCTGTAATGTGCATGTCCCTACTCTACCCCCAGAATGGCCTGGCACAGGTGTTCAGTGCATACCATTCAGGGTACTCCCACATCACAGGTGGCGCACCATCCTTATTATTAGGTTTATTGTGGCTGTATCCCAAACACCTGCCCCACCTCATGCATACACCCGTGCGTTGAAGGAAGGGCAGTCTACAGCTTGGCAGCCACAGTTCCAGATGTGCCCAGGCTGTTTGGAGTGGCTGCAGCCCACAGGACCCCCCATGAGGGCACTGATTTGTGCTGTCACCCCCGTGGAGGGTCTATGCTGCCATGGAGAAAGGCAGGGAAGAGAGGCCACTGAAGCCCCCAGGTCCTCCCGAGTCATGCCCCACCTCCCAGGGGGGAGCAAAATCCTCCATGAGGCCACCAAGACCCCAACACCCCTGGGTTCCAGACTCTGATCATCTGGACAGACTTGGGATCCCTGCCTTCCTCCAAAACTCTGGCCACACCCTTTGCCTGTAGCCCCTGGGGCCCCTGGGTTGCCCTGACCTCCCTTCTCCAGACTGTGGCAGCTCCAGGCCTTTCCCCAAACTGCAAGTCCCAAGCTCAAAGTCCTGCAAGCCAGGAGGTTGCCCTCCTCCCTGGGCCCGGGGAACCGGGACTGCCCGGCAGCAGCCCCCTGTGTTCTTTCTGCACCAGTGTGAGCAGCTGCCATCTCAAACGCAAGAGCCACTCGCTGGTACCTCGGGAAAGTTCCACCTTCTTGGGCCTCATTCTCTCCATTTGTAAAATGGGACTGTGGAAAGGGAATTTTACTCAACAATAAAGAACAAAATAAGGTCATATGTAGGAAAATGATGAACCTGGAGAACATTAAGTGAGATTAGCCAGTCACAGGAAGTGAAAGGTCATATACTTTCTCTCATATGCAGAAGCTAGAGAGTAATTGGGACACCAAAGAGACTCCAGATAATGGAGGAGAAACTCCAGTGGAGCCCGGAGGTGGTGTAGGGTAAAGGGGAGGGAAAGGGAGGATCAATGAAGAAATTACTCCCATGGACATTATGTAAGTATGTGAGAATACCAATGCCAATCTCAATACCCCGTATGGGGAGTGGGGGAATGCGGAGAGAGTCGGGGGAAGGCCGCCAAGTGCTGTGTGCATGCATGTCACTATCATTGTGTAAAATTAAATAAAATAAATGGGACTGTGTGACCAGAACAGTGGTCATCAAATTGTCCTACCTGCGGTCCTAGGGGTTCATCACAGACCCTCCAATGAGCCTTCAGGTGGGGTAAAGCAGAGGGGGCCTGTTACGTCCCCTACTGTCTACCCCTCTTTTAACTGCCATCAAAGATGATTATTCTTCCTTAGCATTTATTACTATTTATAGCACGATATGTTTTCCTTCCATGTTGCCTTCTGGCTGCTTCTCTCACTAGAAGGTCAGCTCCAGTTCCTGAATCAGAGACTGACACCAAATGAGACATTTGTGAATGAATGAAATATAAATGTGTGTGTGTGTGTGTGTGTGTGTGTGTGTGTGTGTGTGTCCATACAGAGATACTACACTTCTGGGTAAGATTATAGTAAACCAGTTCCCCAGAAAAAAAAAAAAAAAAAGAAATTAAAAAAATCATCCTGCCTGCAGAGAAATAAGGAAAGCTCTTTTAGTGGGAAAGCTGGTGAAATTTGAATAAGTTTTATTGTTAATAGAATTGTAAAAATGTTGCTTTTCTAGTTTCCATAATTTTATTACAGTTGTGCAAGATGATAACATTATAAGGATCTGGGTGAAGGAAATTCTTTGTACTATGCAATCTTTCTCTAAGTCTAAAATTGTTTCAAAATAAAAATTTAAAAAGTCAGGCATGGTGGCACATGCCTGTAGTCCCAGTACTTAGGAAGCTAACACAGGTTCAAGGTCAATCTTAGCAACTTAGTAAGACCCTATTTCAAAATAAAAAATAAAGAAGGCTAGGGGTGTAGCTTGGAGGTAGAATGTCCCTAGCTTCAATCCCTAGTATCCCACCCCCCAAAAAAGTTTAAAAAATAAATACCAAATTAAATCCACTGGTCTAGACCTGTGTTCCCTAAAATGTGATAGGGGTCCACTGATGATATTTGGCATGATCTTGAGAGCATGAACATGAATATTTTTTATTCTTAAAGCTATGTGTTTACATAGTCAGTGTCTCCATCTGAGTTTTGCACTCTGACGGTATACGACGGCCCTCTCTCTATCTCTTTATGCAGGTGCTGTGCCCAGTCCCTCTCTCATTTTTGGAGACTGTCATCTTAGTTGTGGCTGGGTGGGGAAGACACTCACATGCCCTCCCCCTTGCAGCCTGAGCACAAACAGGTGTCTTGGACTTGGCCACCTGGACACTGCAGCCTGGCCATGAGTGGTAGAACTCTTCTGTGGTGATAGCAGTGACCACCTGGCCAGATTGTCTGGCCCACATCCAAGCTAGGCCCTTTAGTGATGTCAATTCTGAGCCCCCAGCAACCTTCCAATGGAAGGGACAGCCAGGAGCAGTTTCCAAGAACCTTGTCTGATAAATTCATTTCCTTTTAAAATGTGTTTACAGGAGTTTAAAAGCGAGTGTGTTTAAATTACAGCTTACATTTTTAAACACTCGATACAATGCCAGACACAGTCCTACAGGCCTTACAATTGGCTTACTTAATGGTATAATACCTTAGTGGTATTATCCGCATTGTGTAGACTGGGAAACTGAGGCATGCGGCTAGTAAGAGGCAGAGCTGGGATTCACACTTGGGCAGTCTAGGCCTCACTTTCTCCATCTATAAAGTGGGACTGTTTATTAAAATAACCATTATTGCATTGTCCTGCAAGAGACCCTAGAGGTTTATGGTGAGCCTTCCAAGGATCTCTCAGGTGGAGATAGGTAATGATGAGGATACAGACTGCTCCAACCCCACACTGTCTGCCTATGACCTTCACTGCAGCCAAAGACATTACCTCTCCCAGAAATTACACTGCCTGGCGTACGCTGTGTTTGTGTAGACAGTAGGCAGGAAAGCTGCAGCCACGAGGTCAATCACATCCTGCTGACTTTTAGGAGCCGCTGGACTCCTCACATAGCTTTGCCACCAGCCATAGCCGAATCGCTGCCTGGGGCCATGGCCCCTGGCCCATATATGGCCTAAGGAACCATCTTGGAAAGAGAAAAATAGTTCTCCATCCTCTCTCAAGAGAGTCCTTTCATTCATTTATTCATTTTGGTACTGAGGATTGAACCCAGGGTCATTCTACCTTTGAGATACACCTCCAGCCCTATTTCAACTTTGATTTTGAAATGGTCTCACTAAATTGCTGAGGGCTTTGCTCAGTTGCTGAGGCTGGATGTGAACCTGCGATCCTCCTGTCTCAGCCTCCCAAGTACTGGAGTTACAGGTCACCACTGTGCCAGCCCAGTTAAAAAGCCAAGGGGAGGAGGCTCGGGGAGGAGGGAGAGACCTTTTCTGTATAAGGTGTGAGATTAGCTCAGACTCCTCTCAGTGCCTCTTCTCCTCTGCCCCCAGGTCCTAACCTGCTCCTTGTTCCTCACTCCTGAGGGTCGGCCACCTGCACAGCTGGCACCCACACCAGCCCTCCTTCACCTCCCACCCGTCCCACGGGAGTTGCCAGTGAGTGTGCAGACACGCAGCTCCTCTGTCTGCAGAGACCGCTTATGCAGGGTCAGCCCACCTGAAAATTGCTCTCCCTGGGTCCAGACGAAACAGCTGGGCATTGATGGAGTTTGCAGAGAAATTAATCAGTGCCGACTGGCAGCGGTGCCCAGCGCTGCCTGCGCCTGATTCATCCTAATGAATCCTGAGCTCCCACCTTAATGGATCCTGACAAGACTAATTGACTCGTGTAGGTGATTAGCATGGGCATTATCACTGTTACTGTGGCTCAAGACGCGGTGAGGGTGCTGGGGGGTTCTGCCTGGGTTCTGCCTGCTCCATGTGCACTGGCTCCAGTGACAAACAGAGGGACAAGGGAACCAAGGGGAGGGAAACCAGCAAGACCTGGACAGCCACTCGCTCATTCATCCATTCACGCATTCACAAGCACCAGCTCAGGCCTGCCTGGCACTGGGCACTGCACTTGGCACGGAGGACAGGGAGGCTGTGGAATGGCGATAATGCCACCTGTCTAGAGGGGTCACAGTGAGCCCACTGTGGCTGTCCATCTCAAGTGCTCAGCAGAGGCCCCATGGGAGCTGGCAGTCAATAAACCAAGGCTAATTTCACCACTCCACAATCTTACATTACACATAAATACTGAAATGAACATTAATTGTAATGTCGATATTAATATGTGAAAATTAATCGCCCAGTGGGGAGTTACACACAAACAACTATGACCAAGCCTGCTGAGTACTTTCAACCCAATGACAAGGCTGACGGCGGAGAGGGGGGTTGGGAGGGCTCACAGGGCAGGTGACATGCTAGCTGCTCCTTGAAAAGTGTGCAGGAATTGACCGGGACTGGAAGGGAAAGGGGACTCCAAGCTGAGGGAACAGCCCCGGGGCAAAGGCAGGGTGGTGGGATAGAGATGGGGAGCTGGGCGGGAAGAGCAGGGTGTTGGGGTGTCGGGTTGTGATAAGCAGTTCTGCTCCTTCCTGTGGACACTCAAGAGGCTTTTAGCTGGGGTGCTTAGAACTGGGATGGGGGACGCTGTCCCCTCCAGGGCCTGAGGTTTGTGGGTGGCAGCCGAGATACATGGTTCCATTCTCTCTAGGAGTCCACCTGGAGCTCCTGGGACAGGTCGTATCTCCAAGCCAGCCTTCGTGTCGCTGCTTCACTGTCCCTCCCCCAGGGCCAGCCAGCACTCAGTGCCCTGAGGATCCCAGCAAACATGTCACAAAGAACTCCAGCTGGGGTGACTAAAAAAAAAGGACCCTGGCACCGTGAGGGCCTCACCGCTCACAAGCACAGGCACGTACAGCGTCTGTGCCATTTGGGGAAAGTGCTCCCCGGGGCCTGCTCCCTGAGCAGCCAGCCCTTTCACCAGCACCTCCCTCCTGACACGCCCTGGCAGGAGATGCCTGGGCTGAGGCTTCAGGAGGGATAGGGGGGAGCGGAGAGCCAGCCCACAGTCTGCCCCAGAACATTCCCCACACGTTCAGATGCTAGACATTCCTGAAAGCATCCCAAAGTTCAGGCACAGCCGGGTATGGGGTTGGGCCCTGGGTACACAAAAGCTGCCTGGTCCACGTGGAAGTATTTAGAGTCCAAGACAGGAGGCAGAGGAGCAACTAATGACTGTGACTGGCACTAAGAGGGTTACCAGGCACTGGAGAAAGCAAAGGGAACCACCCTCAGGTCCTGTCTGAAGACACCCAGGAAGGCCACCCAGAGGTGGCAGCATCCAAACTAACTAGGCCAGCAGGGACAGCAACTGCTGAGGACTTGCCTCACGCTTAAGGAACTGCAAAGAGACCAGGCCTGCTGAAGTGCAGCCAGCTGGAGGTACCAGGGCTGCACTGCCAACAGCTCCTATGCCAGTTAAGAATGCTGACTTTGCCTGGTGTGGTGACACACACCTGTAGTCCCAGTACTTGGGAGGCTGAGACAGGAGGATTGCAAGTTTGAGGCCAGCCTCAGCAATTTATCAAGACTCTGTTTCAAAATAAAAAAGTAAAATAAAATAGGGTTGGGGTGTTGCTCAGAGATACTACAAAAAAAGAGAAAAGAATGCTGGTTTTTGTCCCAAGAAGGTAGAGGGACATAGAAGGACATGAGGAGACTCGTGAGCATGCTCTGTCCCAGGTGGAAGGGGACCCTCCTTGTACTGCTGGGAGGAGAAAAAGTTCTCCTTTCTCAGGTCTCAGGCAAGCTGCCCTTTCTCTCTGAGACCTGGAGAGGTTGCTGGGTGAGCTTGGATTGGACCATGGTGGTGTGAGTGAAAGGGGCTGGAAGGAAGAGGATTCTAAACTATTTTGAAGATGGAGCCAAAAGGATTTCCTGATGGGTTGGATTTACATCCAAGGAGAAGAAGAGTCAGGACCTACTCTTTTGTGTTTTAAACCTAAGTAACTAGCAGAATGGAGTCACACACAGCCTACCAAGATGGGCAGGGCTTCAGGTGTTTTGGGAGGAAGAACAGAAGTTCAGCCTTGGACCTCTTGAGCTCGACACAGCCAAGTGGAAAGGCTGAGCAGAGAAGTGGACAGAGGAGTCTGGAGTCTCCTCTGAGGAGGCATGAGGTATAACCACAGGAGCTGGCAATGTACAGTGGCTAACACCAGGGATATACAAGATCACCTGCCGTGGGAGTGAGGACGTGGAGAAGGGACACAAGAGCCCAGGTGGAGCAGAAGCCAGGTGCAGTGGTGCACGCCTATACTCCTAGTACTTGGGAGGCTGAGACAGGAGGACCCCAGCTTCAAGGCCAGCCTTAGCAACTTAGCGAGACCATGATTCAAAATGAGAAGTGTTTTAAAAAGGGCTCAGGATCACAGGTTCGAGGACAGCCTCAGCAGGTAGTGAGTGAGACTGTCATCAACCTAGTGAGATCCTGTTTCCAAATAAGAAATAAAACGGGATAGCCGGGCGTGGTGGCGCACGCTTGTAATCCCAGCATTCGGGAGGCTGAGACCAGAGGATCTGGGTTCGCGGCCAGCCTCAGCTACCTAGTGAGACACCCCGCAACTTAGTGAGACTCGGTTTCAAAATAAAGAATAAAAAATAGGGCTGGGGGTATAGCTCGGAGGTAGAATGCCCCTGAGTTCAATCCCCAGTACCGCAAAAATAAATAAATAAATAAATAAATAAATAAATAAATAAATAAATAAATAAAAATAAAAAAAATAAAAATAAATAAATAAAATGGGGCTGAGCATGTAGCTCGAAGGTAGAATGCCTCTAAGTTCAATCCCCAATACCAACCACAAAAAAAAAGGATTGAAGGTAAAGCTCAGAGGTAGAATGCCCCTAGGTTTAATCCTCAATGAAGGAGGAGGAGGAGAAGGACGAAGAGGAGGAGGAGGAGGAGGAGGAGGAGGAGGAGGAGGAGCTGCACTGCGCCTGAGGCCACACAACTAGGAATGGAAACTAGGCTCCTAACCTGCAGGCTAGAGCTGTGCTGTGCCCATGCCGATGCTAAAGAAAGGGCAGAGGCCAGGAGGGTGCTGGGCCAGTTCAGCACCAACCCCTGCCCAGACAGGTGAGCACAGCTAACCTCCAGCTCACTGAGGCTCCTCTCAGTCCTCAGACCCCCTGGAAGCAGGGATCAATCCCACAGCACTAGACAGACGTCCCGCTGTGACTGCCAAGCAGCCTTCCCAGGCTCCAGTCCCCGGGAGTAGCTCCTAGGGGCCAATCGATGCTGCTTGCAAAAGACAATCAAGAGCCGGAGCCAAAGGTAACGGGAGCAGGGCCTGCTGCAGGGCTTCCCGGTGGGCATCTAGCCTGGGACTTGTCACCATCAACTACCTGCCATCCCTCCCCCACACCACAGGACTGTGAGAACCCCACACTCTAGGCTGGGACATAGCCAGCACTGTTCTTGGAGAGGGGCCTTCCCTCCCCCAGAGAGAACCAGGGTCAGTTAATGGCTGGCCATACCTCTGCCTCGCAGATCTACCTGCTCCCAGGTCCACCACTCAGGACTCTCCCTGGCATGAGATGAAAGCAGACACAACAAAAGCCACCCACAGAACTATGGGTGAGTCCCAGGGAGAGGACCCTATTTCAGTGCACAGCCTCCCCCAAACTTTTCCTCCTCCTGACCCCTGCCCTGCCTCCCAGGAGATCACTCCTCCTTCCCCCAACCAGGAGGACTTAACCAGGAATCTGGCTCAGTTTCCAGTACTCAGGACCCTGATTCCTTTATCCATCTGCCTAATGCCCCTGTTTCCACAGCACCCAGGCCAGGCACTGAGGGGCACCCCATGTATACCTGACGAACTAAATGAACTGAAGAAAGTAGCTGCCCTGCTGGTGATCAGTCCTGTTAAGAATTCATTCACAGCTGGGCATGGTGGCTCACGCTTGTAATCCCAGCATTTGGGAGGCTGAGACTGGAGGATCCGGGTTCAATCCCCAGCACCGCAAAAAAAAAAAAAAAAAAAAAAAAGAATTCATTCACTTACCTGTACACATGTCCTGGGTACCCACTCCACCAGCCCCATGCCAGGTCTGGATGTGGGGAGGAGCCACAGAAATAAGGTCCACCAAAAGAGCACAGCCGTGGGACAAACCCAGGAGCCCACAAACATCCCCTACCCAGGGCCCCCAGAAGGTAAATTGAGCCTTTAGAAGAGTATTCCAAAACAGCAGGCACTCCCTTCCTGGACAGCCCCCTAACACCCAGCTCCCCAAACCTCAGACCCTAACCCCATGCTTAAAATGCAAATCTGTCACCAAAGGAGTAGCCACTTTCCACAGAAGACTCCCTAGAAATGAAGCCCTCCTGGGTTACTGGGGACAGTGCCCACAGCCGTCAGACACCCAGCTGCTGTATCCAGAACCCCTGCAAAAGAGCCTCCCCCAGAAAGAGTGGAAGGGGCTGCTCACCTGCCCCCCACAAGCACAGGGGAGTCTGCCTGCTTCAGGCTCCCAGCTGCAGCAGAGATCTGTGCAGAAGTGTATATCCACCCCACCACACCCTACACCTGGTTATACATGAAAGAAGGCTTGAAATGACCACCTAATTAAATAACTTAATGACACCCTCTACCTCATTTTTAGCCCTTTGTATTTTTCATTTTTGAAACAGGATCTCACTAAGTTGCTGAGACTGGCCTCGAACCTGAGATCCTCCTGTCTCAGTCAAGTGCTGACATTGGAGGCATGTGCCACCAAGCCCAGTCTGCCTCATTGTCAAGTATGAATGATGCCCCAGGAAGATGCTCGGCAGGCCCCTGATTCACACAGCCTCTGACACACAGCCCCTGTCCTAGAACCCACGAGCAGGCAGCTGGGAGAGTAAGAAGCCCCAGGTTACAGGCACTTTCCTAAAGCGACACTGACAAGAATGAGAGGGCAGAGGAGGGCCGGCGGGGGTGGATGGGGCCTTTACAGGAGCTGTTGTTGGCCTCCCAGCCATGGGTCCTGCCCATCGTCCCAGCTGCTAGCTGGGTTCTTCCTACTCAGCCCCATTTCCTGGACTCCTGGACCCCTGGAGCTGAGCTAGAGCCACGGGGGTCAGGAGCCCAGATCTTGAGCTGCCGTGTCTAAGCCGGGCCCACCCAGGGACCAGACACAAGAACAGACCTGGATGACAAGGTGGCTGGGGCTGGGGGCGGGGGGGTTATATCAGGATGCTCAGGGTCACACCATGTCCTGTTTCTAATGACAAACCAGTCACATTCAATGCAGAAAATTTAGTAGTCACAGAACAGTACAAAGGGCCACAAACCAAACTCTACAATAGCTGCCATCTTCAAATACCACCACGGGCTCAAAGCAGAAGAGGAATGAGCATTCTGAAGGACAAAATCTTCGCCAGAGTGGAAATCGAGCACCATGGGCTCCGTGTGACAAACTCTTTACTGTTTAGACCTCCCTTCTGTTGGACGGGACCTCCACAGGAAGTACTGAGTGGCCCGTCCCTGGAGGCATCCAAATGGGACAGATGAACACCATAGAAGTGATTCCAATAACAGGTGGAAGATGGTATCAATCTCTAAGACCCCCTTCACTGGTAGGAAGGGCGATCACGCCATGCCACCGTGCACCCGTGTGCCAACTCACCCACAGGCGTGTCCTCGCTGATCAACAGGTATGTGTCAAAGAAGTGGTTGGTGAAGAAGGGGAGCCGGTTCACCTGGCCTGGAAAGCAGAAGACAAGAGTGTCAGCCAAGGACCCCCGCGCCAGCTTCATGCATTCTACAAGGTAACACCGAACGAGACTACAGCGGGCACTGAACTGTGTCCCTGCCGTGATCAGCTCCCCAGGACCCTGAATGCCACCATCCTGCCTTGAAGCAAATGGAAAATAATGGCAGGAAGGGGGCAGTACAGTCACCCAGGTTCTCAGCCCAGGTGGCTACTAAGCACAGACCACAGTGACCGGTGTGGCACATGTAAAATGTCCACAGGATTTGGAAGACTTTATGCAAAAAAAAAAAAAATTAATGGAAAACATCTTGTTAATCATTTATATTGATTACACACTGAAACGACACTATTTAGGATATATTGGATTAAACATATTATTGAATTAATTTCACCTATTTCTTTTTACATTTCTATGGTGGCTGCTGCAGAATTAAAACTCACACATGTGGGCTGCGTTGTTTTCCTACTGGGCGGTGCAGCTCCCGGTAGAATGTGTGCTTTTCAAGGTCAAGGGCACAGCTGACCACGGTGGCTCTGGTTCTTAGAAAGCCCTGGATACCCATTTGCTGTGGGAAGGAATGGCCAGCTGACCCCATAGAATAAATACTAATGATAATAATAATAACAGCTGCCATCTCTGGACCGCTTCTCCGTGCCAGCCACTTAAATCACCTCACTCCAATGACAGGAAGGCAGGTGCCGTCACATCCCATTTCACTGCGGAAAATGAGGCTTATGGCCCATGCGTAACTGGCTCTACGTCCTTGCTTCTGCAGCTAGCAAGTGGCACCCAGACCTCGGCGCTTGGCCTGTTCACCACATGTCTTTCTGACAGCCTCAGGAGAGGGTGGGGCCTGGAAGGATCAGGGTGACACCCTCATGGGCTGAGGAATTTGGTGTCTATGAGAAGCCCCACATGCCACAGTCCCCTGCATGAAGCCTCCTTGGGGTTGGCTTCACCTGCCCCCGATTTACTCCTGGGAGCTTGAAGTAGGCCACTGAGGGTATGTCCTCTCAGTCTTGTCCCTGCTGACCTGGCTGACCCAGCTCCCAGTGGGGCCAAGCCTATGTAGTACTTGTCACAAGGGGCTCCTGTGGGGTCCCTCAGGGGCCCAGAACGTGGCAGGGGGCAGCTCTCTCTGGCCTTCTTTCTGCTGACCCAGGCTCCCTCTGGGTTTGTGCCAGGGGGACAGGGAGCGGGAATCAGGGAGGGGCACCAGGTGCAACTAGAACACTGGCTTCTTTTGTCTTACTGGGCCTGCTCGTGCCATTCTGGATCCTCCGACATTCTGGCCTGATTTCTTGGCCAGGGTTGAAGACCTCTCTGCCTCCACTTGCAAAATTCCTGTTTATCCTCCACATCTCATTGTAGCTGTCCCTTCTTCCAAGAAGCCCTCCTTGAACACCCACATACATGCTTTCCCCCTCTCCCACAGCAGGTCCAGGAAGAGGTCAGTGGCCAAGGCCTCGCCTTCTTTGAAACCTCCCTGTGCTTAGGGTGCCACATGCCTCAGTTTACTCATGTGCAAAATAGCAATACTAATACAACTTACTTCACAGCTAACCTGGGGATTAAATGAGATTACATATATAAAGCACTTAGCACCTTGCCCCAGGCACACAGTGAGCACTGAATAAATGATAGCTATTCTAACACTGGTATTAGTAAAGGTGCCGCCTTCCCCAGGGAGAGGGGAGGGTTTCTGGTCCCTGCTGGGAGCCTTGGGCTCTGAAGCCAGAAAGCCCAAAGTAGTAGCTGGTTGAGGTGGAAGACCCCAGGTGCCCAGAAGATTCAGTAGCAGGCTTGGGCAGTGGAGGTGGAAAACTAGCAAGAGAGGAAAAAAAAAATCGCCTGCAGTGGCATGGTTCATTTTAAATTTCTTTTATAGGACCTGCCGATAATCGGCGGCTGAGAGCTCTGCCTAGGCAGCTGGTCAGAGACGCGGGATGTGCAATGCCTGCCACATACCAAGCAGGACCTGTGTCCTCAGAACGGCTCATCACCCTCAGAGGCCTGGTGGCCTTGGGCTACTATTGCAGGTCCTGGGGGACCAAGGCTCACAGAGACCCACACCAAGGAAACATCAGAGCCCCCGTTGCCCCAGGAAGGAACACTGGATGGCAAACACAGAGAGCCAGGAGCCTTCGCTGCTTTGTCGTTTGCTCTACGACCGTGGACAGAACCCTCTGTCTCTCTAGTTCTTAGCTTCCTGGCCTCAGGATGGGGACAAAAAGCCCTGTCCCCCACCCTGCCTGGGTGCCAGTGGTCACTGCGCCATATGGCTCCCAAGAGCCCAGCGGACAGGAGCCTGACACACTGACACCAGGTGGGGAAGCCGGGCCACCCCACGGCCAGGGGTCCTCATGTCCAGCACCAGTGACAGCCAGCAGAATGCTGACCATCTGGCCAGAAGAGGACAGGCCTTCCTCTCCTGCCCCCAACAAGGCTGCAGAGGAAGACGGGGAAGGAGGGAGAAGGATAGCGGCTTCAGTACAGAGGCTAACAGGTGGGCAAGAGGGTTGACGTGGTGGTGGGGTTGTTGCTGGGCCCAACATATCTCGACTTCCAGGGATGGGAGATGGGACCAGCTTGGAGTACCAGGTCAGCTGGAAGCGAAGTGGGCAGGGACGGTGCAATGCGGGCTGGGAATGGGCAGAGGCTGGCACAGGTAGGCACGCCTGTGAGAAGATGGCAAAAGAAACCACTCTGCCTATAGACTTGAGGTCAGCCACCACCCCACCATGCTTAAAGAACAACGCTGACAATGCTGGCTGCTCAAGACAGGGACCAGCAGGTGTGGATGTGGCCAGCATGGAGAGAGGGGGAAACCCTCGCTTATAGGGGCAAAACAAGAACCTGCAGGCAAATCACCCACATTTCTCCATAGAATTGCTGGGAGACCTCATGAAACTTGCTTTGAATCTCTGCTTTCTATGTCTGGTTTTGCACCCTGCCCCCCCTCCAAAGATTACTGCTGATAATAAAAGAGCTAACATAAAATAAGTGTCCTTTAAGCACCTCATGTGTGCCGGGCACTATTCTAAGTGCTAAGGACATATTAATTCATGTGGTCATTAAGAAGGGATGCTCACTTTGGTCACTGTACTAAAGATAAAGACCCTGAGCCAGGCGTGGTGGCGCACACTTGTAATCCCAGTACTTGGGAGGCTGAGACAAGAGGATCGCAGGGTTGCAGGCAGCCTCAGCTACTTAGTGAGGCCCTCTGCAACTTAGTGAGACCCTGTTTCAAAATAAAGAATGAAAACTAGGGCTAGGAGTGTAGCTCAGAGGTGGAATGCCCCTGGGTTCAATCCCCAGTACAGCAAAGAGAGAGGTGGGGGGCTCTGAAGCAGGGTGCGGGGGTTCAGAAACCAATCTGAAGGAGAAGGGAAACGGGGGCCAAAGTGGGACTCTGCGCCCTGGGTGTGCCAGGCCCTGTGCTCCTCTCTTGTGCACTGCTCAATGCAAGAATGAGCGCCTTTAGCAGAGAGCTGCTGCATCCACTGAGCAAGACAGGACTCAGCACCTGCTGCGTGCTCACATATGTATCTCTTGGTAACAGATGAAAATGAGTCCAAGGTCACAGAGTTCCTGGGGAGGATGAGGCAAGTGTCCTGACTTCCACCATCCAGCAAACCCAGAGCCAGAGCCGCCCCTGATTGAGGCCTCTCACCTGGGGGAGACGGTGTGAGGCTGGTGATCTATCTGATAAAAGCCCCAAGGAGGAGCCGAGTGCCCTGGTTTGGTGATCTTGGGGCAGTGGCTTCTGTTGGCTTCAGTTTCTGTCCCAGTAAGATGTGCCAGCAAGGGAGAAAAGGTCTGACTCCTTCCACTCTGCCTCTGACCATCTTTGAGACTGTCCTGCAATCCTGGACTGCCTGGAGGGGAGTGAGTTCCCCATCACAGGGGCATTCTGGCACAGAGGCAAGGAGAGAGGACCATCCTTGGCTGCAGGATGTCAGCAGCACTCCGAGTGCGAGGCAGCAGCTTCCTCCAGAGGCCCCTTGTGGCTCCCTGGAGTGGAGAAGGAGCCGGACCCCACAGGAATGTGTTTACCTGTGTCGCCAGGCACGCCGTGCCCGTGGCTCTTCTCAGGAGATGCCTTAGCCCTAGGGACACCGCGCGTGGCGTGCCTGAGGTCCTGGCTTTCCTTCAGCTCAGCCTGAAGCTGCTCTGCTCATCACCCTCTGTCCAGGGGCCAAGGGGAGGCAGTGCCCAGCCCTCCTGGCCTTGTCCTGGGCACCAGAGCTGGCCCTTGCAGGGGGCTGGTCCCTACAGGAAGGATAGCTCTGGCTGCCACACCTATGCTCAGGCTGTTCCCTCTCCAAGACACCTTCTTCCTACTCCCCTGGCTAAAACTCCTCCTCCACCTTAAATCCCAGAGCAAATGCTTTCCCTCTGGCCAGGCTTCTCCTGCCCTGGCGGCTCCTGTCTGCCGATGGACTACCCTGGATCCATGGATGCCTCTCCTGACCTGCATTCTGCATTATAGTGAGCTCCGCCAGGCTCTGGGCCCCTTGAGCATGGGTGAGCTCTCCCATCCCCCAGAGCCCGGCAGAGCATGCACACGCTGTCACACAGTAGGTGCTCAAAAGACAGCTGTGACACTGAGCAGAATGGTGGCTGGTCCCTGTAGCCCGGGAGGACAACTCATGGTCACGGATCCCAGAACTTCAGCAGGTCTCAGGCTCCTCCCACACCCTCATGTGTCCCAGGCCCTGGGGACAGCTGGTATTTTCAGCCCTATGTGAACTGCAGTAAGCAACTGAGGCCCAGAGAGGGAAGTGTGCCTTCAGTCATACACAGCAAGGCAGGCCTCCAAGGTCCCCAAGCACAAAGCCACGCCGCTGGCCCCAACACCCTCCAGCCTGGCCTTCTGGGAAGGGAGGACAGGACTTACCCCAGCATCCAGAGATCAGCACAAAAAGCCAGACCACAGGGCAGCGGGTGGCAATGTGGCACCTCATGGCTCCTGGGGACACAAAGGAGAAGACAGTGAGAAGCTTCCTCCTGGAGGTGGGCACTGCTCGGCAGCCCCTCCGCCCTGCAGCTCCAGGGAGAACTGGGCCTGAGAAGGGGGAGAAGGAATCGACTCCGGGGTGGGAGAGGGCACAGGAAGAAGAGAGGGTTGTTTCATTTTGCAGCAGCAAGGTTCAATCCCGGGCATAATGCAGCCACCTGTGAGGAACTGGCAGTGGCAGCAGAGCCCTCCGCCCTGGCTGCCCTGGAGTGGGACTCCACGGGCAAAGCTCTGTGGCAGGCACAGAGGATGAGTCCGAGACACATCCCGGGCTGGTGGACAGAGGAATGCACTCCTTTATCCCTCCTCCAAGGCCACATCTCCCAAGAGCTGCACATTCTGGTCACCCTGGAGACAGAGTTAAGGGGATGGTGCTAACCAGGAAAATGAAGGGGGTAGGGGTGGGGGGTAAGTCCAACAAGCCAATCACCCCCCAATGACTAATGAAAGTCCCTTTCCTGTTTTTGTTTGTTTGTTTTTCCATTATATTATCCTATAATATGGGAAATAAGAAGAGGTAGCAAGTCATGGTGTTAAAAAAGGCATGGAGAGGTGAGCTGCCCAGGGCCCCACAGCAAGTGTGTGGGAGGCTGAAGCTCAGTTTTGGGGAACTCAGAGCCAAGCTCTAAATAGACTGGGGCCCAGCTGACAGAGGTTCTGCAAAGCCAGACCCCACTTGTAAGGGTGGTTGGGATAGTGGACTGCTGCCATTATATCCTTGGATTCCTTCTTACCCCGGGAGACACGGGGGCAGACATCCCTACAGCAATACCAGGGGCCCATGCTCGTTGACTGGGACCTCACCCTCTTACATGGGCGCCTTGCCTGGGACCACACACCTCCCTGCTTCACAGGCAGGGTCTGAGGCCAACAGCCACTAAAGGATTTGCTCAGACTCCCAACCAGTCAGTCCCTAGACCCAAGAAGTCATCAGGAAAAACATAATAAGTCCTCAATGAACAGAGCAGGAGGAAAGGGCTTTGGGGAAAGATTCCACCTCTCTGCCAAGATCGTGGGGCAAGGGAGTCAGAAAGGGTCAAGAGCTCAGGTCTCTTAATTCTGGAGGAGACCATTTCTCAGCCTGTGCGCTGAGGGGACAGGAGGTGGTGGGGTTGGTTTTCTGCTGACACGACATACAAAGGTCCGTAAGGTCTCTGGTTTTCCTTCTAATACACACTTAAAATGCCCTAATTATGAAATATTAAATAGTCGTGTACAGAGGAAAATATTCTAAGGTGCATTTAAGTAATCAAAGATGAATCCCTCTATCAGACCCCTACATTTCCATCCCTTTGAGTTGCCAACTATAAGCAGCCTATCACAGATGTCTGCAAACTGGAATACCTACAGAGGCCAGGCAGAGAGTATGAATGAGGGTGGAGGCCTGAGTGTGTGACGGGAGTGGCGATGGCCACTTGGAGACCGCATGCTCTGTCCAAAAGCGTCAGTTGCTGGTGTGTTTCAGCCAAGAGGAGACTTGGGCCCAGTGTGACCGGAGCTTTTAACTGATTCTTCTCAATGAAACCCTGGACACTGGGCTTTTACATGAATTCAATCTGTAAATATTGGCAAATAATTCAACTTGTAAGTGGCACTAGGAGGAGCAACTTGCTCCATCTGGCAGCTAGCATGGGCAGGGCACACATCCTCCCAGACCTTTCTCCCATTACGCACATTCATGGAACCCCACGGCTGGCGTCTATCTTTGGAGCAACCCTCTACATAAAAGCAGCTGGAGTGAGGGAGGAGTGTGTGGCTCAGTGGTAGAGCATTTGCCCAGAATATAAGAGGCCCTGGATTCGATCTGTAGTGCCACAAACCAGAAAAGTAAATAAATAAAAAAGCAATTTGCTTTTCTTGCATCACACTATGCCGCAGAAGACCCTCCAGACCCATAAGGCTTAGAACTGCCTCCTTCCTTCTCTCTACAAGCTAATATTAGTTCATAGCAAGGAAGCTTCATAATGAAGAGAACCATCCCCTCCTGGTAGGTGTTTGGATGCTTCCAGGTTTTCTGCTACTGCAGGCTATGCCACCATGGACATCTCTCTGCACATAATTGTGTTGAGACTTTTCTCTTCAATTTGGTTCTCCGACAGTGGGATTGCTGGGTCAATTAAATACAACACAAAGCATGTAGATAACTTTCATGAGATGTTGCATATTGCCTTCTGGGAAAGGTGGCGCAACTCACTGCCCCCCTGGCAGTGTGCAGCAGGGCCCGTGTGGCCACCTGGAAGCGATCCCTCTTTTAAATGGCTGCCAATAGGACACATGAAAAATGGGATGGCATGCTTGCTTTAATTTGCATTTCCCTAACTACTAGTGAGGTGGAGTGAGATCAGCCTTTTTCTAAACGTTCAAACCACTTTCCATCTGTTGTCTTGTGTTACCCTATCATATCCTGCCAAGAAGCTGGTCAGTCTCTCTAGCATTATCCCTGATTTACAGGTGGAGAAACTGAGGCACAGCGTAATTAGGTGACAATCTGACATCTCTTGGTGAATGTCTTCAGAAAAAGAAAGATAGAAAGGAAGAAAGAAGGAACGAAAGAAAAAACATCTCCAGCCCTCTGCCTTTCCAAACCAGATGTTATGAAAATTAAACATCTGCAAAGAACATCATCCACAAATAGCTAGGGAATGCACGCGATCCTGTGGGGTGTTACAGGAAGTTTGTGGTACAAGGAAGGAGGAAGGAAGGAGAAAAGGGAACACTCATTAGAGGATCCCACGGGCCAGAGATTTTCACAGGTGTTTTTTTTTTTTTCACTAGATTTTCCAAGATACATCTATGATCAGGTATTCTGGTCCCCATTTTACAGTTGAGGAAATTGAGGCTCAGAAAGGTCACCCTAGGGCCAGAATGGAGTCCACCAGACAGTTTCCATCACTGGACTCTGCTTCCCCATTCCCTTATTGTGTGGAAGAGGGAGGCACGGCCCCCTCCAGGAGAGAGTACCACCCCACAGTAAATAAGGGCGAGTGTCTGCCGGGGAGGAGCCCCACACGGTCCTCTGGCTCCTTCTTATCCCCAGGAGGCATGAGCAGCACGCTGTCTGCATCACGCCCCTGCTGTCCCCAGGGCCACTGCGGTACTCTGGGCCACAACTGCTCTCCATTAATGTCTGTTCACCCCAGGTGGCCAGGTGCCTCAGTGTCCTCTTGTTCATCAAGTGCGGCCAAACACAGCCCTGACTGCAGAGCACCCAGAGGTAGGGATGATCCAGCTCCACCCCTACTGCCTCCAGCCTCGGCTTGGGCTGGGGTGGCCCAGGTTCCCAGGGTGAAGCAGAGTAGCCAGGCCAGAGCAGATCCATCCTGCTACTGGGTCTCCCTGGGGTCACGCATCTTGTTCCTCCCTGGGGCTGCCTGGCCACGGGGAGATGCCAGGCCCAGAGCGGAGGTGGGTGGTGTGGGAAGAGGGGCAGCCCCACCTGCAGCCTGGTGTCAAGGTGGAGGCCATCTCTGACCACTGGTATCCCTTGGCCCAGGGACTGCAGCAGCAGCAGCAGGGATTCCCCTGGGAGAGCTGACCTTGCTCTGCCCTGACCCTCCCAGCCCCACCATGAGAGGCCAGGCTGCCTTTGGGATGGGGTTCCTGCCACCTCCCCACCAGCCCTCACTACTCCTTGTCGGAGCAGGGAACCCCCCACTCCCCAATTACTGGCGCTTCCAGCCAGGGCCTGGACCTGCCAGAGACCTTCTGCAGATCTACAAGCAGGGTCACAGCCATTGCTCCAGTCTTTCAGGTGTCCTGCTTAGAGTTCTTTCTTATAGGAAATATTCCAGAAATCTCTCAAACATCCTCACTGCCAAGGCGATACCAGCCAGACCCCAAAGCCCTCAGGCTGCCAATTCCCAGCATCTCTGTCATGCCAAGCCCCATGCCAGGCACTATAGGGGTCCACAGGGCCACAAGAATGGCTGGAAACATGTGCTAGGGGTCAATAAGTGACACAGACTGTCACTGCCCAGGGCTATCAGAAGAGACAGATTTCTGGGCCTCCAGAGGAGCTGCACAAATGTCAAAGAGTCGCGATGCTAATGTTTACTCTGGGTGTGCTGTACATCAGGCACTGCAATGTGCACTGTGCTCTACATGCTGGAGCTCAGAGAGGTTAAATAACTTGCCCAAAGCCACACAGCTAATAAATGGACAAGTTTGGATTTGAATTCTGATGGTCATCACGGTCAGGCTCCCTGCCTCAGCCCCAAACTATGCATTCAGAGTTCAGACTTGTGTCCTGGGGGAGGGCCCTGCTGAGGAGCTGGTGGGAAAGCCCCGGGCAAGCCCTATACCTACTCAGAGAGTCCAGAGAGCCGAGTCTGTGAACCCCAACACCCTTAAGCCACAGCACAGCACGCTGGGGTGTGAGGGTGTTTAGGGGGTGCACACAATGATGACCAGGGTGGCAAGGTTATGGTGACTTTATATTCTGCCTAATTTCTGCATTTTCCATATTCTCTACAATAAACACCCAGTGTTTGTATAATCAGCAGCCTCACTGCCATCCACCCCCAAAACCCTTGCCACAGCTATGAGCAGATGGGCAGCTCTGCTTGGAACATTCTTTTCCTGCGCTCCACTGAGCCTCCTGAAGCCCACAGTCCAGGTCAGCTCACCAGGGACACTGATGGCCCTCAGCCACCCTCTGGCCACAGAACTATACAGATGCTTCTAGGACACAGGGCTCCCCGCCCCAGACAGCAGGTCCTAGCCCAGAGGCCCAGCCATGCTGCCTTCCCACTGCGGGGTCAGGCCATGTGATTTCTCCCATGTTCTACCTGTGGCAGACACAGCAGCAGGAAGGTGAACACCCAGGCCTCTGAGACAGGCCCAGATACAGTATGGCCCACACCCACACCGAGGGCACTCCTTCCCCAGGTAAGGACCAAGCATTGGAAAGAAAAGCAGGTCCCCAAGTGCATGCACACACACTTACAGGTATATGCACAGTGGGCTCTGACACCCCTCCAGCAGACACACCCACTGCCCAGCTGGGATCTCTGGCCCAACCCTCAAGAGCCTCTCCTTCCCGCCCCACTCCTTTGGCTAGGCTGGAAGAAGCCACGATCCTTGCAAATCTACAGGATTTATCATATGCTTCTGGATCCCCCAGAACCTAAGAGAAAGCCCATTGCAGTCCAGTTTCCTAGCCTAGACTGCTGTGGTCCTTCCTGCTGCTGCAGCAGGGCCCACCCCTCTCCTGGGAGGTGGGCCTGCTCTGGTCCTACTCCCTACAGGGCCCCACAACCACCAGCTCCCCCTCTCTTTGCAGCCTGGGCAGGGGGTGCAAGGGCAGGGGCTGCTGCCTCATCCCAGCAAGCAGGGGGGAAGGGCCAGGGCAGGAGGGGACATCTAAGCAGCTTTCACTTTCTCAGGAGTGAGAGATTTTCACAGCAGGGTGCCACAATTTAGTTTGAACTGTTATGAATTCCCATAAAATCAGATGCACTCAACTTTGAATAGAAATACAGAAATACGAGGCAGAAATCAAATACAATTTGGGGATTATTCACCCCCACTACACACAGAGAGGTTCGTGCGTGCAAGAAGGCACCTGCAGACGACATTATTAGGCCACTAATGGACAAGCCACTGTCTACCTCTGAGGACCATACTTCAAAGCCCACGCTGCCCAGGCCGCTGACTGGGGAGGTTGCCATGAGAGAAAGGAGGGACAGGAGCAGCCTGTGGCCTTCTGTCCTGGCACCTTCTCCTGCATCCCTCCCCCAAAGCTCGCAGCTCTCTCACAAGAGTCCTGGTAGCTCTGTCCTCCACCTACACTTTTTTAAACAAAATCATTCGGCAAAAGATAAATGTTATTTTATTTTATCCTCCTTGGAAGCATTCTACAGACATGATAAATTACAAAGCAGCCCCACACCTCCTTCCCAGAGGTCATCCTTGAGGTAGCATTCCATGAGAACATAGCACACAGGTCCCCGCTTAAGAGAAATCCACACGGCATTCACATCACAAGACAATATATTCCGGTGGTGCTCCCTATCAGTGTGCGCCCAGCTGCCTCACTTCTTTTATCAGCTGCAGAGTGTCCGACTATATGGGGGGAGGGGGTTGCATAATTTAACCTGTCCTCTGCTAAGGGATACATAGGTTATTTTTAACCTTTTGCTTTGACACAGAAAGCCACAATGAATATCCTCTCCTACATCTACACACACACGATTCTGACAGTGTGACACTGAGGAGGGAATGTTTGTATTTGCTTAACTGTTGACAAACTGCCCTCCAAAGAAGGGGCCTCAAGTTCTATGCCTCTGACAAGTAGGAAAGGGTGAGTTTCCACACCCTTTATCACTGGTTCTCATTCTTCTTACAAGCTCCAAAAAGACAACTGAGGCTCCTGACCCTCAGACCCCAGCCCATCAGGAACAAAGGGAAGAATGGGGGTGCATGGAGGTCAGCTTCTCCTCTCCCCATTCTCCAGCAGGGCACAGGTGCCAGAGCCCAGCCCAGGTAGGACACACTGCTGACTAGCTCCTGCCATTGGCTGAGTCATCCTGTGTCTTCCTCTGATCTGGAACCCATTGCTTCCATCAGGCATGTCCAGCCCTACTGTCTGGTCACAGCTCAAATGACACCTCTCCCATAAAGCCATCCTGGTCCCTGCTAGAGGGGATCCTTGGCTCCTCTGGCCTTTGTACCTCTTTAGAGGCATCTCTCCCAACTATGGAGATGGTTAGACATGAGTGTCCTCCTGCCTGGACCCCCTCAGTGCCTTGCCAGCAGAGTCCACTCCATCTGGCACAGCGACTCACCCCCGCCATGTTCTCTCTAAGTGGGTTCCAGTCCTCGCCTTTCCCATCTCAGCAAATTTACCTCCATCCATCTGGTCAGTCTCAAAACCTTTTGGTTAACTCAGCTTACGAATATCTTCCACGCACCCATTGAATGCCACCTTACTCCTTACCTCTGGACCTAGACGTCAGCCTCACCAACACCCTGTCAACCTCAAACTTGCTAGGCTCATTCAGCTCCTGTGGTTCGTCAGATTATTGGTCCCAACCCTTCACTCTTCTGCAGGATTACACACCTACACCCATGCCAGGGGCACGTGGGCAGAGCATGCTTCCCTGCCCTGCATGCTGAGCTT
Organism: Graphiurus murinus; assembly: GCA_004027655.1. Taxonomy (NCBI): domain Eukaryota; kingdom Metazoa; phylum Chordata; class Mammalia; order Rodentia; family Gliridae; genus Graphiurus; species Graphiurus murinus. The sequence continues at coordinate 1,537 of PVLC010000460.1, read as the reverse complement.
GGTCATGTGACCTGCTCCACACTAGCAGAAGTGTGAACCTGGGACAGAGGGGATTGTCTGCTGAGCCTTGCCATTCAACCAAGGAACATGCCCAGGCTGCCCTGGCTCTGGAAGGATGAGCAGACTGAACCTAGGTGTGGCCTAGAGCCAAGCCCAGACTAGACTGGCAGAGCCTCCATCTGACCCACGACCCATGAGCAGGAATAAATATTGCCATGCCGGTTTGCTCTGCAGCCTTATCAAGGCAACAGACTGAAACCAACTCTGTGAATTGTTTATATATAACACAACCCGATAAAAGACTTAAAGGAAATTTTTCACTGGCATTGGATTTGGCAATGATTTCTTAGAAGTGACACCAAAAACATAAGCCATAAAAGAAAAATATGTAAGTTGGATTTTATCAAAATAAAAAACTCTTGGACTGGGACTGTAGCTCAGTGGTAGAGCACTTGCCTAGCATTTCCAGCACCAGAAAACAAAAAAGAAAAAGAAGAATGAATGAAAGAAAAGAAAAACCTTTGTACATCAAAGACCACTATCAAGCTGGGTGTGGTGGTGCATGCCTATAATTCCAGTACATGTTGGAGACCAGCCTTGGCAACTTAGCAAGACTCTCAGCAACCTAGTGAGACACAGTCTCAAAATAAGAAATAGGGCTACGGGTATAACTCTCAGAGGTAGAATGCTCCTGGATTCAATCCCCAACAACGTGTGTATGTGTGTGTGCGCGTGCGCGCGCGCACACACACACACACACACACACTATCAATAGGATATATTTGCTGATCACTTATCTGATAAAGAATTCATATCCAAAATATGTAAATAACTCCTAAAAATTCAACAGTATAATAGACAACTCAATGCAAAAACCTTGAATGGACATGTCTCCATAGAAGACACACAAATGGCCAATAAGTATATGAAATGGTGCTCAACATTGCTTCCATTATGGAATGTGAACCAGAACCTCAGTGGGATCCTACTTCACATCCATTAGGGTGGCTATTATAAAACACACACGCACACATACATAAAACAAGTGGTGGCACACATTTGTAATCCCAGTACTTGGAGCCTGAGACAGGAGGATTGAAAGTTCACAGCCAGCCTCAGCTACTTAGTGAGGCCCTCTGCTTGGATAAGCAAAATGTGGAACATCCATAGAATGGAGTATTTTTCACTTTAAAAAGGAAGGGAATTCTGACACACTAAAACACACATGAGCCTTCAAGGCATCAAGCTAAGTGAAATAAGGCAGACACAGCAGGACAGGTACTGTGTGTTTCCACTTATATGAGGTGCTTGAAGTACTCAAACTACTGGAGAAAGTGGTATGGTGGTGACCAGGTGCTGGGGGAGGAGGGAAGAATTAAGAGTTCTTATTTAACAAGAACAAAGCTTCAAGCCGGGCGTGGTGGCGCACGCTTGTAATCCCAGCATTTGGGAGGCTGAGACCGGAGGATCCGGGTTCGAAGCCAGCCTCAGCTATCTAGTGAGGCACTCGGAAACTTAGCGAGACCCGGTTTCAAAA
>PVLC010000459.1:140364-213638 GCA_004027655.1 Graphiurus murinus | reverse complement strand
AGAGAGAGGGGTTATTGAAAGTTTGTAGGAAAAGCACTATTTGGAAAGATGACCTCTGCACTGTGTTTGTTATCGTTTGTGCAACGCCTTGATCCCAGAAAGAGAGAGATATAATAAAAGAGGTTCGAACCAGTAGCATTTAGCCGGCGTCTTTTATTGGGGCCTCACGGCTGAGGGTTCAGCCTGGGGCGCCCGATACCTTCCTTCCTTCCTTCCTTCCTTTCTTTCTTTCTTCCTTTCTTTCTCCTTTTCCTTCCTTCTTTCTTTTTTGTATTGGGGCTTAAACCCCAGCATTTTACTTCTTAGCTACACTCCCACCACTTTAGTTTTTCATTTTGAAACAGGATCTTGTTAAGTTGTTGACGATCTCACTAAGTTGCTGAGGATGTCCTCAAACCTGCACTCCTCCTGCCTCAGTCTCCCAAGTACTAAGATTACAGGTGTGTACTACCATGCCTGACTCAAGTAGCATTTCTATACACTAGAAACAAAATACATGAAAAAGGAATTAGAAAGACAATTCCATTTACAATAGCACCCAAAACACAAAATACAATAGGAGTAAACTTAATTGAGGAAGTTTTATTTTATACTGAAAATTATAAAATATTAAAAGAAACAAGACACAATTAAATGGACAGATAGCTCATGTTCATGGATCAGAGGGATTAATATTTTTAAAATGTTCATGCTACCCAAACCAAGCTATAGGTCCCACGAATTTCTGTCAAAATATCAATGTCATTGTTCATGGAAACAGAAAAGACAATCCTAAAATTGGTATGGAAGCACAGAAAATTCTGAATAACCATAAAGGACCCAGCCATATCAGGTGCAGATGCTGACCTGTGTCTCTTCAGACCATGTGCTCTACTTTCTCCTACACATGCCTTTTGATTCTGCCAGAAGCCAGAAACTATGTGCTGGATTAAAGCAAGAGAGTAAACGGCCTTTTCTGTGCTGCTGCCTCACCCAGCCTGTAAGCCTGGTGCTCACTGCACAGTGTAACGCAGGTGTCAGAGTTGAGCCTCTCCTGGAACCTCCCTGCTACACCCCTTTCAGCTCTGGGTTTTGTCAGAGATTAAACAGCCTGAGATGTGCATGCTTCCTGTTGTAATCCCCGTCACTATGCAGGGACCTATGGATAAGGCAGTAGTAGGGAGGGTGTTTTATAGTCTCCATCACTTAGTGAGCCTGCATCCTTAGGACCATGACCTCCATCAGCACTGATGCTTCTATCCCTCAGATGGTTCAGGAGGCTGGAGGACCCAGTAGGGCTTACCCTTCCCCAAGGGTCAGCTTGGGATGTACCAGTGGGCTGGACTCCATGCCCTGCAGGAGAGACTCTGGGCTGCAGGAGTCACTCTGCTGGGAGCAGGGAGCTTCCTTGGGCTCCACTGGGGACCTGGTAGGGCTTCCTTCCCATGGATAGACCCTAGGGGCCTCATCTCTCAGCTCAGTGGCTTTCACCCCTTCGGCTGTGACTTCCTGGATCTGCATTCTGTCTTTCCAGTTATTGGGGTGGCAGCTTGCCCTGGGACCACAATTCCCTGGTAGGTCTATGGAGGCTTTAATGTGCAGTTTGTTCAGCTCTTTCTCACAAGGATGGGCTAGCCATGGCCAAGTATTGAGTATGCTGGACAGGAAATCAGGAGTGGTGCTTTTCCTTTTCCTATACATTGGCATAGATTCCCAAAGTCCGCAGTATCATCCCTGGGGGTAGGGGAGGCTCTAGGCAGATCTGAGGGGTGGTAGTAGCCTTGGGTGCAGTTATGAGGCATTAAATAGAAAGAAAGGGGTGGCGAAAGTACCCAGGAAGGCACTAAGTAATTTTTTTTCTATAAATGGGGCAGTTAGACACTAACTTTGGGAATCTATGCATTCTACGCCCTACAGTTCCAAATGTACACTTAAAAATACTGTTATTAAACTGTCCACTTCCCAGTTTTTGAAAGAAATATTCTAAATGGTTTGGTCCATCATGGAGTTTTGCTTTTTAATAAATAATTTGTTGGCATAGATATTATGATTTTCTAAATATTTGCACTACCCTAAAGATCTTAACCATTCTCGGGTATACTACTGAGTTTTAGGTTCCCCTCCCAAACATTTGTCAATCTTCATATTGCCAAACATATGGAAGCATTTTTAAATACGTAGATCAAATTTCTGATCTGAGAATAATAAGCGATGTGGGAGGCTGGTGGACTCACTCTTAGCAATTCCTCCACACCTCTGCAAGCCAGACTTGCCCTTCCAAATGCACTGCCCAGGCCCAGAACAGCAGGAGAGTGAGCACCTTCTAAGGAAAAGTGGAAAAGTGACATTGAGATTTCATTTCACAAAAAGTGCCTACTTTTCTTTTTCTATTAAGAAAAGATTTAGAGAGGCTGAGACTGGAGGATCTGGGTTTGCGGCCAGCCTCAGCTACCTAGTGAGGCATTCTGCAACTTAGTGAGACCCTGTTTCAAAACAAAGAATAAAAAATAGGGCTGGGGGTGTAGCTCGGAGGTAGAATGCCCCTGAGTTCAATCCCCAGTACCACAAAAAATTAAAAAAAAAGATTTAATCATAACAAAGGTTCAATCACAAGGAAGCATATGTGAATTTGGTGCAAGTGTAGTCAGTACCTGTGCAAGGGCCAGAGACGCAAAGGCAGCCCAGTCTGTGGCCTCCGGGGTGCTCACAGGCTCTGGAGAGCCAGCACCTCCCAGCACCTGGGTCCCAGGCCTCTGACTTGGCCACACAAGGAACAGCCTCGTCAATCACGTCCACTCTGGAGGGAAGAGAGCAAACATGTTGGCCACAAAAGGCTCATTCCAGGACTGATTGGAAGCTGGGCAGCCAAGTCCCCTGCAAGGAGCAGTGGAGCACTCTTATCTTCTGCCCCATCATGAAGCAAGAAGGCATGGCTGGAAGCTGCCCAGTCAGGGCTCAGGGTTAGGGGAGGGCAGTGGCCCTGTCCTCCCTCCCAGCCCCTGCCCTTGGAGATGGTTTTAGGGAGTTCTGCACTCCAGCATCCTTCTACCCTCTGCAAGATGCTTGGTTTGCCCTTGTGGAGAGCACCCTCGTGGGACTTGGTTTGTCCTTCTAGAGAGGCGTGGAGGAGACCTTGGGGCGAAGCCCACTTCAGCAAGTGTGCTATTCATCAACATTGTCCACCAGCCTAAGTAACACATATGTATCACACTCCCACCAATTGGAGAGGGAAGGCTGAGCTCAGAGCAGTCACTGCCAAATTTCAAGAAATAACTCTACAAATCGGGTTGAAAGTATTGATTTCTGCATCAATGGACACAGCAGAATCTCTGCAGGATGCAGGTGCTTCTCTTCTGCCTGTATGTCTGTTGAACGAATGCTTCTTATGGAGCACTGGATTTGATTCTAGAGGTAAAGGAGTCACTCGGCGGGGGCGGGAGGGGGCTGGCATGAACCCCCACCTCCCATCACCTTTAAAACTTCTTTTGCCTTATTACAAACTTGCTTTCACAACTTGAATTACTTCTCTTTGTGTATGCAAAAGGAAGAAATTCCAGAGAACTTTCAAGGAATTGAAGATTACAAGTAGTTTCAGGCTTCCAGTGTCTGTTAGAAACCTTGCTTACCTTCTACCACTTGGATGGTACGAGGGATACAGCAAAATGTCCAGCTAGAATATGAAATTCTCCAACATGCAAGGCACTACTACTGCACCACAGCTTTCCAAGTTCCCCTTTGCCATTCCCAGCCAGTCCCAGTGATGTCATGTTGCTAGAGGCTCAGGCTGAGGGGCTCTGCGCGCCTGCAGACGGCACATCTGCGTCTACTGTGGCGCGTGGCTCCTCGGCTCAGAAGCTCAGTCACTGTGCTCTAAATAGAGGCCGAACCAACTGGGACTTCCTGCGTCAAGCGGCTCTGTTTAGAGTTGTTTTGCTTCTACTCCGCCCCCTTAATCAAGCGGATACTGTGGATATTTTGGGTTATGTGAGCAAGTGCCTGTGAATAGATGCAAAATCTTCCAGTTTTCAAAGATTTTTGTGTTTCTTTGTGAATGTCTACATGACAGTCACCAAGCACATTTGAAAGGAATAACTCTGCTTGTGAAGGCACAAAAGGTTTTGCTCGGAATAGAAGGCAGACGGATGCGCAGCCTCCCTGCCGAGGGACCTCACCAGGCCCTGCTGAGCAGGTGCCGCCGATGAGTAAATCTCAAGTGATCGGAATACTCTTAGTGTAACTTCTTGCATCAAGCTCTTCTTTTTTTAGGAAAAATACTATGTAGCTCAAAATCTCAGAACGTGTCCGAGTCACCGTCCTGCCCGCAGGTCTCTGCAAGCCGCTCTCGGCAGCTAGGAGTCCCGAAGAGCCAGTGTCTGCTCTTGTAGGAAGGTTCTCCCCTCCCACTCTCCCCTCACCACTGTCTAGAGAAATGAAGGGGTAATAAACCCATTACATTGGCAATGCCAACTCACACGAAATGCCCAAGGAAGATGGCAGCTCCTTGTTTTGCTCTGAAACTAATGCTATGTTTCACAAGATGGGCATCTCCTGGTGCAGACTGCAAATCACCACCACATGTGCTCCAGGGAGAAAGACCCCAGGGGCATTCTGGTATCCCTGATGGCCCTGCGCAAGCCGTGCAGGTGGTGGGCTGACTATAGACATGTCCTGGGTCCCCCACAGTGGGCCAGGGAGGGGGGTGCACATCTCCCAACCCTGTTCTGGAGCTGTTCTTCCTGTCGTCAGCTGAATAGAGTCTATTTTTCTTTTTCTGTCACAGTTTTGCTATCTGCTATGCATATATAAATAAAGCGAAATCTCCGTCTGTTAGTTAACATTTAAAAATACATGGAAATAGCTGGTTAGATTTTTTCCCCTAAATTAGGATTGTGAATTTTGTGTGCTATGACTAGAACAGCAGTCCCTGCGTCCATGCCTATATCAGGCCTGGAGAGGCCTGGGGTACCCCAAGAAGAAGCTCGGGCTGTCCTCCAGGGGCAGGGATGGGCGTGCATGCTTCTCTGCAATTTTCTTACCTTGTAGCTCTTTCTCCTGGTCTTCTGGGATGAGAACAATGCAGAACTCACTAGAATGCATATCCCGTGGACTCTGGCTCCAGGATAGAGATGCACATGGGGCCCAGGAAGCTCCTTAGATTCAGAGATTCCCTCCAGAGACCCTCACTCACAGAGGATTCTCCCAGCTCCTGAGGAGACTCTGCTTGTTGGCTATGCTTGTTGGTCTTAAGAACAATCTCCCAGTGTGTGCTTTTCCCCAGCTTCCTCGCGGGTGAAGAGGCCAACGGTCTGAATGGAGAGAGCAGGTCAGTCTTCTGCGTCGTGTTCTTGCAGGGAACGAGCTGGATGCGCAGGCCCTGCTATTGACTTCCCTTGGGATTTGGCTGGTGAAGACATCTTAAGTGTTATCTATGCCATGAGCCCAGAGCTGAGTAGTTTTATCTGGGAGTGTGGAGGCTCCAATGTAGCAGGACTTGTGATGGCAAGGAGCCATGGCTTTCATTGTCTCTCCATAAGATGTTCTATGAGAATCTGTTAACAGACAAGCCCTGGGCTCTGAGAAGTTCTGATCAGACTCAGCATGACAAGATGCTGTCGGCTAAGCAGGGGGCGGGGTCCAGTGTCACCAGGGCCCTGGTTAGGTAAGAGAGAGGTCGTGTGTGTTGAGCACAGCCTCAGGTCTCAGGCACAGAACCACAGCCACTTTACTCTTCACAAGATTCCCTGGAGGTGGGTGGGCACTGCTCTTCCTTATAGACAAAGGACAGGAGGCAAGGACAGGGTAGCAGAGCTAGGAACCTCCAGCTGTGATCTGGAGAGCCCCAGTGCTCTGCCCCGAGATCGGATTCCACCATGCCTGGCTTCTCCCCACTGCTTTGGATTAGAAAGAGCAAGAGGACCTACTGAGGACCCAGGGCAAAGGCACGAGGTGGGGTTGGAAGAAGCTTCACGTCCACAACTGTGAGCAGCAGAGAACTTGTGCCTCCCTGAAGTCGACTTCCCAGCGAGGTGTTTCCATGGGCAGCCAAGGTCAGCATGAGGTGGACAGAGCCCAGAAGGACCCTTGAGGCTTTGGCTGCTTCCAGGAGGACGAGGGATGCCTGGGAAGGGAAGCAGGGACCAGGCAGTTCCCAGAGGCGCTAGCAGAGGCCCTGACAACCCCCAGGAAGCCTCGTGAGTTGTATAGCAGTCACTGTAAGCCCCAAAGGTGAGGCAGCTCCAAACAGTGTTTGGAAGCAGAAAGGAGGACTCGACAGAGGCAGGCCAGGTCCCAGCTGGGGCTCAGGGATCTGGGGCTCTGCCCAGAGTCCACGAGGATATATGCTCCTGCTGGACAGATGGGCTGAGCCAGGACAACCCTGAAGAGATGGGGTGGCCATTCACAAGCCTCCAGCAAAGATCTGCCAGTCAGTGCTCCAGCACTGTCACACACAGTCATCAGTACGCAGAGAGCAAAGGTCTGTCTGGGCTCCTTGCTCTGGGGACTCCAGTCCATGATCTGCCCGTTGATTCAGCCCATCACTGTGGGAGAACGTGGCCAAGTAAGCTGTTCTGCATATGGCTAGGACAGGAAAGAGGAAGAGACCAGGGTCCCACAATCCCCTGCCAGTCACGCCCACAGTGAACTGAAGCCTCCGCTCCCGACACTGCCAAGCTGAGACCAGGCCTTTGACATAGGGGCCTTTGCGGACATTGCAGATACAAACCACAGTTGCTCCCAGGGCCTCGATGGCCAGCACCTGCTGCTGTGAGTTGGCTGTGCGCAGGTGGATCTTCCTCGAGTTTATGAGCTGGTGGAGTGGGGGTGAAGAAGTACTGCCGGTCTCTGGCGTGGGGCATCTGAGCAGACACAGGCTGAGATGGGGCCAGCAAGGATTCCTGGGAGCCCAAGAGCAGAGCTCACCGTCCAGGTGTCTGCAGCGACTGGGCATGGGATCAGCAGTGCTGCTCTGCCGGGAGCCCAGCCCAGACCTTGGCCTCGGGGGCCACGTTGGTGGCTCCGGCTGCAAGGGGCCATGATTGCTGAGGAGACTCTGCCCATTTTGCATCTCTGCGTGCTTTCCCAGCTGTGCCCGTGGCCCGGGAGGACAGGAAGTGACAGGGTATTTGACAACAGATAGAGCTGGAGTTCAGGGGTTCAGTCCCTGCCCGAGGCCATGTGGGTATTTGATGGCAGGACTGGGTTCACAGCCAAAGTCCACATCGTTTTACCCGTGTTATCTTTGCATCACACTTTCCTGTCTTCTCAAGAGGAGTCAAGTTGAAATCCCTCCTTTAAGACTGTCAATATCTTCCCCATAAACCTGTTTTTAGGAAAACCGGACTTCTCCAGCCTCACAATGTCTTTCTTTTAATGAAATGCACGTGGGCTGAAAGGCCTTCCATTCACAGACTCAGGAGGGGTGGGTAGCAGCTGGGGCGGCCCTGCCGGGAGCACCCTCCTCTGACCCGAGGGCTTGGCTCTGTTCCTCTGTCAGGACAGGCTCAGGTTAACGTTCCGGGGTGAACTGGCCCAGAGCGCACACTGGAAGAGATCAGTTTACTCATAAACTTGCAAAGGGGCCGATGTCAGAGCCCAGGAATGGCCTACGGGTTTGCAGGCTGGCTCAGCCTAAGCTCCCTGTCAACACACCCAGGCTGGGAATCCATCGAGAACAAGCACCCTCTGTCTTCTGGTCAGGGCGGAAGAGAAGCGGGTGCAGGAGGGGCCTCCTCCACCCCAGAGCCAGAGGCACAGGTGTGCAGAGGCCCTGCTGGAGGAACTCAGCGCACGGGTGCATGCAGCACCAGTAAGGCTCAGGTTCTAGAAAGCTGCTAAGACAGAGGCTACCTGGCTTTCTGGCTCTGGAGAATGTCTGCTCCTGACAGGGGAGGCTGAGTTGCATGAGACTTGTTCTAAGAGGAGGTTTCTTAGTGCACATCAGGCTGATGTGCTTCTATAAATCAGCTCTTGGGATTATTTGGATGAAACAGAGGCCAGATCCAGTCGTGGATCCTGTGGGGCTCAGTCCGGGGCCTGTATCCTGTGCTCGGCAGCTTCCTACAGCTGCAGAGCAGAGCTGCAGCAGGGTGAGGCAGGAAGTCGGAGATGGCCGCTGCCTGGACATTTAGAGAGTGCTCTGCTGACCCTGACTACAGGACATGTTTGCTGTGCAAACGTACCTGGCAGCTCGATGGGTGCTGGGTGAGATGTAACCCGACTAGATTCAGCTCATGACCAAGACTATGTTGGTCAGTGGTGACGCTACCTCAGCCCGTCCTCGTGACTAAAGAATGTGGCCTCCCAGCTGAGGTCTGTCAGGTGAGAGCGGAGGAGGCTCATGCCTGTTCCATGGAAGATGGTGACACCCAGGATTTCCAGCCAAGGCTTCCACAGGGAAACAGACCCAGGACAGTATACGCTCCTCACAGCAGCTCAGCTATGAGATGGAAGTTAGAGAGTTCCAAATGTCCGCAGCAAGGAGGACGGGCACATCAGTCATACAGTGGGATACTACAGGACCATCAAAGGAGCAGGCCATTCACCCACCTCCCGACCTTGTGGACTGGGTGGTCATGACAAGCCAAGAAAACCTGACACCCTTCATGTCAACTTCTTGTCACATGTATCGTCAAAGCTGAGAGCACTTTCTAAAGTGGGTACTCAGCAGCTTCAAAACACAGTGCATGTCTCTGGGGAACAAATGTCAGGAAAGCAACTGGGGAGGGGGCACATGAGCATCAATGTGGCTTTGTTTTCTTAAAAAAATGCAATCAGAGGAAAATATGCCAAACCTTTTGCATTCGTTTCTATTTTTTTCAAGTAGCTTGTATATGGATATAAAACATTTCCCTGAAGATGTAAGAGTGCTATAAACATCCCCTAAGGAGAAAAGATGTATTAAATAGATAGTGTTCTAGACCTATAGGAATTTGTTTTCTTGTCATGCTTCTGTAACTAATTGATTTATTTTTACCTTATGCTTTGCATACATGTACTACCTGATTACTATTGGTAACAGGCTATTTTATACTTTCCAGGAGATCCGACTAACGTGCTGCAGTAGGGCGGAGCACCATGAATGGTTACAAGGCACCAGGGGCGGGGCGGCCAAGAGTGGGTGCTGGAGGCAGGTGGGCTGGCCAGCCTCCTCCACAGGCAGCACAGGACAACTGCCTGGTGGCTCAGCATGTGAGTGTGAGTGTGTGTGTGTGTGTGTGTGTGTGTGTGTGTGTGTGTGTGTGCACATGTGCACATGTGTTTAGAACAACAAGAAGAATGAATCATTTTTAAGACTCAGTCGCCTGGATAGCCCTGGAAAAGCCCAGGAGGATCAGCTAAGTGACAGCCAGCATGGGCACATAGATTATTACTCCCAAAGCCTCTTGATAAAGTGATTAAGGGCCCAGGAATCTGCTGTGGGGTTCATCATTTATTTTTGTGTTCATCATTTATTATTTTATCATGGGGATTTAAGAGGAAGGGCAAGGTTGGTAGGGGTGTTGAGCAGCAGAATCCTTAGGACTCAGCAAGTCAGATACTGCTTCAAGAGGGCAGCAGTGGTTGCCCAGGCATCAGCTCTCCATGTGGGAACATGTGGACTGACCCTACTGAAGCCCAACAGCAGGCCAGTCCAGGTCCTGGCCCTGCAGACAGATCCAGTCCCAAGCCAGAGGGCTGTGTGACTTGGCAGGCAGAGTGTGACCTAGTGTAATCAGACTCTTACAGAACGCATGAGAACCGGGCTGCCCAGAATTTAGAAAGGCTGTACGGCACACACTGTGTCCTAGGAGGACACGACACAGGGGCCTGCATTCTGAAAAGACCAGCCTTGGAAAGCACCACATGTGGGTCCCATGAGCTCCCTGTGTTTCCCTCCAGTCTTCCGGAGCATGTGGCTTCAGGGAGTTTTGCACAAATATCCTGATTTGAATGATAGAAATTATCATAAAACATTGAGAGACTGCAGACCTATGTTCTTCGTGTATTTTTATTGAAAAAATATATACCAAACTTACAAAAACAGAGAAAAATGAATCAAAACCCAATAGTAATGCACAATCCTGATGAAATTACTGGTAACATTTTGTTTCCTTCTACATACATGCACCATATTTTTCAGAAGCATGAAATGGTAGTATACACACTGTTTTGAGCATCTTGATAACAGTGCACTGGGAGTGACATTCATTGTCACTAAATATGACTCTACAGTGTCACTTATGGAGGCCACAGATCATTGCAGTACATGATCCAGAATTCAATCTATGCCTGCTATTTCTAGTTCTGGCCAATTAACACATTATTTCAGAAGACCATTCCACATAAATTTTTGTGTTCATCATTTATTATTTTATCACAATAAATTTCAGAAAGTTAAGTGGCTACAATGAACTACAGGAACCTTTTGTTTTCTGTACTACATATCTGTGCTGTAAACAACAGTATCAGAGTAATATTGAGAAATGGATGTGTTAAGGCCTTTACAAAGATGCAGAGGGCTATCATTTCTTTAATGTGATATTTGGGATCCCTTCTGATATATAACAAATTTTTTCACATCTATTGGTTATTTGTATTTCTTCTTTGCCAAAGTATTTTTTTTTATATCTTTGACAATCTCTCTCCTCTCCTCTTCTGTCTCTCTCTCTCTCTGTCTCTCTCTCTGTCTCTCTCTCTCTCTCTCTCTCTCTCATTGGGGAATGAAACCAGGGCCTTGCACATGTTGGTCACTGGTATAGTTAGATATAGAGTAGCCCCTTAAAGAGTTCATAAATTGGTGTTTGGAGTTGATGTGGTTGAATCATGAGGATTGTAATCTCAGCAGCAGTGGTGGTGGGTGGTAGCCAAGGCTAGTAGGGTGCAGCCTTGGGGATTATATATGGTCACTCCTCCCCCTGAAAGCTTGCTTCCGGCCTCCATGATGTAAGGAGCACAGCCCATGTGCTCTCCCTCTCTCTGCTTCTCACCGCCATGCTCTGAGTTCCACATTCGCCAGCCTCACCTGGACCGAACCCTGAAACCATGAGCTAATAAATCTTCCTCCCTCTAAGTTGTGTGATCAATTATTTTGGTTTATGGCTGTGAAAATGCTGATGAATACAGAAAATGGTACCAAAGCAGTGGGGTCATGGCTATATAACCACACCAACAGAAATCCAGGAAGGAAGCATGCTTCACCCTACTGACAGAAGGGGATGCTGTTCAGCTAGGAATCCCAGGCACCACCCAGAGCCCCCAAATCCCTAAGGTGATAGGACGAAATGCATTCACCATGATAAAACCGCTCCAATAAAATCAGGAGACAAAACCAACAGCCACTTTTCCTTCATCCTCTCAAAATAACCTGAAGCCGCAGACAACTAACTTAGTGTTCTAAATTAATTATCCTGAACAATTATGTATGAGATGATAAAAATTCCAGGGGCTGGAATTTTTTTAATGAAAAAAAATAAAGAAAAATAAGAATGAAATACAGTAAGAATTAAATGAGAGTTCATCTACTTTAGGAAAGAAACGGGAGAAAAATATCTCAGAAGTAAAAAACAAATTAAAATGTACCTATGGAAAATAGATTGAAGTGAAAATTTGACAGGTACATTGAATAAAGGTGGGGAAATATGCAAATGAGATAATGAAGAAGTAAAAATGGTCATACAGAAAATGATTGAAACAACAAACATATAATTGGCGTCCATGAAGTTAAAAAAAATGAAACTATGGAGTGAACAAATATTTAAAATCATAATCTAAGAAAACTTGACAAAAACATGAAAGTCATTACCTACATATTAAAAGGTTCACAAGACGACCAGAAAAACTGACCCAGAATTTTCAATGGCACAATTCAGATATCAAAGAAAAAGGAACTACCTATCCTCAAGGCCACCAGGTCAGAAGATGGAATGGTTGACAGGCAGAGGAAAGGGCAGATAATCATGGAGCTTAGTATAGAATAAACACTCAAGGGAGGAAAGGCAGAATGGAGAGGCTTCCCCAGGCAACCTTTCCTCAAGTTCTAAACATGCAAAAATGTAGGGCGCTCAGCCACTGTGAGCTCATGCCCAGGAACTGCTAGAGGGGCTTCCTTTTCCAGAAGACCCACCCTGTGAGGCGCTCAGAGGGTGGACACTGTGCTCTCCAGGCATCCAGACCTGAGGCTGAGCAGCACAAGGGCGAGATGGTAGACGCCAGTGTTTCTAAAGAAGTGCACGGAATGTGGGAGCATTTGCAGCACCCATCAGAAGGAAACCCGTATGTGTGCATGGAGATTTGGAGTCTGCAATCCCATACCTAGGGGTTGGAGCATCCTGCCATTTGTTCCCTGTCCATCCTCGGGAAAGCCGACAAGCTTTTTGAGAGGGATTTTTCCCTCTAATTTGTTGATTTAGTTTGTTTTTCCGTGGCATAATATTTTGTTTGTTTTTTATTTTTAAGTTATTAGTGCATTGCAATTATACCTCATAGTGAGGTTTGATGTGATGAAAACATACACGGGCACAGCTCTGAGTATATTTCCTTCCACATCCCAAGCTGCTCCCCCTCATCCTGGTTGTACGTGTTATTGAAATTGGTCGTGATGCCTTCACATATTACCACAGTAGTGTTTGAACTGTTTCCTTGCTCAATCCTCCCTCCCCAACCCCTTTCCATTACTCTACAGGTCTCATTATTTTCAACTAAAGATTTTTTTTTCCTATCATAAAAAAGAGACCTCCATGAATCAATGCAATAATCGGACCTTTTTCTTTTAATTGGAGGAAGCAACAGGAAATGAAATACTCGTACACAGCAGGAAGAGGCTTGGAGCTGAATGAAGTCCAGGTGGCTCACAGGGAAGGGGTGCTCCTTCACATCTCCCACTCTATGCTACCAGATTGAAAAAAGTCGGCAATCCACATGGGCCTCCTTGTGCAGGTCTACACCAAAGTGCAAGCTGACTGGAAGGTTTTGCACAGGCTGCCTACGTCATTGGAAGAACAGGTCTCAGGCCCAAGATCAGGCTGATGGAGGGCACAGCTCCACGTGCATGCCCTGTGGGCCTCCAGGAGGAAGTGTCTCCTCTGCCTTCACCTCAACACTGTCTACCCCACATCCACACGTGCCTGCAGCAGCAGTGTCACCATTAGAGGAGGAGTCTCATAAACCAGCTGGAAACTTATAACTTTGTGTGGATACTCCCTGAGAGAAACACACACCAGACCCGAACGACAGCCCTTTCTCATCAGGCGGGTTGTGAGGGTGGTTGCTGATGAATGCCTGGATGTCAGTCACTCGTGGATTCTCTATTCCCAACACAGCAGCCAAGGAAACGTCCGTACCCCATGAACAGGACCCATGCATGTTGATAAGTTGTAAGATGATTGAGTGGCACTATTCTCATGTGCAGAATAATGGGAGGAACATCTCCATGTCTTACTTTACACACTCAGGGTCCTGATGTACACACAGCTCCTGGCACATTGTCTGGGCCACAAGCCTTGCACATGGAGACCAACAAGAGTTGCCAAGATTGATGTCCTACGTTTGGTACAAAGCCACTGCCTCTGTCTGTGCCCACACCTGCAACAGCTCCTGGGCAGTGTGGCCTCCCTTCATAGCTCTGCCAGGAGTCCAGGCTTTTTCCTGCAGGTACACACACACACACACACTTGCGGACACACACACACACACATACACACACACACACACACACACACACTTGCGGCCAAGCTTCTGTCGGGTCCACATGCCCGGAGCCTCCTTGTTCAGGTGAAACAGGGAAGGACTGGCCCGTGAGAGGTGTAAAGGTCACTTGTATTTGTCCTCATCTCCCCGAGACCTCTCCTCCATGGATACCCACAGCGGCGGAGTGGTCTAGCTGGGGCCAGGCTGCTGGACATTGCCTGTCCATTGCAAACTTTTCTCATTGCTTATTTGTCTCATAGGTGCTTCTAATCCACAAGAGGAAAGCACTGTGAGCACAGCCCATCCCTCAGGAGCCACCAGGGAACTGTGATAGCTACCAGTGCAGGAGGCTGAAGGGAGCATTACAGACCTGTAGGATGCTACCTGTGCGGGACGCCGCCAAGGTCCTCCCTCACCCAGCAAGGCTGGAGCAGTCGGGTTCCGCGTGCCACCGGGCCCACTAATACTGCTGTCCAGCAGTGGTGCTGCCCACTAACGCTGCTGTCCAGGGCCTGCCGTTCCTGCGCACAGCAGCTCTGTCTTCCTCTCACAGCTTGCTCCTTCCTGGCGATGTTCCCTCCCTCTGCGCACACAGCTCCTTTCCCTGGCAGAGCCACTGGTCCCCAGACTGGGGCTAGCACTTTGAGCTCATCCACCCACAGCCCCAGGGTAATGGAGCCGACGGTCCTGAGGCCACCTGGAGTCGGAGCTGGCTCGTGCTGAGGCCTCCCACACAGCTCTGGCTTTCAGGCCACCCCTGTGGCATCCACATCAGGGACGGGCAGGCTGCCCCTGGCAGGTGAACTCCCCTCTCAGGAGGGTTCAGAAGCTGGCTTCTCTGGGAGTGTGAACCGAGCCAGGCAGGTCCCCGGCTTCCCAGAGAAGAGTCCACCACTGCTCACCACTGCATCTGCCATTTCCCGCAGGTGAGGAGAGTCCATGTTTGTTGCAGGGTCAGGGAACGGACCTGCCATCGTGTTTGCAGTCTCCTTGAACGTCCCAAGGCTCTCCTAGGCATCTGGCCACCCTCCTGGCAGCATCCAGGGGCTGGAGTCTCCAGAGCAGCAAGCAGAGGCAGCTTCGTCCCGAAGCTGCCCCGAGTGCAGCCTTGGTCCTAGTCCTAAGAGCAGAAGAGGCTCTGGAGAGGCCAGCGGGTCTGCACCATGGGGCAGGCAGGGTGACACTGCACCCCGACATGCTCCCTCTACCCACTGCACCTGAGGGCTCCCCTTCCCCCACCAGCTGGGCCCTGAACATGTGAGGAGGAGGCAGGTTGTGCTCCGGGCTCTGCCCTGGCGGCCCCAGCATGTTCTTGGTGACCACACTCGTTCCACTCAGACAACATAGCACAGGGTTCCTGGAAGCTCGGGCCCTGCAGGAAGGAGCCCCAGAGGCTCTTGTCTCTAAAAGGACTCCTTCAGCACATGGCTTCACTTTCCTTGCTTAAATGTGTCATGGGACACATGCTCCCCCTGGACAATGCCAGTTCCCTCTTCCGGATGAGGGCCCCACCCCACACTCAGCACCTTCAGGGGATTGTTCTAGAAAGCTGTCCTGGTGCCAAAGGGAAAAGAAGAGGTTACTACTTATGGCACGCCTATTTCCACTGCAGTATTAGAAGTGGTTTCTATTTTTAAAGTGTGTAAATATATATATACGTATCCAACATTTTAAATATAATTAGCATTATGTTAATTAGTATTATAGTATAATTTATAATATATTAATATATATTGTATATAATTATAATATAAATATAATTAGTACCAGTGTAGTTGGTACTAAATAAATGTGTATTGATTAAGACAAACAAGTGAATGCATGAATGGTAGCTATCCAGATATTGAGAGAGGTATATACGAGAGAGACAGAGATGGAGAGAAAAAGATGCAGAGATGAAAAGAGGGGCAGATGGGGAGAGAGGAAAAGAAAGGAACAGAAACATCAAGGTACCAGCAGTTTCAGGAAGTGCTCTGGTTTTTAGGGAAGTGAAACTCCTTTTTAAGTTTCCTGGAGCTGAACTCTGCAGGAGGGACGTTCAGAACCCCTTGCCCCGCCTGCTCGTGGAGGCGCAGTTGTCCTCTGAGAGCTACTTCTTATCATGACCTTCAAGGCCACATGCAGGTCTCGAGCTGCAGTTGAGCGACAGTGAACACTGTCAAAACAAGCTCCTTTCTGATGATTTAAGTCCATATCAGGTTGACTCAAAGAAACCAGAGAAATAAACCACTCCCTGTCCCTAAGGCCCAGCTGAAGCCCTATCTCGTCTGCCAAGAGATGAGGTGCTCCTTCAAGACCCCAGCGGCTCTCCTCATTGGCAAGAAAGAGAAGCCGGCGCTTTCACGGTTATAAGGCAGTCTAACAACAGAGCAGCCTTCTGATGCCGAGAGACCGCTGGATCCTTCAAGGAATGCAATCTCTGGCCTTTCTAGTCATGTTTGATTTCTCTAGTGCTACAGCATTTTCAGATTTTCATTTTACCTTTTAGCAAATTTTTTGTTCTAGTAGCAAGTCAAGGCGGGTGACCAGACCCTCTGCATGCTGGCACCTCCAGCCAGCCACGTGCGCTTTCTCTGCCTGCCTCTCGGGCGGTCTGGGAGCCACTCACACCCATTATGCCCACGCCTGCAGTGGCTGCAGACATGTGATTATTCACTTAGCATCTGCCTCGTGTTCTAACAAAACGGCAGCATAGAACAGCTTAAGTAAAACACCACACGCTGGGCATCACACAACTTCATTCATTTGAGCCAGAGTAAGTGGTTTTCTGATAAGCAACGCTGAGTGTTTAATCATGGAAGTGCTGTGGAGTTCGAGTCTGCTTCCTTCTCCTTTCAGGTGGCCCTCAGCCTCAGCCCCACCTGGTTTCTGGGGTTTCACTCTCCTGAGGCTTCCAAGCCTGGTGCCTTGTCTTCAGCACTGACAGGGTAATGTGGAGGGTTGAAGCCATACACTTCCCGATCAACCACCATGAGCAGAGATGGAGCCTTTCCTCAGTTCCCGGGGCTCTGAACCTTTCAGAACTCATCTTTCCACTGCTTCCCTGCTGGCCCGCCTTGGAAAGAAGTCTGAAAGCTGGTTTTAGCAGAAGCTAGTAGAGAAGGAATAAAGTCTCAGAAACAAAAGCCCACCCAGTTCTACAGAGTGACTTAAAACACCTGCCAACGCCTCGCTTATTCAGCTAAATCACTGTATGCCAAGAACCCAGGTCATCACAGATTACACAAAAGCGTTCGCCCAGTTAGTGACCTCAGGCCTCTGCACTGTGTCTTGAGCTCCCCGCAAGCCTTGAGCAACGGCCAGCTGGAGAAGGTGCTGCCGTTTCTGACTCTGCCTCCCCCTCTGGCTTGACTCCTCTGTGGATGCTGGCTGACTTTCTGGGCTTACACTGCTCTTTCCTTGCGAATGGAAGGAACAAGCTCCCGAGTGGCCAAGGAGAGGTTACTCAGCTTTCATCCTCCTTGGTCAGCAGCCACCACCTGTGGTTGCCCCTCCAGCCCTCGTGACTGTGTGTGCAAGTATGACACAGCCACATTCGGAAGGGGTCCAAACGTGGAATTGGCAAGTCATGTGGATGTTTAGTTTACATGACAGAAACAAACAAACAAACAAATAAAAACCACACTGACTTTGACTTTAAAAGACTGAACTGGATTAAAATGACCCATTAACACAATACGTGTGCGTTATGAATCCTAAACGCTCCATTTCTATTAACTTTACACAAGAGAACTGCTATTTTTTTTAACCTTTGTTGATTTAAGATCCTCTCACTCAGCATCACACAAAGCCTCAGAGGCAAAACCTTGTAGGAAATGCAATCTCTCCGTACTGTGCCTGTCTCTCTTCTTCCTTCCCAAATTGTCAACTGTCAGTCACTGTGTTTCCAACAGATGTAGAAAGACAATGGGTTATTTATACAGGTGGTTGCTGAAAATGAAACACCCTTTGAAACAAAAAAAATTATAAATCTGAAGAGTATTTATAAATCTGAAGAGTACTCTCAAATATCAGGGTCATCCTCTTTTTAGAGGCTGTGACTTTTCATATTGTCAATTTTACTACTGCATACAAAGTGGGGTTTCTGAGATGCCTGAGCAAGTTCACTGTGCCTCAGAAATTGTCCAAACTAAACAATGCATACAATAGCCATTGACATAGAAAGGTGTAGTCGCATGACAAATTACAGCATAATTTTAATTTAAGTAATTTGAATAAACTCCCCACACTAATTTTATTGAACAGATTGCCCTTTAGAAAGTGAACTTCTTAAATAAAAATAACTCAAATTATCTGCTGGGTTGTATATTTTGGGAGGAAGGTATGATTTTTTTCCATGACATTAAGCTCACACACTCCCAAACTTCTACTACGTCCAAGCACCTGCTTGGTGTCTACACCTGGATGTCTAACAGAGAACTTACACACGCAGAACTGAGCTCCCAATTTCCCCACACAAAGCAGATTCCCTCAAGGCCTCCTCCAGCAGCTTCTACTGATACCTCACTTCTCAGCGATCCACAGGAGGAAGGTGTCTCCATCACAAGACCAGTCTTGCACAAGTCAGCAAGGAATACTGCCAGCAGGGTGCTGGTCTGCAGGGGCACTGTTCTGCAGTGGGCGCTGGTCTATAAAGGACACTATCCTACAGAGCGTGCTGGTCTTCAGGGGGTGCTGGTCAGCAGGTGCTGGTCTCTAGGGTGTGCTGGTCTACAGAGGCACTGTCAGCAGGGGGCGCTGGTCTTTGCAGGAATGGTGATGGCAACACCATTTCTCAGTTGCTCTGGCCAAACGTTTTGAATTAATTGTTGTTCTTTTCCATTCTTTACAGCCTGATCTAATCCTTGAAGAAATTCTATTGATTCTACTTTGAAAATATACTCAGAATGCAATTCCTACGTCTTGCTACAGCCAGTTTGACGTGGGCTGGAAGCTGCTCAGGGACTCCTGCAGGTGCCCCCTACCTGGCCTCCAGTCCCACCCTTTCCCCTTCACAGAAGCTGAAGATCTGCTTAGAAATGTGTCTGACCATGTCACTTATCTGCTTGAAATGCTGCTGCTTCCCAGTCCTCTCTAGGTGGAGCAGCCAGGTGCTCCAGCACCCCGGGCCTCCTTGGCGTCTCAACACAGCCCTCAGGTCACCAGCTGGCTCTCCCCTGTCCTCTGACAGGGAGGACACCCACAGCTGGACTTTGCACCCACTGCTCCGTCTAGAACATCTTTTTCCTGGACAGCGTCTTGTCAGCATCTTGGCTCAGACAGACCAGGACACTTAGCACAGCACCCTCACACCCTCCCCGGTCCCCAGTTCTCCCTCCATCTTTGAAAATACACACAGATGGAAATAAGAACTCCAGAACTTCTTAGCTTGTGGAGCATATTTGTTGGTCATTGCTGTCTCCACCAACAGAACCAAGTTCCACAGGACACACGAATCGGCCAGTTTTCTGCAATGATGAATCTCTGCTATCTGGCAAGTACTGCTCAGTAAATACTTGCTGAATGAATAAGATGATTCCCACAATAAATAAGTAACATTGATTTGCCAACTAAATATAACTGTCAAATGAGAAAATCGCTTCCAACGACCCCTTCCCCTGCCTCAGTCTACTCACACGATAGCTAACTACGTTTGATGTGAGGGGAAGACACACGTTTAAAAGCAGTAACTGTCCAGTCTTCACATGCAGTTGTACATCTTTAGGACCCTCTGAAATCAATTTGCAATAGTACTGTGACCTCCCCTTTCCCATACACACACCCAGACCAGCTGCTCTGCTCTACAAAAAAGCAAACCTATTAAATATTGGCCTAATTGAACCTGATTGGGGCATAGTTTGGCTGCCAAAAAAAGATGCATTCCTAAATAAAAGACGTGCACAGGACTCAGGATCACAGGGGGCTGGGATCCTGCCACTCCTCATGCATATGGATAATCCAGTGCCGGTGGTATCCAATTTCCACGGCGATATATTAGGCATTTCCCATGAGACGCTCCAGGATATGAGAATGCAACTCTGTGTCACACAGGTCTCATTTCAAAACTTAATCCCCACAAAAGTTTATTTCACTGCAGCTGGTAGTGTGTAATTCACCTTTGTCAGGAGAAGTCCCACTGTCTTAGCTAGGGTCCTGACTCTCCATCTCTCACCCTATGCAAGCCACAGCTACTGCGAAGCTTCCTGGAGACTTCTCTGGGTGCTGTGAGACTGTGTCTGTGATACGGTCCCAGGTCACTTCTCCTGCCCCAGGCCTGGCACACAGTGGGCCCTGCTCACTCCTGGCCTGTGGGGGGAGTGGCCATGGGGTCTTACCCACACAGGTCCCTTCTTGCATGGCTCCTGATCTCAGCTTCCCTGTGGCCAAAGGTCTAATTCTCAGGAGAGGACCAAGCAGCTGCCTTCCCGGGGTCTGGCAAGTGCTTGATTCTCTCAATTTGCCTTACCCGGGCCTGAGCCAGACTCACCGTCCACACCTGCAGCAGTCAGCCCCAGGAATATCACAGGGAACTGGGGTCTGTGAGTAAGGAGGCCACACCTGTCTAAGTATAGACCACTGTCACACCTGTGGTCTACAGGTGTTGACAGCCACACTTGTCAGACTCCACAGAGCACGCTAGGGAAAGCGTGTCACAGTGGCACTTAACCTCTGGAGCTCCACTGTCCGGCAAATGCTAGGGACTGTAAAAGTAGCTGCTTCGCTGAGGCAGGAGAGAGGTCTCTGCAGGTAAGAAGTTGCCAGCCCCGTGCTCTATGAGTAAGAGACCTGTGTCTCTTCCAGTGTCTTCTCTGGTCTCCCAAGACCACTGAGCGGCCCCCTCCAGCTCCCTGGTCATTAAAATCTTTCTTTTCTTCATGAGGGAGTTTCTAAATAACAACTCACAATTCAAAACACAGTTGTCAGATCACCTCGGCCAAAGCCAGTGGAGGCCCTTGGAGGCCCTGGTCACTGCTCATGGCCTGGCTGGCCAAGGGTCTGCCTGCATGGGGCGCAGGGGTGGTGAAGCCCTTCGAGTAAGAGTCAAAACACAATTCCCTCAGAGCCCTGCCCGTCATCAGGCAACAGGAAAAATAAATAAATAAATGAGAACAGGGACGATTGACAGGAGAGAAAATAAGTAACAGAGATTGAAGGAAGTGGGGTAGACAGTGCATTAGAAGTTAGAAATCAAATCAGCAGAGGATAAATGAGATAATCTAGTCCCAGGTCCACGTGTTTGGGTTTTAATGTTTTGATTAGTATTCATCCATTGCTGATTGCTAACAAGACGCCATGTTCCCTACTTCCTCTTTCTACACTGAGCTGGCCATAAAAACCCACCAGTGATTTTCGTGGAAAACAGTCCTCCAAGGAAGCCAAAAGAATAGAATAATTTCTTCAGTGTCTATTTGTGTATTCTACCAGCAACGAGCTCTTTCTTCTTTAATTGTGAAAAGATTGGCAAATACAGAAAAAAATATATATCCTGAATAATAGAGCCTACATCCAAGACTCAGAATTTAAAAAAATTTTTTAATATAATAATTGGTGCAATCATACATCTTTTTTAGGTACAAGCTGATAAAGGCATACATGCACACATTTCTCATTTAACCCCTTCCCCAATTCCCACCCCACTCCCTCGCCCTCCCTCCTTCTCAAGTTCAGTTTAGTGATTGAC
The DNA here is from genome assembly GCA_004027655.1 of Graphiurus murinus. NCBI lineage: Eukaryota > Metazoa > Chordata > Mammalia > Rodentia > Gliridae > Graphiurus > Graphiurus murinus. The sequence goes on along the minus strand of PVLC010000459.1, from coordinate 192,334 downwards.
CTTGATAATTTTGTGAAAGTACATCATGTGCACTAGGGTGCCCCCGCCACCCCATCCATCCCCTTCGGTTAAGTCAACTTCTTTGCTTATTGAGGGTTTCTCCTTTTTCATCTGGAGACCCTCTTATGTCCCATCTTCTCTCTAGCATATTAGGGAGAACATAAGCTTTTTTACTCTTTGTGACTGGCTAATCTCAGAATTTTGAAATGGGTCTAACACTTTATTACACTATATTTATATTTTTAGATGTTTAGAATTTATAAAACATAGACTGAAAGGTAAACATTCTAAGTAAAGTTTACTTTCTCCTTTCTTCCTCTAAATTTCTTTCTCCTGCACTAACAGGATGATTGTAGAACCCAGGTTAGGGGAAGCAGAAAGGAGGGCTTCTTCCTCAAGCAGTTTATTTTGGTGGGGGGACCTCCTTCCCCAAGCAGTTTATTTTGGTGGGGGGACATCCTTCCACATGCAGTTCTTCACAAACTCAGACTGGTACATCTTCTTGTCTTGAGCTCTGTCATCTCATTTCCATTTCAGCAGAACCTTGGATTTGGCAGCTGAACAAAAAAACTCAAACCCTTCTAATGCTACTAATTTCAATAATGATTTCCTAGGTTTTCCCTATGTAATTTTTTAAAATAGAATTTTTGGTTTGTTCTGTCTGTATCAGCTTCTTGAATCCAATCCTTGGTATTTTGCAATTAGTTTTGTAGCTGATTACAGGTTTCATTTGGTAAATATTCAATACTCTAGAAAATAATGTACAATTCCCTATTTGGTAGGATCTTTAAATCCATGAATTCATAGAATGTATGAATTTGAATGTTTCTTTATAGATTTGCATAATTCTGTTAGTTTTTACTTTATGGTTAGAGGTGAAGTTATTGGGTGCATTGTGGTTTATGTAGTTTTATCTGCTTGTTTCTATTATCAGTGTGCAGTGTCCAGCTTCTGCTTTGTCATTGATAATTTTGCATGTTAATAGGTGAGTTTAACCCCTCAATATTTAGTAGGAAAGAGTGATATATTTGAATTTATATCTATGATGTTTGGATTTTGCATTTGTAAAACTTTATCCTTGGTTCAGCTTTTCAGACATTTTCAACTAACATTTCTTTTTTCTCCATTTTCTTGCTTTACTGGTTCTTAATTTTTTCAGTCTCTTCATTTTTTGGAGTGTTGCAAATTTTAAAAGAATCTCTTATTTATCAAAGGATATTGTTCTCCCAATGCATTAATAAGCTCATCTACTTTTTGTATTCTGTTTTATTGCTTTATAATAACTTCCATTTAATTTTTGTAACATCTGGAATCTAGTCATTGCTGTTACTGTTCATATCCAGTGCCTTTAACTTAATAATCAATGTTAGCCTTTCCGTGCCAGTAAATAGTCTCTGAACACATCCTTCCTCTGACATACATCCTTGGGCAGTGACTTGAGGTCATTAGTCAGTATTAAACAAATGCCCCGATAGGTGTTTTATTTTACAATCACTCTCAAATGATGACTGAGGTGGGCATAGAGTCGTAAAGTGGTGTTTTCTTTCCTTCATAATTTAAAGATATCATTGTGTTTCCTTCTGTTATCTACTACTGATATTAAGAACTCCACTGTTAGTCTGTTATTTCTTCATAAATAGTCTGCTTTACTTTCTGGTTACACTTCAGATTTTCACTCTGCCTTGGATAGTCTGAATTTTCCCACAACTTGCTTACCTATAGATTTGGTTTTATATAACCCGGCTCAGGACTGTGACCCTTTCACTGCCTCTTCCTTCATAGTGGAGGGAGGTCTTGCATTCCTGTTTGAAGTGCACAGGACCTCTGGCTGCTCCTTTGCCCTCTCAGCTTCTTTCTCTTCCCTGTTCTTACCACTGTGTCAGCACTACCTTCTGATACTTCTCCTTCTACTGCCTCAAAGGAATTACTATCCTCTTTAGTTGTGTCTAGAATAAATTTTATATTTTTAATTCAACTGTTATAAAAATGTGCATATCTTTTCCTTCTAAAATACCTTTTAATTAATTAGTTAATTAATTAATTATTGCTTGATAATCATTTACGCCATGGGAATTCTATTCAAGTCTCTTTGAACACTGTTTGTACTTATTTTTAAGTCTCTTTCAGGTTGTTCTAACATTTGTAGAACGTGTAGGAACATTTATTTATCTCTTTGCTTCGTCTGCTGTCTGTCTGTCTTGCTTCTTTCTCGTCTTTGTAATTAGTTTTTACTGTGAGGTGCTGGAGTTCACCCTCGCGCCTCCTGCGATGGTGTGTGTATAGAAGTGTGCTTACAGGTGCTCTGTGTTCTCATGACCTGGAGTCTTGTGGATTGTACCGGCTCTCCACTGGCCTTTAGGAACATTTTTTTTTTTTTGGCTTTTGATCTAAGAATCATATGGATAATATGAATTTGGTTCCCATTTCAACATGTGTTGCAGATGTGGAATTCCAAATCCTTACGTTTTGCTGGATTTCTGCCTGAAACCTGGAGCCTGCTAAGGTTTCTCTAACATAAATGCTATTGCCGTCACAGTCCGCCTTGGATACTGCTCTCTGCTAGATAACTCACTTTCTGTTCATTTTGCTCAGAAGCCTGGATCCCTGCAGGGCACTAGAACCAGCCCAGCCTTGAGAGTGCTCATCAAATCTGTTTCCAACACCCCATACTTGCTTTGGATTCAACTTCTGCTCAGTATTCCCAGTTTCCTTTTCCTCTCTGATGTCTGCTAGCAACTCTCTGGCTCTCTGTGCTTCTCTCTCTCTCTCTCTCTCTCTCTCTCTCTCTCTCTCTCTCTCTCTCTATATATATATATATATATATATATATATCCATCTCTTTTGCTCCTTTTCTCTTGATATGGCCATATGCTTCCTATTGTGATTTGCTATATTTCACTCAGAATGCTTATAATTTGAATTGGAGAGAAGTGGATTTTTCAATCATAGCCCAGTGGACACGCTGAGTCACGATCGCACAGTTACAAATACATCTCACAGTGAAATGGTTAAAAATAGATTTAACTTGAAGGCAGAATGGAGCTTTCTCTTGGTGTGAGATTCTAATTTGCATTTCTTCAATGGACAAAGATGCTGGGCAAATTTTTATATGCTGTGAGGCCACCTTAGAGAAGGTGTGCATGTAAAAAGTTGACGTGTAAGAATTCCTAAGACACCTTGGATAGAAGTACTCTGTCAGTTATAGTGTTGTGAATATCTTCTCCCAGACTGGTTCACCTTACCCTGGTGACTAGTAGTGCTGGGAAGCTTGAATGTGTTTATTGGCTAGTCGTATGTCTTCTCTCTTCAAAATGTCAGTTCCGGTCTTTTGCCTTTTTAATTAAAGTGTATGTCTTTGTAATTGAGACTCAGAAGTTATTTATATAATATAAGTGTGTTCTTTGTCAAATATATGTGCACATATGTCTCAGTCTTTGTCTTCTCTATTAACTTCCTGAAGTGTTTCAGTGAACATAAGTTCTTTAAAAAATAGCAAGACTTCAGATTCTGTAAACCTCACTCAGAACACTGTTCTGATTGGCATATCACACACTTTGATGGGCTGTGTTCCCATGATTAGGTTAGAAATCTTTCTAATTTCCTCCTTGGATCCATGCATTATTTATAAAGATAACACTTGGTTTTCATGTGTTTTGGGTAGCTCATCACTGATGACTTTTGATTCCTGCCGTTGTGCAGGAGGGCACACCTTCACACCATCGACTTTACCCCTGGCCTTCGGGGGCCTCGGAGGCAGCTAACAGATTCCTCTAAGAAGTGTGCGCTTCCGCATTTGTACAATGAAAACGCTAATTAAGTCAAATCCCTCGATCTCAGTCAAGTTCCCTGTAGCCTTAATGATTCTTTTGTCTAAATTTTCCACTAATTATGAGATATGAGTGTTAGAATCTTCTAATTGTGGATTTGTATATTTGTCCTTTTTTATTAATTTGTCAATTTTTGCCACATGCATTTCATGATTTTGTATTAGATACTTGAGAGCTTATGATTATTGTGTTATCTGAAAAAAAGACTCGTTCTTTTGAAATATCCTCCCCACTTGTTTCTCTCACAGTTGCCAAGAACTGCTATTAATACACCTGCTAAACTTGTTGGTAATTAGCATTTGCCAGCTGTACCTTTGCCCATCTTTTACTTTGAACCTATCTGTACCTTTATATTAAAAATCTGCTTCTTTTTTAAAGCATGTAGTTGGGGGCTCTCTTTTGTGTCTGATTTGCGTCTCTTTGTAAGTTGCAGCATTCCGTTTATTTATCTAATTTAATTATCGGGATGGTTGGGTTTGAGTCTGCCATCCAGCGCCTTGCTTTTTATTTCTCCCATCTGCTCTTCTTTCTCTGTCTTCTTTTGGACTGTTTTAGTTTTCTGGTTTTTTTATGGGTCTCTTTTTTTGGTTTGTTTTAGTATTTATTTTGCCCCTTCTATGTTCTCTTTTCCACTATGACTCGTTTCGCTACTTTTTCCTTTAGTGAACTCTCAAAACTGCATCATGCATACTTGAATTATATGAAGTCAGTATCACAACTCTACACATAATGTAGTAGCCTCACCTTACCTGCTTGGGTTTTTTTTTTTTTTTTGTGTGTGTGTGTGTGTGTGTATGCTATTGTTTTCATAGATTTTATTTCTATCTATGTTGTAATTCCCAGAGGGTATCGTCTATTTTCATTCTAAACATTCAGTTGTTTTTTATAAACAGCAAAACATAAAACAGTGCCTCCCACCAATACTTACTATTTGGGGTGCCTCTTTAATCATTTCTGTGGATCCAAACTTCCAGCTGTATCATTCCCTTCATCCTGAAAGCTTCCTCTTGTGTTCATCATGGTATAGCTCTTTCAACTTCTGCTTCACTGAACATGTGTTTTTCTCCCTTGGACGCTAGGGGCTGCAGGTGAGGCTCCCCAAGGTTTCCTGTGGGTCCTGGCCATGAAGGGCCTGGATGGACAGAGGAGTGGGGCTGGCCACTGTCTCAGGGTGGGTGAGGCCCTGTTGGCTGGTGGTCCTCCAGCTCAGTCCAAGCATTGACCCTTGACCTGCACGACCCACCCTTATTGGGATGCCGTGCCATCTTCTGGGCTTTCCTCCAGCTGCACCGTTGCTTTCTAAATACTGAACTGTCCAGACTGAATGTGATTGTGCTTCCTCAGATCCAGGTTTGGAGGTGGAAGTAGGCCCCATGATCTGCTGGGAAGCAGAAGGGATGGTGCCTCATCACTGTCTCTGAATAATTTCAGATAACAAGACTAGAAACAGGCCAGTGCTCTTTTGATTTCCAAGCAGAATCAGTGAACTTGTCAGGACCCTGGACACAGTGTGGACAGGGAGAACTCAGCGCAGGAACCTGCAGACCTCCCGAGGTGCCCTTGGGTGAAAGCCGCATCCCTGGCTACAGAGTCACTCAATGGTGGGTTCCAGGATTCCTCAGGGTCAAGTGAAGAGCCATGGGGTATATGTGTCCAGGAAGGAAAATTCCAGTAGGTGTCCAAGGAGAGCCAAGCGCAGGGCGGCAGGACGTGACTCAGCGGTGGTCAGCGCTGAGTGAGTCAACACCCGGAGTGGCAGCGAAAGGTTTCTGTGCTCTTGGGCAGCTGTGTTGTCTGCATTCAGAACCCGTGGATATGTTTGGAGAGGGATGAGGGGGCTGATTCGGGGGACTGGTCCATTCGGCGTGGTGCCAATTCCCAGGACTGAGCCCCTGTGGTGCTGTAGAGCTGCTCAGTCCTGGTCCAAAGTCCTCAGAAGAGGAAGGCCAATGGCCAACTCTTGGAGGAGCCCGGGAGCCTGAGCCCCGGAGGGTTCCAGGTGCAAACCCTGTGTCCAAAGGCCAGGCGCCTGGACTTGGGATGACCTGGCATCATCATGTTGGGCCGGCCTCCATCTCAGCCTGCACCTCACATCCAGGTATCGGCCCCCGACCTGCTTGCCCCTCCCTGCAGAGTGCAGAGCCCACTCAGGATTCTCAGCACGTACTGTCACATGCCAAGGGCGACGGGATTCACAGACCTCTGCTGCGCCTGGGTGACCTGTGTGCATGGAGGCAGCCAGCTGAATTTCCATTCCTTTAGAAATGGAAAGCAGGAGTGGGCTCCGGAGCAAGCCTTTGAGATTGAAGGCAACTGGGCAGATTCGGGCCTTGGACAGAAGACAGTGGCGAGGACTTTGGCATTATCTCATAGTCCCTGCCTCCCACCCTACAACAGGAGGGTCACCAAACTGCAGGATGCTCTCCTCAGGGCTCTCTCCTGACCAACAGCTGGTGAAGAACCAGAGCTGCCGAAGCCCCTACCCAGTCCTCCCCTGGACCGTGAAACCGAAGCCAAAGTCCCCATTTCTGCTATGCTTGGTGCCTCTGCAGGGCAATGCATTTCCACTTCACAGACTGCGGCAAGCACCACTGGACTGGCCTAGATGAACCTCATGAGATGTGGCCCCCAAGGGGTCCAGGGACAGTCTAGCTCCAAGCGTGGGCCAAACCTGGTCCCCATGTGCTTTTTTTTTCTTTTTCTTTTTTTTTTCATTACTGGGGATTTAACTCAGGGGCATTCTACCTCCGAGCTACACCCCCAGCCTATTTTTTATTCTTTATTTTGAAACAGAGTCTCACTAATTACGGAGGGCCTCACTAGGTAGCTGAGGCTGGCCACAAACCCGGATCCTCTGGTCTCAGCCTCCCAACTGCTGGGATTACAAGCTTGCGCCACCACGCCCGGCTCCCCATGTGCATCTTTTGCACGTGTCCCCACAGCATGTCCACAACGGGGGTTCCTACAGAGGGAATCAACAACGTGCTCTGTGTTTCAGCCGTAACCAAAACAAATGTCATTGTGAAGCAGGGAGGCCTGTTTCCTGGGACAGCAGGGCATGCCCCTCCAGCAGGAGCTAGCTTCCAGGAAGGTCTGTGTGAGCAGAGAGGGTGGCTGGAGTCAGGAAATGCAAGTCTGGCCCAGCTTCACCATTATTGTCTAAGTCTCACTGGGTGGTGAGTCTGGAGCTCAGTCGAGTTGCCTCGAACTTACCACTGAAGGGTACATGTCAACCTATTTGTGGTGTTTGGTCATTTTTCACAAGATTAAACAAATGGGAGACAGAGTCTCATGAAAAGATATCCCTGTGGGATTGACCCAGCCACCAGGAAAAGGGCACAGGCCACCTTTCCAGGATGATCCACTCTCTTCCAGAACAGCAGCCCCTCCAGCCTGTGGGGCTGAGACGATCCATACGGAGTCAGCGGTAGCAGAAGAAACTGTTCTTGCAATAATGGGATTACCCCAGAGACCAAGAACAGAGGCACAAATTCTCCACCTTCTTTTTTTTTTTTTTATTAATTTTTTTATTTTTTTTTTTAGCATGGATTTTTATACATTTCTTGGGTACAACAGGGTTAATCACACATTTTTGTTGGGTACAAGCTAGTACAGGTAAAGACATCCATGCACATATTTCTCACACGTTCACAGAGACAGGCTGCAGCCATGCTCCACCTAGATTCCATGCAAACACCTCCTCTCCCCTGTACTACACCAGCACCCTAGGATACTCGCAAAATTTCCAGTCTTCTTGATTCTCTTCACAAATATGTGTGCACTACATATGGCAGCTGGGGTGGAGACTAGAAGTAGGGATACGCAGATCATCTCAGAAATATCTGCAGGCAGTCTCATTGTGTGATTAAGTAATAAAATAAAATAAAATAAAAGCACATCCATTTAGCCAAGACAGCATGGACTCAGCCACTGTGGTCAAGTTCAGCCTCAGGACAGAGAGGCCTCCTGTTCCCAGGACGGGGCCAAGAGTTGTCCATTTGACCCCATTGTTTAATTAAGGAGGTTTTAAAGTGACAGCAGTTTGGAGCCTAGTCGTGATTTATTTTGCAAAATAAAAAATCTCCATCTCCCTGTAGATCTGTGCCAGAATAAAGTTTCTCTACCGTTTTAGACTCTGGTCAGCATCTTTGCGAACGTAGCCATGCCTTGTGGAAATGTGGGATGGGCCTGACAAGGACGTGCCCTCTTGGGGAGCTCTTTGTCCTCTGTGACAGCAGACCTATCCCTATTTGTTTGCTAGAGATAATCTCGTTAAAATGCAATTCATTTTGCAAGGAGAAAACCCCAGCTTCTAAGACTATTTTTTTTTTTTTTTTTTTTTTTTTTTTTTTTTTTTTTTTTTTTTTTTTTTTTTTTGTAGGCAGCCCTGAAAAGACAGAAGCAGAACTGTCTCTGGAGATGTTTCCAGGGCAAGGTGGCTGGATGGCTCCAGGTCAGTATCACAGATGCAAGGCCGCACCAAACAGGCTGGTGTCCAGGCTTGGGGGTTGCACAGAAGGTGAGACTGCCTGTGGAGAACTGGCATGCACAGCCTGGCACAGTCAGCCATGCTCCTAGGGTGTAGTCAGGCCTCCTGTGTGCACCTCAAAGGATCCCCAGGACTCAGTTGGGACTGCAGGACCAGGAATAGGGACCACAGTGCGGGCTCTGGTGGCTCTGAGGTGTCCTGCACGGGGGTGACAGGGAGTGCAGCCAGTGGGGCCGCCCTGCAGAGGCTATAGCCTGGGGCAGTTGACTGTGTCCATCTCGGCACTTGAAGGATTCCAGGGCTCCGGGCAACCTTTGGAGATTATTCTGAGCACCTCCCTAAAGCCAGTTTTATTAGTTTGTTTTGAGGGTGGGTTGGCATAGCAGAGCATAAGGCAAGAAGTCACAGGCCTCACTAAGCCAATGTCAGGGGAAGGGGCAAGGGCTATTTTGTGGAAAGACGTCTGAGCTGCGTCCACAAGTGGATAAATTCCCCGGAACCTGATGGGGTGGATAGGGTATGGACTCTGATGTCCTCTCCACTCCTAGTAATGTTTAACTCTTCCTTCCTCTCGGTTGTCTTGTGACTGCCCTGCTGCTGCTTCTCCTTATTTTGACCCATGATATTTTCTGGCTCCTGTGTTTTTCATTTTTTATGATGCTTTGTTTAAACTTTTAATAAAGATATGGTGCTGGTTAGAGGATGGCAAGAGATTTTGAGTTGCCTCCTCTCCAGCTGACCCCAATATTCAAAATATTTTGGACTCAGAGTCATTCATGTGAGGGACTTCAGCAAGCAACAAACGTGGCACCAACCCAACACAAGGGACCAAACTCACCTGCCTAGGCTACCACCAATAAATCCATTAAATCCATTGCAACCCTCATGACTTAATTATACCAACTCTGAACATGAATGCATGAGCATTTCAAGGTATTTCATGTCTAACCATAGCACAGGCCCTGTGTACAATGTGTCACCGCAGTTACCCACCACTTAGGACTGGGGCAGAGCTGGATGTGAGTTGTTCCCGTGTACCCACAGAGATGTACAAGCAAGAGTTGTCCTCTGCACAGGCTGTGCATGCCTCCGGCTGAGTCTGTTTGTGATTAGGGAAGGGAGCAGCCTCTGAACAGACGTGCAGGACCCTGACTGGATGCAGCGTCCCTCCCCAACTCCCTCAGGGCCGCTCCAGCTTCCACATTTTCATTTAAGGGTGGTGGGATGGCCTTGGACTTCGGCTTTATAGAGGACCCGACCCTCTGGAGTTTCAATCCCACATCCTCCAGGCGCCAGCTGGCAGCTCCTTGTATTTCTGCTCTAATTTATCCGATTTGAGTAATGGCTTGGGCTGAGAAAGCAGATGATAGACTGAGAACTCAGAATGATCACTTAACCCACCGAAGAAAGCTGGGAGGCCCTGTGAGGTCTCTGTGATTTCAGCTTCAGCGTTTGATAAACACACGCCTGAGGTTTTCTCCCATAGTTCTGTTCTCAAAGGAAGAGGGTCTACCTGCCACAGAAAAATCACGCTTTCTGTTTTCTCATTTTTTAGCAGCCAATAAATTGAAGGTTAAATAATTTGACAGAGAAGCGTGAATATGCTTGCAATTTACTACCACAGCTCATTCATCACGCAGTCAACAAAAGCTGCAGGAAGTGTCCAAAGTTAACATACGACTAGTCCTTTTCTGGACTTTTGGTACAGTCCCTTTTAAAAATGTTTTTCTAAATCCAAAATCAAAGTTATTTGTAATAAGTGGAACTGAATTGGTTCTGTGCCACTTATCAGGAGAAGCACGGACTGCAGGATGGGATTTGAGTAAGGAAAAGTCCCAGAGAAGCAATGTATGGTAAGTCAAATGTCATGAGACAGTAGAATTTTCAATAGTTAGACTCTTATGACAGAATACCACAGGATGAAAATTTGTCCAAATGTTGATAGAACAAAAAGATAACTTTCATAAAATCATACTGAAGCAAAAGAAGCCAGACATATACACAAAATGTTCTTTTTGTTGAAGTTTCAAAATTAATCGAAACTGATTCCATAATGTGTACACACATCCAAACATTATGTTGTGCACCATAAACCTACATAATTTTGTCAATTAAAAAAATTTAAAAAGTGGCCCAAAACAAGTGCCTGAATTATTTTATATGTGCATATATATACACATATATATGTATATATGCATATAGGTAGATAGATAGATAGATAGATAGATAGATAGATAGATAGTAAAAACCCTGTGATGAAGAAATGACTTCAGCCTTGGTAGAGAATCTATGAGTGAAGAATCTCAGGCATGATTATATGCAGTTATTGCCAATCTGTCCCGGGGCATAGGAGACTTCACAGATGCTCCCTGTTGAAGTTCTAAGTATTTCCTAGTCCTGAAAGGCAGGGCGAGGCAGTGGTGCAGTAACAGTGAACCAGATCAGCTGTGCTCCAAACAGTGGGAAGCCTGCTGCACGCACACCTGACGTCAGTTAACATGGTTCCCAACAGGCTACACATCTCGTCTTTGCATGGGGCTGCCATACAGGTTAGAATTAGAAAATGCTTCTACCTTGCAAGCGAGAACTGCAGTTGTATTTAAGGGACACAGAATCATTCACCTAGCTGAGCACGGGAAGCCTTTGGGCTTGCATGGGGCCACCACACACACAGCCCAGCTGGCTCCAAAACCAGCTCTAAAACCAGCTCCACGGGTTCACCCGCAGGGGAGCTCTCTGTCCACCATCCTTTCCAGCAGAAAGCCAATGTTTGTTTCAGATTTCTATGTTGTTTGTTTGTTTTATTTTCAACATGGCTCTGGGAGTAATTACAAAATGTAATTTTAGAAGAGACAGTCCCTGTCACTAAGATTCCTAGGAAATTGATCATAAAATGAAAATAAGAGTAAATGCTGGTAGATGGGAATCTTCTGCCAATTTCCAGTTAAGCACATAACTGTAATTTTAAAATGATGCATACATATTACGGTAATAATTCAGTTGGTTACTATTGTTTTCTTGCCAAATTTAAACTAATTTCTCTGCAAGTGGTTGACGTGAGGTTCATGGTGGACCAAGCACTAGAATACTTCAGGTTACAACATCTGCGAGTACACATCATTCTGTTCACTTGGAAAGTATGCGCTCGGGCCCATGCACCACACGGGCATGCTCACCCATCCAGGGGAGTGGAAAACGGCCACTCAGGGCACCTAAGAAAGCTGTCATAAGACCAGCAAGAGGGGATCCCTCTGCTCAGAAAAGATGGAATTCCCTGCTACACTTCCAGTTCCACAACATACAAAGTGCTGTGGGATTTTGTGGTCAACGAGATTTTTTTTTTGGCAGGGAAGACCATGGGGAGCTTTGTGGAGATGGCAGGCAGAGCTCAGGACAGCATTCCTTTATCATATGATGACAAGGGTGAGGGCAACCTAGGTGGCATGCACAGGTGTGCGGTGTGCAGGGCTAGGACACTTCTGCTGTGCAGGTGCCATCTTGGGATTGAAGGCCACTGCAAACCCACTCACCAAAATGGTAAGAATCACCCCGCTGGCCTAGCTGGTTGAAATGAGACAGGCGCTTTCCCTACCTTAAAACAGAGGGACCTTCTCATGGCTCTGCGTTCTGCAAATGCTGTAGAGATGCCTTCAGTGGTATATGGTGTGAGGATAAAGCCTGCTTTCTGTCATGTTTTAGGCAAAAACTTCATCCCAGCTTTGTGCCTGTCTTGAATTCACCTCGGCCTCAGTGCACGAGGGGCCCACTTGGTTTTTTATCTTCCTTGCGCAAATTCAGCTGTGACTCAGTTGCTAATTAGAAAAAGCAGGAGAGCCAGACATGGAGGCGCACGCTTGTAATCCCAGTATTTGGGAGGCTGAGACCAGAGGATCCGGGTTCTCGGCCAGTCTCAGCTACTTAGTGAGGCCCTCTGCAACTTAGTGAGACCTGTTTCAAAATAAAGAATAAAAAATAGGGCTGCGGGTATAGCTCAGAGGTAGAATGCCCCTGAGTTCAATCCCCAGAACCACACACACACACACACACACACACAAAAAAAAAAAAAAAAAAAAAATCAGGAGGACACATGGAGGGGGGAGGAGTGGCCAGGAGCACCGTGCTGTCCAGGGGCCTGGGACTCACACTGGTGAACCCCCCTTTAGAAACACAGTTGCAGCAAGGGCCCAGGATACCACCTTCCCAGGACACCTGGAATGCAGCGGATAGGATAACTGCTTCAAATTGGCTCCTGCTCACATTCCAGCTGGTCAGGGGTCCCACAGGGCACCCACGCACACAAGGGCTGGGTCCTTATTCCGGGAGCTGAAGGAATGAGCGGCTCAGGCTCCATGGGAGGGCCTTCAGTGAAGGACTCTCCTCTTGATGAACATGGAGATTTCCTGACTGCTAGGAAGCGAGCTTGGGATTCAGAACGCAGATGTGAAAAGCAGCTCAGAGCTTGCTCCTGCCTCTCACCAGAACCTCTGGAGCAGGAGTAGGTTGTTAGACTCGAGAACTGCATCATTTCCTAAATTTTGGGAATCTGTGCCAGGAGGGGGCCCACGCATGAAAGTCCTACCATGGAGGTGCCTGGATAGCCATGTCTTGACTCAGGAGGAGAATGGCCACATCCACACACATGTAAGGAGGTACTCCTCCCAGCGGCTGCCCACCCAGCTCCCAGACCGGGAACACTTAGCAAGCTGGACACAGGGCTGCTAGTCATCTGGCTGAGCATTCTGGAGAGTTCCGAGGGCCGAGGGCATGGGCGTTACCAGCTCTCAGGCAAAGGGAGCTGGCTGATGAGCCAGCATCTCAGGGCTGTTTGCTGGAGGAAGCTGGCAGTTTTTCAGTTCTCAAGTCAGGAAGGCGTACAGAGACAGTACCTGGGTTTGACATCCTCTTGGAGCAGGGTCACTGGTGCACAGCTGAGGGTTCCCTTAGGATCTTCTAATGACTATATACTAGAAATACGGTGAACAGGAAGGAGAGCCAAGTTCCTAATTTACCCCTTCCCTGATTATATTAAAATAATCCACCCCTCAGAGAAGGTGCATGTCAGAAGCAACTGTCAACTATTATGAAGGAATAATTCATTTAGAGCTTGAGATGTTTTCTAAGATTGTTTACATAAGATATAAAGCGCTCAATCACAAATGACCAGGCATATGAGAAGACTAGACAAAAGTCAGATCCTTAGGAGACCTAAGCCATAGCATTATCAGATACAGACTTTAAAACAACTATGATTAATATGTAAAAGAATTATGTGAGAATGAAAACAATTTGGTAGAGAAACAGTGTTACTAGAGCTAAAAAAAAAGAGAGAGTATTTTAAAATTAAGTATTCAATGCATAGGTTTAATATAGATTAGACATAGGTCAAGACATTGTAAACATGAAAACATTCAGAATAAAGATAGAGAAGAAAATAGAAAAACAGAAAAGAAGATCACAGGTGCAGAGTGTGACACTTAATGTGCAGTTGCAATCAAAGGATGGGAAGAGAAGAGAGATGGGCAGAAGACATGTTGGAAGTAATGGCTTAAAGTTTCCTGAAGCTCATGAAAGACACTGAGCCATTGGCTCAATACACTCACAAGCTGAGGTAGGACGAGATACAGACACCACATCTTATGAGAGCAGGCTGGGACCTCCACCAGGTGAAGCTAAGACATACTCTTAAAGGTGCCTCATAGAAAGAGGCAATAGCTGAGACTTAGGGGCAAGGCTGTGAGAACCCTGAGCCACCTCTGCGGAGCCCAGGCAGAGGTGTGCTTCCCAGGACGCCACCCAGGGAAACTGAGGAATATACAAGCAAAGAGATTGCAGACAGCAGCAAGAGTAATAACCATGAAGATGCTTCATGACAAACTCTGAATAAAACACTAAAGGGAATCCTTCCAGAAGAGGAAAGTGATCCAAATGAGGCATAAAGATGAAAGACAGAAAGAAGAGCAATTGAAATGGCAAATATGCATGTAAGTGAAATTAAATAGTGACTGTGTGTGACAACGAGTACCGTGTGGGTCTATTATGTACCTCTGCACTTCTGTGCATATAAATATATCTGCAAATACACACACACACACACATAGATATCTATGGAGATATATGTAGATGAGATGCAATTATACATTAGCAAGAAAGCAAGAGAGCCTGGTGAATGACTGAAATGTTATGCTTGCATTTAGCAAATATTAAAACAAATGATTAGATTTGACTTTAGTAAGTCAAGAATATATTCAGTACTGTTATCATAATAATTATTCAAAGAACAGCATAGGATGCACATTTAAAAGCTGAATTTATACTTCCAAGGCAAGATAAACCAAATTAATCCAAAATATGTAAAGAAATGAGAGGAAAGGGGAACACAGAGTAAAGAAAATAAAGATGACAGATGCAAATATAAATATATTAGGAATTACATTAAATATTAGTTACCTAATTTCTCCAACTTAAGGACAAAACTTTTGAGAATTATCCCATTTGAAACTGCCTATTCAGATTTGGAAAAATAATCAGACTCTTATGTAGTTTTACAAAGCCCCACCATCCCTGATGATGGGAGAGTACAAAAGTGGAAAGATGTTAGAAACACAGACCGTGCACTAGGTCTTAGCTGTGAGACATCAGACCAAGCCAGTCAGGGCACAGAGGCTGCCAGAGACAAGGAGGTTGACCAACAAGTGCCGCCTACTAAGCTAGCATGAGGCTCTCAGTGAGTGCACTTCAGGTCGCAGGACTCAAAACAGATACAGCTACACAAAAGGCAGACCAAAAGTCAGCCAGGATGCGTGGGAGTTGAGCATTCTAAGATAAAATAATGAAAGCTGCCATGCTAACAGAATAAAGAGAAGTCATACTTATCAACACAGGGACACGTATTTGATAAAAGACAGTGTACATTCATAACTGACCACATCCACAAAAGAGGGTCAGCAAACTGGTGTCACTGGCAGCCAAGCCAGGGGACCCACCCAGACCAGGCTAGTCAGATTCCGCTGCCCACCCACCTAAGAAATAAGCAAACAATGTAAAAAGGAAAAATGAATTTAATGCTGTTTGATCAAGCAGCTAGATGGCTTCTCCACTGGTCCTACAGAAGCCTTTGCAATTTATAGAAACAACCGCCAGGAGATGTACATGTGTAGACATAGCCAGGCTGTGTTAGCCAGGGAGTCCCAGCTCCAGATTCCTACATCCAGGCGGTCTAGATGGGTTCCCATTTCCTATTCTCAGAATAAGAAAAGCAGGCACCAGAAAGTTGCTTTTCACTTTAAAGGGGATCTGTTGCACTTGGGATAAAAAGAAGAATCCCCGAGTCTAAGAAGGCAGAT
This sequence comes from Graphiurus murinus, assembly GCA_004027655.1. Lineage (NCBI taxonomy): Eukaryota > Metazoa > Chordata > Mammalia > Rodentia > Gliridae > Graphiurus > Graphiurus murinus. The sequence continues at coordinate 176,675 of PVLC010000459.1, read as the reverse complement.
TTTCAAAAAACTACGGCAAAGCTGTGATTGGTGGCAGGTGTTGAACCCTGACCTGAGCACAGGGTGGGACAGAAAGGCTGCTCCCACTGCCTACAGGGACCTCACCTGCAGATCCCAGCCAGCTGAGTAAAACAAGAGAGAGAAGTAACACAGGAAAACAGGCAAGGAATACAATGAGCCTGCCTTCATACAGAAATCACATGACTGCGTATGTATGAAGCCCTATAAAGTATATGGAGAAACATAAATATTAGTAGTGAAAATTAGCAAGACACTGGATAAAGGCCAATGTAAACTGTCCTCCTAATTTCTGCACACCAGCAAAGTACAATAAGAAAGCATAATTTTAAAATCTACCTTTACAGTGGCATTAAACAAATCAAGACTTAACAAGATATACAACAAAATATGCATGAGACCTTTATGGATAAATCAAAAAAATATTATGAAAAAAAAAAAAAACTAAAGACAACCTGATTGAATTAAAATAGTTATTTCAAATCTGTCAGTTTTCTTCAAAGTGTACCATGGGTTTACACCAAACCCTAGCATAACCCATGAGGTTATCTTGTGGAAGAACAAATTTGGAACAGTTATAGACTTATTATAAGCCTGTAGGACTGAAGATGGTGAGGGACTGGCACAGTTGGACACAGAGCACAAGGGGACAAAATGCTTCGAGCGGAAGCCAGCCCCTGCAAAGGGCACAGGAGTGGACTGTGACGCTGCAGAGCCTCAGGGCTGGGCCCATCCCCCCAACAGGTGTGGAGTCCACGGGAGGCCCCTACATAAAATATAACTGACTCCCAACTCACACCGTGAGCAAGCAAATTCAATTCCCCCGGGAGTGGAACACCTGGATAAAAGGTGGACGCAAAGCCGCAGACCTGGATGACCGCAGGCAGCAAGACCTTAGGGACCCCAGTGCAAAGAGCAGGAACCATGAGAGCACAGGTAAGAGGCCCATATTAAAATATGAACTCTGCCCAGTAAGGTGTTATAAGAAGCTCAGTCAGACAGGAGAAAGCTCCGTGCAGCTGGTCACATGGCATAGGGCTGGGACTGGCGGGCACTCTGCAGAAGCCAGAAGTTCCTTCTTTCTTCCCCAACTGAGCCCAAAAGGAGCCCAATAAAGCCTGGACACCACTTGCAAAGTCCTAGCTGCCTAGAGCCTGGATCCTAGGCCAGAGACTGAGAGACTTGAGCATGCATGATTTCCAGCCTCTGAGTTATGCAGCCAAAGAAACGGTCCCCTCTTCCCTTCTCACAGAGACCCCTGTAGCTCCGGGTGAGCTATCTCCCTCCTTGCAACAAGCAATGGGCCCCGATTCCTCTGACCTCAGCTGTGCACCTGGGGTCGTTAGCAGGTGCCACAAGGATGTCTCCAAACTCACAAATCTTAGCACGCAGGAATCAGGGTTGGGCTTCTGGGGGCCAACCTTAAACCTAGAAGAGGGAGTTGGTGGAAGGTTGGACTCAGGTATGCACATATGTAGGCTCATGTGTGTACATGGCATGTGTGCATGTGTGCAGTGTGTTGTGTATAATGTGCAGTGCATATATGTGAGTGGTCATGGTATATAGTGTGTGTGGTGCATGAGTGGGCACACCCATGCATATATGTGATAGGATTCCAGCTGTAGGAGCAACTACCCCAAGGTGTTGTGATACTATGGTCCTAGAGTGTGCTGCTGTAGGAACTTTGGGGGTGAAGAAATACGTGCATGCAATTTGCATCTTCTTTAAACAGCTGGGTCAGCTTGGTCTGTGGACAGCTAGAGTCAGCTGCTTCCCGAATGTTGCACTTTTTAGCGTATTGACACATTATTGTAAACAGCTGGTTTATTTTAGCATCAGGTGGATGTGGTGCATTATGAGGGCATCAGATGAGATGTCAGCTATTGATTTGTGTCCTAAATTGCTTCTCCTGACTAAAGATGTCTGTGGTTGTGACCATGGTGGAGGGGACAGCCCAGACTGGGGGTAGTGACCATGGGGAAGGACTGTTTGCTATACAGACAGGAAGACCCGCAGGTGCTAGGCTCAGACAGAAGACGCTGGGCACAGGAGAGGCCGGGAGACCTTGCAGTCCCGATGATGAAAATGGACTGCCACCTCCTTGGTGCTGAGGACAGGAGCCTTTGACTCGGAACGTCTGTGCAGCCAAAGGATTGAATTAACACCAAGAAAATTCCAGTCCGAGGAGTTGGAGGCTAGGAGGAAATATGGCCTCTCTGTCTCTGTCTGCACACACACACACACACACACACACACACACACACACGTGAAACAAAGGAGCTCAATTTCTGTAAATTGCCAGAGGCTTCAAAAGCTTATTGCATTTCAGAAATATCCCTGAGGATGACTGGGCACTGGGCTGGCCGGATGCAATCTCTGAAGGAAAACGTTTTCCTCCTGACTGTGTTCGGTAGAGCTGTGCGTGCTGCCCTCTCTCAGTCCAAAGCTCTGGGTCAGGCACACCTGGGGCGGGTTGCGTCTACCAGGGGTGACTGTTCAGAGTCGTGCTGAATGGGGTTCCTTGGCCGGTCCTCTTTTGAAGTCTGTGATTGGATTTGAGTGGATGCCTTGGCTACTGAGCGCTCTGCCCTTTCCATCTTGCATTAAAATAGCCTCTAACTCGTGTGTGAAGTCAACAAATGAATCAGCTCACTGATTCACTGTCTCCTTATCTGGTAAAGTTTGTCATATCCTGACAGAATCATGCTTGAATACTGATGGAAACCCTTTGAAGTTTGAAGACATTGCCTCTTTTAAGATAAGGTCATTATTTTCCCCTAATACCCGACCTATGAAAAGTCCCTACTTCAAAGTCTGTCCTAACACTCAGGCCAATATCACAGAATTGTTCACTGATGCCGTCCTGCAGGTACCAGGCAGCCACAAGGAAGAGGATGCTGATCCAGGTCCACAGACGTCTGATATGACTGCTCAAACCTGGGCTTGCTGAGCACCTGCTTGTCCACCGCCATGGGGACTTAAAGAGCATCTGAACAAGCCCTGGCTGCGTCGGGTGATGCAGGAACCTCCCCGCATGCTGCCTGAATTGCCGTCCCGTGTGGATGGCTTCCTGGTATGGTCACTGTGTAACCAGACATAGTGGCTCTGTGAGACCTGCATGTCTGTGGCCTGCCCTGGCCTCTGTGTCGCGCCAGAAGAACCTGGAAGATCAGACCCCCACCCCCACACCCCCGCGCCCAGGGTTCAAGAGAGCAGAAGGGCGCCACTGACCCCTTGGGTGCAGCGTGACCCTGAGGGCTGGTGCTAGCACAGTCCATAAGTCATTGATTACCAAAGGAGTCTCATCCATGAAACCACAGGGACTTCCTGGCAGGTGTGGCAATGCACACGTGCACGCAGGAAGCAGTTGCACAGTTAAAGGCTCTGAATTGTGGCCCCCTACCCCAACCCAGGAAGCACCACTACTCCCTGGGCAGTACGTGCAGTCCCAAACCTCAGGTCCTGTCACCTGTGACTGCTAACTTGCAGGTAAAATGAGTAGAGGGTTCTGTGGATCTGAGCATTAATACGTCCACCAGTCCTGTGACAGACCAAGCCACTGAGCTGGAGACCCAAGCCGAAACTGTTCTCCAAACCTCCATGCACCCAAGTCCTCTCTCTTTCCCAAAGTCCACTGGTTTCCCTTTTAGCCAACTAATTATTATCCACCCACATAAGTATTCCTACTCCCCACTCCAGCAATGGCCCAGTGAAGACCCGAGGGCATTACAAGTGCTGTGATGACGATCACGGGCCCACAGGAGCAGGTTGTTCCCAACAGACCCCCTCAGAGGTAAAGCTGTCCTCAAAGGAACCTGCCCCAAACGTCTGTCTGTCCTCTTGAATTTGCAAGACCTTGTGCACTGTGACGTGCTTGCAAATTTAGTAGCCTGGCAGATCCTGTTTTCCTCGTCGGCAGGTGAAAAGGTCCCAGCCCTCAGGTCACAGCGGTGAGAGGCAGTTGGGGATCCATGCCCAGGTAGATGGTGAACACGCAGCACTATCTACTGTGCATGTCAATTCTTCAAAGCAGACAACAAGCTAGGCAAAGTGCAAAGGATCCGGAGAGAGAGGACTGAGGCAGCCTTTAAACTCAGGACCCACCCACAAATGCCGTGTTGAACTCCTGGCCAGCAAGATGGCTGAGACCCCCCCCCCCCAGGGCAATGCCTGCTGCTGCTGAATGAAGGAGGAGCCTGACAGTCACCTTCCACTTCATCTGAAGTCACTCTCTCTGGTGTTTTCTCCTCCGTCTTACTTAGTACACACAGAGGACACAGCAAGTGGCAGGTGAACGGTTATAGACACCGGACATGTCTAGCTTGGACGAGCATGCTTGGCTTTCTGCAGCAATTCAACTACAAACCCAGTGGGTCTACTTGGCCTGACTCTAGGGCACCATTCACGGCACCAGGAGAGGGTTATCCACAAATCTGGCCTCTGGGATGTGGGTAGCTCCCCTACCTATGCTGAGGGGCATCAGCACTCACTTATGAGGTGCTTCTCCAAAGCTCGGGGATTTAAATAGCTCAGTCTCCTGCAGCGCCCAGGCTTTTTGGATATGAGGTGTACATGGTGTAGCAGTTTACAGACTCTGGTCGGTAGAAACATCTTTCTGATGGAGAGTGTAAAGGTACTGGGGAAGATAGTAACCTGCCATTTGCAGGTCCTGATGGATTAAATTTCCAGAACAGGAATGCTGTGTAGATAGCAGGTTGGGACTATGTTCTGGGCTGCGAGTGGGGGGGTGAAGTGAGTTCCTGTGGGGCACTTCCTTTCCACCAGCACAAAGTCCTAGCTGCTGGGCATGGTACAGAGTTCCCAAAGGACCAGCTGGGGGTCAGGTGGAGCCCAAGCAGGACTTCGCCAGTCTGCCCCACCCACAGCATAGTGGTCACATAAATGATTTTCTTTGCCAAAGAGCAAACAGGTTCGCAAGTAACCTGTTTGAAGACTGTGGGATGGCTGTTCTCACCAGAGCCCCTCCTGGAAGAGCAACTTCCCCAGGGAATGTTCTTGGGAGAATAAAGCATCCATGTACAAATACTCTCTTCCAAAGTACTGCCCTATAGCCCTATAGATAACCCTTATAAACAGCAGTAACACTCTAGACTGGCAAAGAGGCTGGAGAGTAATCTTACCACGCCACATGAAATGGATATTTTGTGATGTGGTTGTTTTATAAATCAGGCCCAGGGAAGGGAGGCTAGAGCCTCCAGGTTGGAGACAACCTTCTCAAGAAAAGTCATACTGGAAAAAATGAGATTGTAGTCAAACAAGACCCACTGTTGCTTTAAGAAGAAATGTTGAGGTTTAAGAAATGTTATTTACTTGCTGTTTTTTTGCCGAGAAATAGATGCCCTTTTTTTCCACCGTGACGGCACTGAGCTCACAAAAGGGTAAGAAATGAAATCATTTCCTTGACGCAAATGACCACAGCTCTGACCTGAACCCCGAGCCGGGCAGAGGGTTCTGAATCACCCTGGCTGTCAGATTGCGGTGTCCTGCCGATTAGCCTGGATCAATCTGAAGCTCCCGACAGCGGCAGCAGCCACAAACCGTTCCTGCCCCGGAGATCACCAGCGGCAGATGAAAGTGAAAGTCACCCAAGTGAGGTTTCCACCTGCAGCCACAGATCCAAAGAGGCCCAGGGTTTCCAATGACACCTATCACTGTAATCCCAAAGCCCGGGAAAGTTCCAACTTCCTGGTCAAACATAAGCAATTGAGTGAAATTAAATTATCAATCGAGTGAAATGATTAGTGCTCCCCTCTTGATTTCTCTGGGGTCATTTGAATCAACCTCAGCAAGGGCAGAGTGGCAGCCCTGACAGCTGTGCACCCCAGCTCCGAGCTCAGGTCAAGGCCTCTGTGTGTGACTAGGAGTGCGTGAATGATGTGGATGAACTAGAGAATGAAGCTGCTCAGTGCTAACCCCTTGGGGTGTCGAAGGACCAAGAGACCTGACTTCTCCGAGTCGTACAGCTAGCCACCTAAGTTCCAGGGCCAGCCGCCTAAGTTCTGAGCTCCCACCTTGGGTCTGGTCTTCTGCATTGATGGTGGTCATGGCTTGTGGTTATTCAGTAGCCCGCAGATCCCAGTCACTCCACAAGGACTTCACAATTTGTCCTTACAAACCCCACGAGGCAGGCAGTGTACTATCATCAGCTTCAACTGGAGAAGCCAAGGCTCAGAAAGTGTAATGCTTTACACAAAAGCAATACTGTTCCATAGAATGTTACTTTCCCATATTTTCTTAATGGCTGCATCTGGGTGCGGTGACACAGGCTTATAATCCCATACGTGGAAGGCTGAGGCAGGAAGATTGCAGGTTCACGGCTAGCCTCAGCAACTTAGCGAGGACTTCCATAACTTCATGAGGCCCGGGTTCAAAATCAAACATAAAGTAGTGCTGGGGATATAGCTCAGAGGTAGAACACTCCTGGGTTCAATCCCCACTACCACAAAAATGAGTAAATAAATAAATATTTGCCGCACAGGAGTATATTGTTTTCTCCGTGAGCATACACACAGGCTTGGAGGAAAACTCTGCAGGCTGAGGTGTGTGGCTTGCTGACCATCTAGGAATATTCTGGAAGTCCCCACCTATCGGGACCCCAGGCTGAACCCTCAACCGTGAGGCCCCAATAAAGGTGAACTGAACGTTGCTGGTTCAAACTTCTCTTTATTATACCTCTCTCTCTCTCTCTCTCTCTCTCTCTCTCTCTCTCTCTCTCTCTCTCTCTCTCTTTCTCTCTCTCTCTCTCTCTGGGATCGAGGACACTACCCGAGCAGTAATAGTAACCATTCTCTTTAACCCTGACAGTAACCGTCTCTCTAACCGCAGTTGCTTCTCTCACCCCACTCTCCTTCTCCGTAACCGTTCCTCGCAATAGTACCGCTCCAACAGACCCCCAACAACCCTTCTTCAGCAATAAACCTTCTACCAGCAACCCACCAACCACCACCAACCACCACCAGCCAGACTCCCAGCAACCACACCACCCAGCAACCACCACTCTCATGCAAGAGGTGGAGACTCTTAAAGTCGAGCAGGGCATGAGCCATGAGGTGCCTCATACAGCTCTCACCTGGGCTGGCCTCGGGCCAGGCGTGCTGGTGCATGTGCTCTAGCGTGGGGCAGCCCTAGGATGTTACCACCTGCAGCCGCTTCTGGCACTCTGCCAGGCGCCATCTAGAGGCGAGGTCTAGCCGGGCCCAGCTAAGACCCCAACACCCACCCACCCAGGGGGCTCCTGCCTAGGAACAGAGAGGAAGCTCAAGCTACTTTTCCTGTAACGACAAACCACGGTGCTCTTCTGCCACGCCCCAGGGACTTGGGTCAACTTCCTCGTGCAGAAGCTGGCCACGCGCTCGCCGGAGGAGACTGTATTTCTGTCCTCCTCGTCAATGCAACATCTGCTGACGCGAGCCCCTGAATGGAGCTTCCCACTCTGTCCTGACGCCGCCCTGTTCATTTGCACATTGTTTGCACACATTGTTCCCATGCAGCTGGCCACATTATTCACAGGAGCCCAGCTGGCAAAGCAAAAATACGCCAGGCTACGCTGATAAGCTGTTTATTCCCTGTTCCTCCGCTGCTGAGAGGCTGAGGGGGAAGAAAAGCTACCTGAGCAGGTGCTGGTCCCCTGGCCCAGCTCCACCTCCCCCTCCCCCGCAGTAGGGAGGAGTGGTCAGTTGGGAGCCGTCCTCGGCACACTTCAAGGTCACTGGCCCTCAATCTCCAGACAATTTCATGATGCTGAGAAAAGTTAAGGTGAGGTTGCCACCTGAGCCAGTGGACGTCACCCTGGCGGCCTGGCCCTGACCTTCCTCCCCTGGCAACCTCGGGGTCAGTGGCCCAGGTAAGTCAACCGCAGAGACAGTGGTGCCAAGCTCTCCTCTGGGCTGCTGGTTGCTCTGCAGTCTTGACATCTTGAGTAAGTAGCTCACCTTCAGGCTGTACAGATTTTCCCAATGTTGCTTGTCTTGGTTTTCTGACATAGACACCATGATGAGAGTGGAGAATCATCCAGGGCCCCTGTCCAGCCCCACGGAGAACTCGGAGCTCCGCCGTACACGGCAGGGCATCAGCCTCTGTCATGGAGCTCCACTGCTGTATGGAGTTGCAGAAGATTCCTGCCTCGGGAACACCAGCTGGGGCCCCTCGGGGCCAGGCTGGTGCTGTGGATGCCATCTGTCCTTAGCATTGGTGTAGGAGGCCCTCCACGTGCTTAAGGGGACCAGAAGGGCCAGCCTGGTCTCCAAGGAGAGGTCTAAGCCAGCTGCCCAGATGTCTCTGGGCTCTCCGAGTTCTGCCAAGGACCCTCACTGCACCGCACACATCAGGGCGCCTGGGGCTCTGGTCACGGGGTCCTGAGAGCCCTTCGAGAAGTTTTCAAGTTGACCACCCCTCCAGCTGGCCAGGGAGCCGTCCTCAGCGCTGCCTAGCCAGTGTCTCGTCACTGCCCACCTCCTGGCCTCCTGCAGGGCGAGTCCTCTCTCCTATCACGTCCACAGGCACCAGCTGTCCCGGCTCCTGGCTGGCCTTTGGCATGCATGGGCGCAAGTCCCTGACCTCTGTTTCTGGCATTGACGGCCGTTCAGCGGTGAGTCTTGCTTGGGGCATGCCCTCTCCACTTGTGAGCACGCCTCCACCTCCTTGGGATCTGCAGTGTCGAGCTCTTGCTTTCAGGATCTTCTGTCCTCAGACAAGCCACAGAGCACACTGCAGGGCAAGGTGGCGCTTCTTGGTCTCCACACACGGCTTCCACGCGGTCCAGGACATCGGAGCCGAGACGTGTCAGGGCCCAGGGCTCTCGGGTGCACCATGGTGGCTGGCACCTGCCCTGCTCTTCACATTCATTCCCTCTTAAATGTTCAGCTTCTTTAGCAAATCCTTTTCTCATTATACAAAGGCCTGGGGAGTGGGGCAGACCGAGTGACCAGCCCTTCTTCCTGAATTCAGCAGATACTGGCTAGCTGGGCTGCTGGAGCCCTCTGATGGGCTCAGGGGCAGTCTCCCTGAGTTACGCATTCGGGCAACACCGTGAGTTCTGGGAGCAGTGTCCACGCCGGCCACCTGGGCTGACCCGAGGCGTGGCTGGCTGAGGCTGAAAGCCTGGTCTCATTCCCAGGTCTTCTCTGTGTCACTGGGTGGTCTCTTTGGCGGCCGTGCCTGAGCTGTGTGCTTTTCCCACTCCTCCAGGTGTGTGATGAGTGATGGTGTGCTGAGTCCTGAGCACAAGAAGGCTTGACTCCTGACCCGGAAGGCGGCCCTGGGCTTTGACAGCCTGAGCTCTGCAGCGTGCAGCCCCGCTGTCACACCTTTGCATTTACTTAGTTTAGCATCCACTGCTGCTTCCTCTTTTCTATTTCCAAAATAAACGTAACTTACTGGAAGATTCGGTCCAAGCAGTTTGAGCCTCCCCAGCGGCCCTGGCCCTCTGTGTTCCAAACTGGTCACCTGTTTTCATCACACCTCCCTGGCCAGCCCCCATTCCCTTCTATCCCAGGCCAGCCCCCATTTCTTTCTTTCTTAATCTTCCCTCCAGTAAGTTTTCTAGCTTCGGCTCAGACATGTTGAGAGCATTGTAGCTTTATTTTTGCTTTTCTTTACCTTGATGCATGTGCAAGCACATGACCTGATAGTCTCTAGCGGCCTCGGATGTTACTGAAAGCTCCTTGGCACTCCTGACATGCCTTATTTCATCTGTTTCCTGCGTCCACCTAATAGGTCATCACAGCCTCAGAGGTTGGACACCACGCGTGCTCACGTCTCTCAATCTCTGTGGCCAGGCATCCAGGCATAGTGCAGCTGGGACTTTGCTTGGGTGCAGAGGCTGCCCCTAGGCTAGGCTGAGCTGGGCTCCTTCGCACCCAGGGCCCTGGAGTAGGGAGGAGTGCACTGCTTGGCTCTGCAGGAGACACAAGGTGGGCAGGTCTGTCCTTGTGCCTTGGGACAAAGCTGTAGTCTTGCCAGCTGCTGTCGAGGTGGAGCTGCCTGGGGCTCTTCACCCACGGGCATGCCTCCCCTACACAGTCTTTATTTCACCCACCAGCTGCAGAGTCCCCCACACAAGTCCCGAGATGGAATCTCAAGAGTGCAGCTGACGAGGAAGAAGACAGACTTAAGAAAATGTTGACAGTACACTTGGAAAAGTGTTGAAAAAGGGATTACAAAAAAAGAGTAATCCTATTTGAAACTTCTGTGTACAAATTGGCAAAATCTGAGAACACACACCAAAATGTTACCGACAATTATTTCTGGACAGTGAGATAGTGGGTGAGTTTAGTTCAGTTCAGTTTACTTTTACTTATTTTTTAAAATTTCTATAATTGAACCAAAAATGCTTTTACAATAAGAAAAAGTATTTTCCCTTAAAAATATAAACACATGTTACACTAATTGTAACATATTGTATCAATTTTTTCGACATTAGCACAAATAATATCAACAAAATCTGAGCACTCATTGTAATGTCAGAATTTCCTCCCGTTTTGTCTGAAAAAATAATTGAAGCCATCACTTTTTCGAAAAGCCCAATATAACACTAACTTGCAACTTCTTTTCACATTTGAGTTTTAATTTAAGAATGCTACACTATATTTCTACAGTGCGCCCAGGATTTAAAGTTGACAGAAATAAGAACTTAGAGCTATCAAGGTTAATTGTTTAATTGGAAATGGTTTGTAAAAAAAAAAAAAAAAAAAAATCTTCAAACTAAAACACGAAGCGCAATCTCTAGAGAAATAATCTCTGAGCCTTTCCCTGCAGGACTCTGTAGGACGCTGCCCGGGTCTTCAGTGCTTCATGGCCTGACTGTTCCTTGAGCATTGCCACGCTGCTGAGAATCTTCCTCAGCAGGAATGCCAACGATCATTTCCTGGGCATTCTTGTTCTGGCAGGATGCTACAAACTGTGGCCATGGCTGAGAGGCAGCTATCCTTCCAGTGGGGGTTTGCAGCCTGGCGGAGGAGGCAGAAGATCACACATACCACGGATGGGGGAGTAGACTGCCAAAGCCTACCAAGTGCCAAGACACAGAAACACAGAAACACGTGTGTCCAGGTGCCCAGAGGCCTGGGACAAGGAGACGGGGCAGGCACAGGAAGCAGGAATGGTGCTGGCCAGAAACCCCGTGGCCCTGGGCTCTTCAGGTGCAGAGAAGATTCTTTAAGCTGAGACTCCATACACCACACACTGGTCAGTCCCAGGAGGAGGGCATGGGCTGGCCACCTTCAGAGGGACCACGGCATGGGGATGGGACAAAGTGGATTGGACAGAGAAGAGGGGAAGAGGGCCCGCTGCACACTCAGTTCCCTCTTTTTTTTTTTTGAACTAGTGTTCTCCCGGTGCCAAAAAATTTAGAGTTTATGTTTCTGGAAATAATCATGATCTGCAAGGTCTGTGCTTTCTCAAGCACGTTACGATCTGCCTTCATGAAAACTATTAGAAATTTTGCATTTGATGAAAGGTTTACGAGTCACTTTAAATAGGAGATATAAATTTGAATAATATTTAGAAGTGGAACTTTCCCCTGGAATTGTGGGTGGGGTTTGTAATGATGGCCCACAGGCTTTAATGGAACACTCTTCCTTCTATTAGAAGGAGGGGACCCAGGCTCTCCTTCCTCACACACTGGGGTCTGGGGAGGGGGCCCAGCAGGGTTCCCTCTGCTTCACCTCTGCCCGACGTCTCGTCCACTGCCCACCAGGAGGACTTGCAGGTCCAAGGTCAGTGTCATGAGGAAGAGGATGGAGCCTCTACTCTTTACCATAATAAGCCACTGCCAAACACCTCCCTACTGTGCACCCTTCCTGGAGCTCACTGACCTCAGGTTCCTCTCACCTGCCTTGGACAGAGGGGCTGATGGGCACAGAGCGCAGAACGTGGGCCTCTGCCCCCAGAGAGTGCTCCTGGCTCCCCTTTCTGCCTCCTCTACGGTACTCTTTGGCATTCATGTCTACTTTTGGAGTACATGCAGGTTTGTTAAGAAACTGATTTTTTTTTTAATTTGGCAAAGTGTAGATTTCTTGCAAAATTACTGGAAAAATGACTAAGACAGAAAAGTCCGTCAGCTCCCTTGTGGGTAGTTTTTGTTTTGTTCAGTTTTGTTGATTTCTTCTTTGGATGTTTTAAAACGTATCTGATTTAAAAAAAAAAAAAAAAAAAAAAAGGATTCCATTTTGTTATTCCAGAATGCTCCTGTGGGAGGTGGTTCCTTGGCTTCCTGGATGGGATGGGGAAAGTGTGGGTCTCTGATGTGTTTGTAACAGCCAAAGGACTTTCAGATCTGGTGTCTGGTGACTGTGCTGGTCATGCATGGCGGCATGGCAATGGTGGTTTCTTGGCCAAGGTGCCCGGGTGGGTTCCTGCAGAGCTGCTCAGGGGTGCAGCTTCTAGACCTGTGCCTGCCTGCTCCTCCCCACCTCCTGCTGCCCTTCACACACCCAGAAATGCTGTCACTTACTCTTCCTGGGTTCTGAATAGTGCAACTTCAGGTCCCCACTTGTCTTTGGAGGAGGAAGTGGATGACAAACTGAGAGCTGGAGTCGTCACATGGACAGTGCAGACCACGAGCCCCCCCTGGACAGACTGCAGCTGTGCACCCGCCGGGGCTCTGCAGCATAGGGCTGAGTCCACCCTGAGCCAGCCTTCCTCATCTGATTGGAGAGGGGATGCTAAACCCCAGGACATCAGTGTCCTCTCAACTATTGTCACCCAAGCTGGGTCCTGCCCCAAACATACAGTCCAGGAGCTGAGGGAGAAAGGCCATCCTGATGGAGCTGCTCAGCCTGGTTCCCATGTCCAGGCAGCAATTCCACAAAGACCAGGCCTGTCTGACATGTGCTTATCTCAAAACATCTGTTCCATTTAAAAATAACTGTGCTGGTTCACTGGGAGGAATGTTAAATGCAAGCCCTGTGCGTTAATATAGATATCAATGCTGATAGCTCGCAGATGTGAGGCAGCGGCTCCCTGTGTGTTTGTTCATCGTGACTTTCTTTCATTGTCCCCAACTCTATTGGCTCTTGGAGTACCGGACATAAGGCTGGCGGAGAGAGAAAATTGTCTTTAATTTGAGGAATGTGCTGATGGGCGGGTGCCCACGGCAGGTAGTTTATCCTCTGACAGAGTGGATTGGAATTGCCCAAACCAAGCTGGCAGTGACACAGAAGGGGGTATTTCTGTCCCTCTCACCCCTCAGGGCCTGGGCATCCAGCCCACTCAATGCCAGGCCCCCCAAGAATCTTCACAAGGCGAGACCCCATGGCGGGGGCCTCCTGGGCTGGAGTCTGAGCGGGATGCACTTGGAGACAGTCGAGGGCTGGCGCAGGAGCCTCACACTCCTCACTCTCTCTCCTGCACGTTTTCTTTGAAAGATGCGGAGGCCGAGACAGCTGCATCCTCTTGGGGCATTCATGTCCATGGAAACCGGGGGCTTTCAGAGTCTAATTCTGGAACAGGATGCAGACACATCTGCATTGGGAGCAAGCATCCCAGAAGCTTCCCTGGAGCTAGCTCCTCTCCCCGGTGCCCATGGCAGGCACAAACTGGAGCCCCCCGGCCTGCCTGAGAACACCACCCTGCAGACCTCAGCATGGGCCTCCCAGCCTTTCCTGATGAGAGGGTTTCCATGCACACCTTCCAGCGCTAGTGCAGGGGACAAACAACAGGACTCTTTCAGATGGCGCTTGACACAGACTGGCATTTGCTGTCCAGTGCTGGTGGGATTTGATTCCTGATTTCTTCTGATAAACTCTGTGCCCTGTCATGCCCCCACCCCTAGGGGAGCCAGGCCTGAACTGGCTGGAGGAATGGCCACCTCCCCCTGTAGTGTGGCTGTGGAATCAGGGGAGGGGAGTACCCCAGTCCTGACCACACCACCAGGCAAATCGCAGTCCTGACATAGTCCCCAGCCACAGCGCTGCAGGGTCAAGATCCCACATGCCAACCAAGCTCCCTGTCCTCTCCTGCCAGACCAAAGCCACCTTGCAGCCTTGGCCAGGCCCCTGCTGCACACACAGGGTGGGCCAGGCCTGCTCTACCAAGTCCTCCAGCACAGGATGGGCCACTGCTTTCCCCCAGTGCCAGCCCAGTGTCCATGAAGAGCAAGTCTGCAGCGAATCGGGCCCAGCTCCAACCGGGGCTGCTGCCTGGTCTTGCGCCATGGAGACGGCCCGGGTTCTCCCTTGCCTCGAGGCTGGGCATCCGGAGGCGTCTCCTCCACAGCAGGACAGCAGTCCTTCCGAGGGAGGGAGGCCCAGACATCCCTCAGCACAGGCGAACTGGAGAATAACTGGACACAGAGGGAGACCCTGGAAGAAAACTAGAAGCTGTAGAAGATGCGACGGGAAATTCTAGAATTAATAAAAACCCAGTAGCTGAAATTGAGGCCTCGATAAGCAAAACAGAAGAGGTAATTAGCAAAGTCGAAAGCAGAAGGATACTCGGAATACAGCACACAGAAAACACACGAGGCAGACAAGGGCAGGAAGCGGGTGAGACTCCTGGCAGGACAGGATCTGCCGCCCTGGAGGCTGGGGCTCCCGAGGGAGGGGAGAGATGGTGGAGCAGAGACACAGAAAGACGGGCTTGGGAAAAACCTTCAGAATGACACAAGACACCAAGCCTCAGACCCAAATGAGACAGTCGGGGACCCCCTGGTGGAGAGGGGCAGGGGTGTGATGAACCCAATGTCGTCACCCTCTGGAGCAGGGCAGGCTGCTTCTCCACCCTGGGCTCTTCCAACAGACCCATTCCGGGACCCCGATCCCACCACAGATGCAGAATGTTTGCCCAAGGTGAGCTTGTTACCAGGGAAACCCAAAAAACCCTCTAGCATCACGTGTCCTCAGTCAACTTAAAACTCGCTGATTTGGGGGTCGCCTGGGCAGGCAGTCCACTATTCGTTCCCACTGGCTTTGCTGCGGTCACACCTCTGCTAGGTGGGTGATGACAATGGTGGTTGCCTGGGTCACTCTCAGGACCTGGAGGCTCCTTCACTGGGAACACTGAGCCTCCCCCGGGCCTGCAGACGCCCGTGGGGGCCTGGAGGGGCCTCTCTGTCTTCATATGGTGTCTTCTGCTCCTCAACCTTTGGGTCAGATTCCGCTCATTCCTGCGTGTGGAAATGCTACTGATCCTTGGAGCTGGGATGTGTTTTCTTCTACCACACCTGGTGCTTTTTCAGCAGCTGCTGCAGCTCAAGCCCCCAAAGTCTTCAGCCCTCAACAGGTGGCGCCACAGGCCGGGATGTTTACCCGGGATGATGGGGCCAGCCTCAGGAGTAGCCCAGCAGAGCCCAGGACAAGTAGACCTGGTAGTCCAAATCTCACCCAAGAAGCATCTTTTGGAACTATGTTCCTGGCCAGTGGAAAACTAGGAGAATTTACCCCCCCCCCAAAAAAAAAGTCAATAAACGCTTGTGTCTGCCTTTGTCTGGGGAGCAGCCTGGTCCCTCAGTCAGCACTGTCTCCCTTCAGCAGAAGTCCTGGTCCAAGCCTTGCCTGTGTGTGCTCACAGTACCTGGCTCTGTCTCATTTCTACTGTGACTGAGTCAGAAATTCCTGTTTTGGACAACACAGGGACCAACTCTAAAAACCCAGCAAGCAGTTAGAATATAGGTATAAAATAATAAACAGGTATAAAATAATCACACATAGGTGTCAAAGTAATATTCCAAAGGGAGGAGAAACACTCCAGACACAGAAAATCTTGAAAACATAGTCTATGTTTCAGTTTTACAAAATTGACCACGGTTGGGGTCAAAAGGTTTAGGCCTTAAAAGAAAATACACAGAACTCCACTTCTAGAGCAACACACCCTGACCATCTATGGGTGAATTCTGTAAATTTTGTAAATTCGATTTTCCCAATACTACCTCAATTGTTTGGGGAAAAAAAGGTAAGCTTCCAAATTATAATTATTAAGGGTAAAGCATTACTCCCCAAACAGAAACAGAATGGAACACAACTACAAATCACTTTCATCTAGCAGCAGAAAAGATTTGCAGAATCTAACAGCAGGTTTAAAAGATGTCACTTCTCTAGCCTGCCACCCTTGGAGACCAAGAAGTCTCACTCTGGGGCAAAACTCCAGAAAGCACCGGTTTCACTATTATTTCCCATGTTGGAGGCACTTGTCGATGCAATAAGACCACAGAAAGTAATTTCAAGAATAGGATTGGGAAAAGAAGAACCAAGACCATCTCTGACTGCAGGTGACTTGATTTATGTGACCGGCAAACCCAAAGGGAATACCATGAAACCCACCCACCACACTTGGAACACAATGTAATAAAACAAGATGGCGCCATCACTGCGTGTCACCTGGGGACTTCCACACATACAAAGGAAAATTGAGTAAAAGATATTTCAGAGAAACCCACTTTGGATAGAACAAAGGAAAATCAGGCTCCCAGTTTAGAGATACTTAGAGCTTGTAGGAAGTGAAAGACCCACCACCCTTTTATTTATGCAGAGAACTCTAAGCCCAGGGAGGGTGATTGAATGACTCGGCAAAGTGAAAGACCTTAAAACACAGTGCCACAATCCCAGGAGGGGACCGTGTGGCCTTGCAGCAGGCCACCATGTGCAAAAAATGACAGTAATGCACCCAGGTCAATACCTGTAGCTCTCCCGACACCCAGAGCGGTGGGTACCAGACGCTAGAGTAATGGCTGGGGTGAGGGAAAGACAGGGAGGAAGGAGGGAAGGAGGGAAATCAGGTGACTCCGAGGACAGGAAAGAGATGGGTGAGCTTTCTCCAGGAACAGGACGGCTTGCACCTGGAGCTGAGAAGTGACTCAAGCTCTCCTGCGAGATCCGACTGGCAAGGAAGGAGGAGGGGCTGCGGGTAACTCATGCAGAGCCCTTCCAAAACTCCTTTTCATCCTTCTTACTTTCCTTAATGCAATTTCGGTTTCGACTTCATGTCAATACTGTTCAGCACCATAGTATATTATTAAATCATAAATACCCCAAAAGTTACACCGTATGTGATAACCTAGCACGCGTGCAAAGAATTCTTTGGTATACAAAGGCTTGCATTGAACTGTTTTGTGGGTTACACTCCTCTGCTTCCTGAGCTTCACATTTTTCTCTTGCGGGTGAGTTTTGCATTTGTTTCGGGAATGTACCTACCCTCCATTAAATTTCAACTTAGGCTGCAACCACCATGTTCTGAGAATGTGCTCATCCTTCAGGGAGCTTCTCCTCCAACTAGACATTGTATCTTTAGCAGAGATACTTTGATGACAGACTGCCAGTAACGGGCACTTCTAATTTGCACAGGGAGCCTGATGTGGGAACCCAGAGGCACCCTCCCTGCCGGCCCTGTTCCTGAGGGTGGGCTCCGAGCAGGGTGGCCCTTGCTCCAATGCAACTCTGAGGGGTGATACAGGGGATGTCTGCCTCAGAGACAGAGCCATGGCTTGTGCAAACTTTCTTCTCTCCTGCACATCAAAAAGATAAATATTAACCTGCTCAGGGGAAGGTTGTAGGAAGAGGTGGAGAGGTGGCAGATGAGCTTGCACCCAGCCACTCAACCTCACCACTGCCGTCTGAAAGCAAAGGGCCTTTGCAGAGCTGAGGACTCCCCGATTCCCTCCACCCCAAGAAGATGTTCACTTGGAAGTTCCCGGAGCTGGTTTTGGAAGTCCGACTGGCCTCAGTCCTAGCACCAACAATATGCAGGAGGTGGCGGCAGTCCTGACAACCTTGCATTCAAGGTTGATGATCTTGCATTCAAGGTACTGACCTTGGAGCGGCAGTAACAGATGCATTTTCACACGCATAGCTCTATCAGCTTAAACAATGAATTACTCCTTTGTCTCAGAAATGGATCTTCTTTCCTAAAAGTCAGGCCAATCCAGAGAGACTCCTGGACCTGGACGTGAGGGTGAAGGTTCTGCGGTGGCCCTGTGTTTTTCCATGTAACCTCCACAAGGGAACAGATGGACCAGGGACCCCCGTCTCTCCTGCTGGTCAGTGCCTCCAGGGCAGACTGGACGGAACCGGCCTCTCCCATCAGTGCACTGAGATGGCGTGCAGCTGAGCCTGGGACCGGAGCACTAGGCACAGCTGCAGGCCCCCGTCACTGGATTTAGTGTCTGACGGCACTCTCAGGCCTCCTACTTTGTTTGTTAAACTGGATTCTTTCCCTAAATTCAGAAATTAAGAGCATGGGCTCGGGGGTCTGACCCTTGCCCCTCTGCCTCCCGGGTGTGGGATGGTGGGCGGGTGGCTTATCTGCCCTCCCTGTGTACGTTCTTACCCTCACACCCTGGGGACAGGACTCCTGCACTGCAGGTGCCCTGAGGCTCAGTTTGGAGTATACCTGTCTACACCTGGCTACAGTGACTGCTTCTGAATGCCTTAGCCCCAAGAGCACAGGGGCCACGTCCCCATTCTCTCTGTTGGTCTCCATCTCTCTGGCTACCCCACCATTATAGAGGTTTGATGGGGATTGCAGTTACCACCAGCTCCCAGCTGCAAGGTCTGTAATGTGGATGGGCAGAGCCTCACTATTGGGACCCCAGGCTGAACCCTCAACCGTGAGGCCCCAATAAAGACAACGACTGAACGTTGCTGGCTCAAACTTCTCTTTATTATACCTCTTTCTCTCTCTCTCTCTGGGATCGAGGACGCTACCCAAGCAGTAATAGTCTTAACCCTGACAGCAACCGTCTCTCCAACTGCCCCACTTTCGTTCTCCGTAGCCGTTCCTCACAATAGTACCTTTCCAACAGACCCCCAACAACTCCTCTCTCCAGCAATCAACCATCCACCAGCAACCCACCAACTTCCCAGCAACCACACCACCCAGCAACCACCAGCCAACAACCACCACACGGGCAAGAGGTGGAGGCTCTTAAAGCCGCGCAGGGCTTGAGCCACGAGGTGCCTCATACAACTCTCACCTGGGCCGGCCACGGGCCGGGCGTGCTGGTGCATGCGCTCTAGCATGGGGCAGCCCTAGGATGTTACCACCTGCAGCTGCTCCTGGCACTCTGCCAGGCGCCATCTAGAGGCGGAGTCTTTCCGGCCGGGCTAAGACCCCAACACCTCATGTCCTCTGACGTGGTCATGAGCTGGTGGCCTGTGTCTCGAGAACCAGTGCCTCTCCTGGTGCACACACAGCAAAGAAACTCCCACCTTGTTCCCATCATTCTTGGCTTGATGACATGGACACGGAGGAGTCACTAGAGCAACTGGATGTCTCGGTGGTACTCTCAGATCCCAGGCCGTCATGCTTACTCCCAAGCCTCCCTTCCCTGCAGACGAAGCCCTCAGCTGAGATCTCTCAGGGACCCTTGACTGCAGAGCCTGGAGCCTCCACAGCACCAGTGGTCAAAACGCCCCGTTGGCCAGGCTGGGAGAGGACGCCCTGCTAGAAGCCCCGGGAGCAAGGGTCCCTGGGAGTCAGGGGGCCTGCTTTCCTTTGCTGCAGTGGCAGCCCCCTATGGCAGGCACTCAGACTTGCTCATCTGGAATCTCGATTCCCTGAGTGTACAGTACCTTCCACCTCCTGGTGTGGCCAGGCCCACTCCCTGCTACTTCCAGGGGACAGTGCTGAGTTTCTTTGTGAAAAAAAAAAAAAAAAAAGGATGCAACCAATGGTGACAGGGCATTGTGTGACCCCAAGGCACAAGATGAACACCTGCATCTATTTGTGCTGTTTTTCTCCAGTTTGGACTCCTACGGCTGAAACCAAACACAGAGAGCCGCCAATCCCAGGCTGCGAAAGGGGGGTGTGAGTTTTCAGCAGCTGGAAGTTTGACTTGCTGTCAAGTCTGAGGTAGACTTTGAAGATCATTTCATCATTTTGAAATGAAGAACAGTGTTACAGGCAAACAGAACTCAACTTGCTTTGTGTGTACACGCATCTCACGGAGCTCATTTGCCTCCTGTCCTGACAGCGCCCCTCACCGTGACTGCAACACTGCTTAGCAGTTTTTGTTTTATTGGGGTTTTTTTTGCGGTACTGGGGATTGAACTCAGGGGCATTCTACCCCCAAGCTATACCCCCAGCCCTATTTTTTTATTCTTTATTTTGAAACCGAGTCTCACTAAGTTGCAGAGTGCCTCACTAGATAACTGAGGCTGACCTCAAACCCGGATCCTCCGGTCTCAGCCTCCCACATGCTGGGATTACAAGCGTGCGCCACCACGCCCGGCTCCTGCTTAGCAGTTAATATGGCACTAAGTAGCCAGGCAGTCCTGCGGGGTTGTCAAAGGCGCCGTTTCCACTTTTAATTCACTGTGGTTGTCATTACGTAAGGGACGCAGCAGAGCCAGGTCCTTAATGAGAAGCCTGGCCTTCCTGGCAGTCACCGCTTTGATGGCCACGGGGGAAGCTGGGCTTCGTGTGAGGGGAATGGGGCTGCATCTTATCAGCTCACTAGCTGGGCAGCCACCATGGTAGATTGGCTTTTGCCCTTTGAGTCACTCCCTGTGGTCATCCACATCCGGCACTGGGACCAGGAGGCCTGTGTCTCATCCGAGACTGAAAGGAAGAGGTCTCTTTGCTGCACTCTCCTCCCGAGTTTTGTCTTTATTAGATCTGGGTTTCGGGAGTGGCACTGTGAAAGGTCATCTTCTCCTCCTGACCTTTGCTGTCGCTTCTTTTCAGAGGTCCAGATAAAAAACAAACCAGAAATGGGTTGGGGGGGAAATGCACTCTGATGTTTCACAACGTTGGGCAGTAAGATAAATCGGGTTATGTTTGATTTCATTTATACAGAACCCAAACTTGGGAGGGCACATCTGCAAAGGCCAAGTCACTTTAACTCAACAGTCAACGGGAGTGTCTCTGATGGGGCTGCCGGCTTTCATGTCTGTGCCAAGTCAGGACCTGCCTGCAGTTCAAGGCCTCCTCCTGTCCAGTCCTGATATGACTGCCCAGCCACTGGCATTGTGAAGGCCCCTTCATATAAGAAAGCGGGTACTAGGGAGGAGGGGAGGTGGGCTGCTGTCCAGCTGGGCCAGGCCTCACTGATAAACCCAGCATCAACTTGGGAGGGGCCCCTCTGTCCTGCTGCTACAGGTCAGGAAATAGAGCCAAGAGGTGTCCACAGCTGCCCAAATCCCACCACATTCCCACGCTGCTGGTCCTAACCCATGGTGCGCCCAGCTCCTGGGGAAATAGCCGCTTCAACTAAAGAGCAAAGGTGATCTGGTGAAGGCTTTTAGGGATCAGTGTGTGGCCCACCCCTCCAGCTGTGCCACAGAGGCAGAGCTAGGAACCACCCCAGGTCTGGCACCTGCTCAGCTGAGCTTCATCTATGCCTCAGGATCCTAAGATGGATCTTCCCCTCCCACAGCAGGGGGATATGTGTGGAGTGCCACTGGGACCCACCTGGCACTGCTGTGCACTGGCAGTTCCAGGACCTTTGTTGGCTCCTTGATGACCGAGTGTGGGTGATTGCATCGGTGCCATGGAGCCCAGGCCCTTCAGCAGAGGAGAGGGACCATTGGCACAGGGACTCCAGGTGTGGACAACTGTGAAGCTGAATGGCCCGCTCTCAGCGGAAGGTCTGTGTTATAGTTAAAATATGAAATATCATCCCAAAGCTCATGTGTCGAGAACATGTCCCTGGTACAGCAAGGTTCAGAGTTGGGAGTGGCCAGATGAGACAGGTCACTGGGTCTCGGCCTGGGGGACTATTTATGTCCCTGAACCTCTCTCTCTCTCTCTCTCTCTCTCTCTCTCTCTCTCTCTCTCTCTCTCTCTCTCTCTCTCTCTCTCTTTCTCTCTCTCTCTCTCTCTGTCTCTTCCCACTTTCTCCACCATGATATGAGACCCACATCTCTCCATCATGTGCTCTGCCACCATTTTTGGTTCAGAGCCAGCCCTGTGGACCGAAATCTCTGAAACCCTGACCCCTGTAAACCTTCCCTGCCCTAAGCTGTACTGTCAGGTGCTTTGGCCACAGCGATGGCCACAAAGCTAACACAGTTTGTCTTCCTTTCCCACAAAGGGATGCTTCCATCGGCTCACCCTGACCGCCCACTCCGACTCCCCACAATGCCTTAGGGGAGTGCTGTTCCCCGATTCCCAGAGGCTGCAGAGGGGCCACATGACCATGAGCCAGCACGCAGGGTGGAGAGCACACCTCCTGGGTGTGGGGCCCGCAGCGCAGGTGAGCAGCCTCCCCCATCTCTCCACCTGCAGCCCGAGGCGGGGCGGGCCGGGAGTCTGCTGTGCACCAGCCTCCTCACAGC
Organism: Graphiurus murinus; assembly: GCA_004027655.1. NCBI lineage: Eukaryota > Metazoa > Chordata > Mammalia > Rodentia > Gliridae > Graphiurus > Graphiurus murinus. The sequence goes on along the minus strand of PVLC010000459.1, from coordinate 154,428 downwards.
CACCGCCAGGTCACCGGGGACACTAGGAGGCTAGGATTTAGGGACAGGTCCCTCCCGAAATCCCTCATAATTAATGTGCTTACTTTTTTTCATTTCATTTGGTGTCTTCCCATATTATCCTCACAAACCCTAAATAGCATGGCAAATAGAATTGCGCTTGTACAAAAGTACAGAGAACAGGGGAAATTAGGTTTTCCCAGCACTATCGAGTATTAATTGAATTTAGTTATTTACCAGTTAAATGCTGAAGGTCTTTGGGCGATTAGGAAGAGTAATGACGTCGTCAAAGGTCCTGGTAATCATGTAGCAGTGACGGGGTTATGCGGCGCGGCCCCAATGGGGGATTGTGGGGGATGAGGAGGGTCTCAGTCAGGCAGCTGCTCCGTGGCCCAGAGCATCCTGGGAGACTGGCACCTTGCATCTGCCTGCCTGGGGCCGTGTCCCCAACATCCTTCTAGGATGGTTTCCTTTTCCTTTTGTGATGCTGTGGCACACGCGCCCCACCCCATGTCAACTACTGATTCACTTCCTTCTGCAGTCCTCTGCCTTTCCTCAAGTCCTCCTCCCCGTACCTGGAGACAATTCGCTCTTAAAAGCCTGTGCATTCTGCCAGCTCCCCGGCAGCCCCCAGCCAGGCGCTGTCCTGGGCCCCTGAGGCTCTTCCTGTCCTCCTGATCACTTACGTCCTCCTTCTGGGTGTTACTCAGCCATCCTGCTGAGTGGAAGGTTCTGGAATGGGTCTTCAACCCTTGACCATGCTGCCTCACTGGCCGGCCCTCTTGTTACCAGGTTCCGTGTGGCCGTGTGAGCCTTGCTCGGGGAGAAGTGTGAATGTCACTCTCAACACAAACACACACACACACACACACACACACACACACACACATGGGTGTCCAATCAGAGGGTTGGAAGGGACTTACCCAAGGGAGAGGGCAGTATGTGGATGGGAACTGAAGACATTGCCTGAGGTGGCTGGCTCTACCCAGGTACGTGCTTCTCCAGGGAAAGAGCAGAAAAGGGGACGTTGCCTCAGTTTCCCTTACCGTCCTGGGGCCCGCTGACCACTGCTGGCGATGTCCTGGACACCATATTGTTCCACTGCCTGTCAGAGCAAGGCCCATGAAGGACGGGGGTGTGGTGGTAGGTGAGGTCTGAGAACCACCGTGCCTTCTGTCCCCAGGAGGTTCCGCCTGGCCTGGCCTGAGGCAGGTGCAGGCACGAAGGGCAAGCTCGGCTCCCTCTGTGGCTCCTTTTCTTCCGAGGGACCAAGGAGCAGACACGCTGCAGACCCCGGGGCGCATTCATTACAGGCTGGCTCATTGCAGTAGTAATTTTCTGGGGTTGAGGTAGAAGATGCCAGGCAGCAGGCACCCCACTCGGGGATCTCCAGAGTCCGAGTGACTTCCCAGCTGGAAACACTCAGGCAGAGGGGAAGGGGAGGCAGAAACTGCTACCTGCACACCCGCGTCCTCTCGTCTGTCTCTTACACTCCAGTACAGCCGCCAGGGCCCACACGAGGTGTACTTGTGTGGGTGCGCCTGTCTCTGTGTGTGCACTTGTGTACACCTACGAAAATGTGTATGCTGCCGTCCAGGTCCCTATGTCGGTCCGCACCACGGCTAAGTTAGGTGGGCTTCTGAAACACCTGTCTATGGTTTTCTGGAAAAAGTCTCCACCTGTGGAAGGTCCGCTTCCTCAGGGAGATTGGATTGAGACGCAGCCTGAGGAGTATCGGGAAGGGCCTTCGGGAGCAAAGTGGGCATTCCCAGTCACAGGACAAGAAGCCAGCCGAGAGGGCAGGAATTGTGTGCAGGTGGCCTTTGCAGGCCCTGCCTGGTCTCTATCCTGAAGCCCCATCCTGAGACATACTACAGCATCGGTACACCGGGCCTTAACACAGGTCATGGGAGTCTGCATAAGCTATCCCCAAACCAGACCAACACACCTTCCTTCCTTCCTTCCTTCCTTCCTCCCTCCCTCCCTCCCTCTCTTTCTCTTTCTCTTTCTTTTCTGTATTAGGGATCGAACCCGAGGGGCATTCCACCTCCAAGCTACACCCCCAGCCCTATTTTTTTTAATTCTTTATTTTGAAACAGGGTCTCACTAAGCTGCAGAGGGTCTTGCTAAGTAGCTGAAGCTGGCCGTGAACCTGCGATCCTCCTGTCTCAACCTCCCAAATACTGGGATTACAAAGCATTTACCACCATGCCTGGCTCAACAACAATTTAAAAAAAACACACTTCCAGCTTTGCAAGCAGAGGAAATCTGCCATTTGTGACGATGTGGATGAACCTAGAGAACATTGTGCTAAGTGGAAAAAACCACACACAGAAAGACGCATATGGAGTGATTCTACTTGTATATGGAATCTATGAAAGTAGAACTCATAGGGACAGAGATTAAATGAGTGGTTACCAGGACTGGGTGTGGGAACAGGGAAGATGTCAATCAAAAGGCACAAACTTCCAAGGGGGACTGAGTTCTGGAGATCTAGCACTCAGCTGGGTGACTATTCTTAGTAACAATGTGCCGATTACTTGCAATTTGCCAACAGCATAGATCTTACCTATTCTCGCCATCAAAAAAGGAGAGCCTATTATTATAAGAATAAACAAAACTGAGTATTTATCAACACATGCTGGAGGCTTTCACAAAAGAGAGAAGAAAAGAAAACTAGCTCTTATTCCTAGGAATACAATTCATAAACTATCATAGTTACTGAATAAAACACAAAAAAATTGCTTTGCATGAAAAGGAGCAACTGCCAGACTTAGAACTGGCAAGAGCAGTCAATCGGAAAGGGGATTCTCTGTAGGGATACACTTGCTGCCTTGGAACTGAGCACAAACACAGACTAGAAAGCAGACACAGGTAAATCTAGGATGAAATGGTGATAAAAAATCATAGCAGGAAGAAAAACACTACTGTCGAAGAGAAAACTAAAGACAAGTGAGGCAGGGGCTTCTGCGTTCACTCTGCCAACTGCCGTGGTGTCCCCAGCACAGCAAGAGTGATACCCAAGCCTCCTCGGTATTGAGACTCGGGCTACACACCAGGGGCCCACCGACCCAGCAAAACCTGGATCCATCGGGATCTGCAGGGAGGCATTTGGGGCCAGCCGTTTGGGGTCTCCAGCAGGTGCAGGGCCACTGGAGCTGACAAAATCTACTGATTTGGGGTAGGAGTCTTTCTCTGAGAAGCTGAGGGTCTTCTCACGGCAAATCACACAGATCGGGAAGTCTGGTTTGGTTGGCTTAGATTAAAGGAAGATCAAAGCCTCCTGAATGTCTCCGCTGCGTTTTATAATTAAAGAGAGAGACAGAGAAAAATCGGTGTACCCATAGTTGTGTACCTGTTCACCAACCTCTTGGCCAGTCTCTAGAGCTTTGCCCATTTGATTAGCAGAATTTTCATCCTTAGGTTTCTGGTGGAAGGTGCTTTCTCTTTCACAAAGGGTCCCTTGACTTGGACAGCCCTTTCCATCTTGATGCCAAGGCTCACTTGTTGATCTTTCCCTGCTGGAAAGAACGGTTACGGTTACGTGGGGCCTTGCTTCTTTCCTCCCGTGCACACAGTCCTGGGGGAAGCTGCAGTCTGAGCATGGCCTCAGGTGCCTGCATGCTTGCTTCTCGTGTCACTGGAGCACGTCAGCCTCACCTGCCACCTCCCATGATGCACCAGGTCCTCTGCAGCCTGTGCTGGGCACAGCAAGTCCGTGAGCACTCTGAAACCAGTGTGGCTCTGTCTCCTCCCCACTCCAGTGCTCTTGGACCATCATCTCTCTGCAGCTCCTCGCAGACACACTGTCCCCCATTCCTGGGACCGGCTTGCTCTCTGCTCCCTTGCCTGCAGCATTCCCATCCTACCTCAAGGATCCTTCCCCATTCCAATGGCCCCAGGAGGGAACAGGGTCTCCGTGTGTTTGTCACAGATCTGCTTCCTGGGACAGAGCAGGTCTGCTCGGGGAGGGGACTCACTGTGACTCTGCCTCCCTCTATTCCCAGTGTTGGCTGCTCCCCAGCAGCTCAGCCAGTGCCCCTTGAGGACTGAATGAATTCGTCCCAGGTGCCCCTCACTGTGATGGGCCCTGCGCCAACCTGCCCCATGGCTCTCTGAGCTGGGTTTTTTGTTTTTGGGGGTTTTTTTTGCAGTGTAATAATGAATTGAGTGATTCCTCCCTCAAATGGGACCTGCCAGCCATGTCACCAGATGCAGAACACCTGGGCAGATTGTCACAGGGACCCAAATGTGCTACATGAATGCAGGGACCTGCTGGTGCTGGAAGGGTCTGGGAACAGGAAGGTTTGGCAGGTATTTCCATGCCTCTCCACTTCCCATTTCAAACACCAGAAAGTTCAAAAGAGAATCTTTTGATTTCCACCTTTATTACATGACTCACAGCACTTTGGCCTTGAATCACTGTTATTTACCTACCTTTGATTGTGAGTGATTGCAATTCTTTTCAAAGGAGAAAGTGGAGGGAGGGGAGAGAGAGACCAGCAGCTGGAAGTCCAGGGCAGAAACAGGGCTTTCTGGGCTCTGGTTGTTCCAGAATCCTGTTTAGCTCCTGCTCGTGCAGTCGGCTCTATGGTCTTGTCTCTCTCGCCGAGTCCTTCAATACATGCCAGCCCACTTTGCCTCTTTAATTCCACCCAGTCGGAAGTTATAAGACTCCAGATCACACCCCGTATGTGTACCAGGCTTCCAGCCTTTCCAAGGGGATTCCTCTAACATGTCAAGAGGCTCACACTGCTGCTTCTTGGGCGCACTGTGAGCCTCTTGTCCCAAGTCTTAGTGCGTGGGAATGGATCTGTTTCCCGCAAATGCAGTGTGGGTTTCTGCCAGCCCTGATTAGGGCATCAGGACAGGACAGCATATGGCCTGCAGGGCGCATTCCCACCCCAGAGTCGGGAAGCGGCCCCTCCCTCCAGTGTTTCCCACCGTCTTTCTTGAATGGTTCTATTCTTGTGAAAAATATGAGGTGGGAAGACAAATGAAGTTTATCCTCTAGAAAAGATTTACCAGGATAATAACAAAATGCAGACGACACACCTCATTAGTTACAATAATTGCAAAGTGCTGGGGTTACCTGCTTTAATGGAAAGTCCCCTAAGACACTGAACGTTTACACACGATGATGTTCATATTGCACACATTTTAATGTGTCACTGCGACATGAAATGTGCTACCGTGTATGCGCTGCCTTTTTAAAAAACAACTTCACGTTTATACTGTTCTTCAGTGACTAAATTTCCTTTCATACTATGAGGTTTTTTTTATTGCTAATGAATCAAAAGAGCTTTATAATTTTATTCTTGAATAGTGTCTTTAGGTTTTAAGATGAGGATTTCAGTTGGCAGGTGCATATGTTTTGCTTCACTAAGTTAAGCAGCAGAGGAGGCAATTTTCACACGGAACACACTTACTTTGCCCTGGATGGCCACATGGCTACCTACTGTGTGGGCTCCCTTCCCTCTGGTGCTGCCTCAGGGATGGACCTGCAGCCTTTTGCTGAAACCTCAAGGCAGAGGTTGAGGAAGGCACTGGACTGGACAGTGGGAAACAGAAACCTGGTTTACTGATCTCACCAGCTAGGAGACACCAAATCTCAAACAGAAGCATCTGGAACATGCTAACCAGCAGGTCATGCATGGGAACCATGACGGGCTTGATGCAGGAAGAGAAAGGAAATGCTAGGCAAGAGGCAGGATGTCCGTAGGCTGTGGGACTCATGGAGGAGTGTCATTTAAAATGCGGCTTTGGGAAGCTCAGGGGGACCCTTGAAGAACTTTCCAGATCTTCCGTCTGATGTTTGGGCTCCCTGCAATTTCACAATTACCCATCTGCTCCCCTGAGAGGATCAAATTGCCACAAAGGAAGAATAAAGACAAACACAAACACCTTTGCAGCCCGGAGCGCTGGGAAGAGGAAGACTTGCAGGTGTGAGATGGTCCTTGGGAGCTACAGTGGCTTCATCCCAGGAACCCGCCGCTCAGGACATCTGGATCGCGCAAAGAAGGCCTCTGGCGCCACCTGCCGGCCCCATGCTGCACAGCACCTTGAGGCTCCCTCCAGAGGAAAGTTCTGAAGTGCACAGCAAGCAGCGGCGGTGTCTGGGGGCCTCGCAGGGCAGAAGTGGCACTGAGACAGAGAGCATGCAGCTGAGCGCTGGGACACTGCCTGCCGGGCCCCTTCCCACCCGTCTTGCAAACCAACTTCAGAACAAGACTCTTAACCGCTGGTTACGCAGAGCTCTCAGGCTGGTAGTTGCATCAAGCCACCCGCGAGTTCTTGGGGCAGCTTTTAAACTTGGGTTTCCACGCTCACCGCTTTGCATGACCATGAGTTTTAGTGCTGTGGCATTTTGGAGATGGGTGTGTCTGAAGGCCGTGCCTCTAAAAGTTATCCAAAGGACGTTTCACAGGAATGCGCACACCTGCGAGCATTTGAACACTCCCCTACAGACATGCACACAGCTCTATGCACATGTGTACACCCACACACATGCATACATATGCACACAGCCACACACATGTGCACACACCCACACATGAACACACACATGCATACACAGGCACACACTCCATGAACATGTGCACACACCCACACATGCATATATATGCACACACCCACACATGAATACACCTCCACACACCTGTACATGCCTGTACAGACATGCATGCACAAGCCTGCTCACATGTATGCACACACAAGCATGTACATGCACGTACACTCACACACCACACATAAATGCACACCCCACACAGACACACACCTGCATGCACACACACATGTGCTGCTCCAGAGATTTGGTGCACCTGGACCACGGTAATTCCATGCTTGACAGGGTCTGCAGGATAGCACTGCAGGGAAGGGCACTAGTGTCACACAGGCAGGCAACCTACCAGCACCGGGAGGAGCAGGAAGAACCAGGAGGGAACTCTGATTACGGAGAGTGGGCATCTTGTTGCTGGTTGCACATTCAGTTCCATGCAGTGAGCCACCCTTCCAGTCCCGGGAAGTACTGGGATGAGAGTACCGAGGATAAGAGTACTGAGCATGTGACATACTTGAAGGGGCAGGCAGACATAAAAGCCACCACCAGATCCTAAGGCAGACCATCTGTGACAAGACCTCGGCGGAGGTTCAATGTGCCCTTAGAGAAACAGAAGAAAGCGTTAGGGGACATTGGGGTGGTGGGTGGGGATCTTGGCAGGTGATTGTGGGAGGAGTGACACTTGTGACAAATGCCACCTCGTGGGTACTTCGAGATGCCCTCTGGGCCAGGAGTTTGCTGTTGGTCGTTTCTGGGCAGAGCAGGCCATTCTTCATCAGAACCCATAGCTCACCCAGCGTGCGCCGCAATCTAGTCTAACGTCAGGAATTTGAAGAGGTTGCATCATGCTGGAGGCTGTGTGCCCAGCTGATTCTCAAAGCCACCTTTCTGTCTGCCATTTCTTGTGCCCATATGCGAGACATGAAGCCTGCAGCCTCTTCAGGAGCCCCTGGGTGTTCTGCCTGGCTCTGGAGTGCCCACGTGTGTGTCTATGCTAGGCATGCCTCTGGATGCAGGGGAGCGGAGGCCAGTCTCCCCACTCCACCTTGGGTCATGTTCTCTGTGCCCAGTCTGCACTGAAGGCTCTCACTGACTCGGGGTCCGGTTCCCTCAAGTCTTCCAAGTTGCTCTAACCTTGACATGGAGCCATCCCGTCCCAAAGAATCTGAGAGGGTCACAGACTGGAGCCTGCATGCTGTGAAGCCCACAGCAGTGTTGGGGGAGAGGTGACATGACCCTCACCGTAAGGGACTAGTGAGTTCAGCCCCGGGGGTGGCCATGGGGATGGGATTGAACACAAGACCCAGAGGCAGCCTGGTCGGTGGGCCGGCCGGCCGTGTTCACAGGACCACAGGCCTGAGACAGGGAGGCAGCCGCAGTGACGTGTGGCTCCTGCAACTCAGTGTACCCAAGTGGTGTCCATGGAGCGCGGCTCAAGGTCTACTGGCCTGAAAGACTAAAGTTTTATTTCATGAATTGTAACCCGTTACTAATTATCACTGTGGAAGAAAAGCCTCTAGACCAGTAAAGTAGTTTGAAGGTCATCATGAGTGAAATCGCAGAACTTGAAACAGTCCAGCTCTCGCAGCCCTGGGATGCCCTCTGCAGAGCAGATCCGGAGGGTTTGGAGTGGAACTAATGCGATTTGCTAAAGCTGCTTTGAGGAAAAGAGCATGAAGTTGTGAATCACAGTTATCTGCCTTTGCTGGGAGGCCAGCGCATATGTGGCTGCAGGCCTCGGGCTCATTAGTTCCAGGAAGAACGGCCGCCGCCGGTGTGAGCCTCATCGCAAGCAGGCAATTAATGCCTTGCCCTGGCACCAAATAGCTTCCCTTGAATGGAGCAGGTCCAAATGTGTTCCTGAGGGGGCAGAGGAAGGACGCGTGGGTGGGTGGGTCCCACATGCACAAGGCCAGAAATTAACACAGGACACTCTAGCCATGGCGGCCCAGTCCAATCAGTGCAGGCATATCCTACACACTCAACGCTGCCAAACACTAGGAAAGGCCTGCTGCTCACCATGCTGGCTTAGACAGGCCACTCTTGGCCTACATCCTGTGCCGATAGAGGTTCCTGTCTGGCAGTAGGGAGCAAAGGGAAGTTCCTGGGCTGGAATCCCACATGGACCCAGGTGGACCTAGGTTTCTTGTCCTGCGTCATGGCTGCCTGAGTCTGAGGATGAATCAGAGCTGATTCCAAGAGTGACCCATGGTGGAACGGCCATGGTATCCCTGAGGCTAAGGACAGGCCTGTGGGCAGAGTTCCTTAGCCAGAGCGTCGTCTACCCAGCCAAGGAGCAATGGGACAATTCCACATTTCTTCACCAGAATCGATCCCCAAAACCTGTCTTCTTACCTTCCCCAGATTATACTTGGTCTCCTCCTTACAGATACTGACACTAACTCCAGGGTAGAGACTGGAGGAAAGAAAGGTCCGTACTTTAAAGCAGGTATTATTAGAGGGTTTTGTTTTGGGGGGTTTTGTTTTGTGGTACTGGGAATTGAAACCAGGGGCATTCTACCTCCAAGCTACACCCCCAGTCCTATTTTTTATTCTTTATTTTGAAACAGGGTCTCACTAAGTTGCAGAGGGCCTCACTAAGTAGCTGAGGCTGGTCATGAACCTGTCTCAGCCTCTCAAGTACTGGGATCACAAGTGTGTGCCACCACGACCGGCTTATTAGAGGTTTTAAGGAATAGACTCTATGGGAGCCAAAGTGGGAGGAAGAGAGTCCTGCCTAGTCCAGGTCCTCCGGAGTCCCAGCCTGCCTTTGCTCAGGATCAGTGAGCCTAGGACTGCTGCCCTGGCCCTTCGGGCACCGGTGGCGGGGCAGGGGAGGTCAGTGTCAGTGCTGAGAATACTGAGGGTGGGGAGGTGTGAACAGACTGTGCAGTGGGCTGGGAGGGCGCCTTGCTCCTCCCTGACATCAGGGCAGTGCTGGCTCTTAGGAGCCGCTATCCGCCCTCAGGCTGCCCCACACCTCTCTGTCCCCCTCTGTTTCTGCTGTGCTTGGGGAGAGAGTCACTGCACACAGCTCAAAGGCTCCATGCATGTGCCCCGGAGTGAATTTAATTTACCAGGGCTAATATGTCTGGGTGTCTACCTACTTGCGTATGTCCTCATGCAGACTTGGAAGGGCACTGAGGAACTTTGGTTTATAAAGCACTATTGGAGATAAATGACATATCTCTATCCTTTTTCATGGTAGGGTTTGTTTCAGTCGGCTTTTTAATCACTATGACCCGCGCTTGGGCTGCACATAGGAGGCACTGACTGCTGCTCACTGTGCACAAGCTCCCTCTGTGGGTCCTGCCCAGCCCCTGCTTCCAGGTGGGGTCACCTCCCGATGACCGGCACCATTTCCAGGACAAAACTTCCAAGGGCCTCACATCCTTGCTCTTTCTTCACCTCTGGGCTGATGTGCAGGGTCTTGAAGATTGTGGCACTGCTGGGTGCATGGTGCCTGCCAGCCTACATGGGGATAGGCCCTTCTCCTGTTGCTGTGGTAGAACTTGGGGTTGGTCTCTTACAGCAGCTGTAGGCTCTCCCTGTAGATGCCTCTGAGTCTCCTAGTCACAAGTTCCTCACAACAAAGGGGAGTGGACTAGGCGGCATGGTCAGCGTTGCAACCTGGCAAATGCTACTCAGGACATGTAGAAACTTCTGAGATTTAAAAGCTTGCAGCCTTAACGCGATGCATATTTGTGTGATAGTGTGAGCGCCGGTGACAATCCCAAGTACTTCAAGTCCCAACAGTATTTGCAGTTTATTCTGGATTTCTAAAAATTAAGACACTTCTATTCCTAGGACAGAGTGAGCTGCAGCCTGTAACCGGGAAGGTGAGCTAGCCCACAGTTTCTAGAACCCACGTTCTATCTCTTTGAGCTGGGCTCTTTCTTCCTGCAGAGAAGCCGCTGCCCCTGCAAAACCTCTGCAACCTCAGGCCAGTCTCAGGAGAATTCATTCCCAAAAAACCGAAAGCCTCCAGATTGTTGTCAATTTATCCTTCATAAACACCAAACACAATTCAGACTTCAGAGTTCAGAATTATTTTCTTTTTTACTATATGATAACATAGAATAAAATACTTGTGCATTTATTCATATACATTTAATAACTATAAAGGTGGTGTTCTTTTCTAATACACATTTGGCAAAAAAGAAAAACAAGAGAATCTGGACTGGTCTGGGGCAAAAGCACAACAGCAAGACGGCTGTTCTCAGGAGCTGAGGGAGGTTCCCACTCAGATCCCGGCCCTTCTGAGCCGCAGCCAGAGCCCAAGGGAGCTCTGAGTTTGCTGACCAAACGGCCAGGCTGTGCCCTGCCCACTTCCTGCAACCTCTTGCCTACATCCACGTGGTAATATTTCAGAGAGACTCTGAAAGCCATCACTAATGAATGAAGCGCTGCACCTGCAGGCAATTGAAGTAACACACACCTTTAGTTTCAATCTTGAGCTCTCAAAAACCACACGGTCATTACGGCAATCAATAGCGCTGTCGTTTCAGATTCCTGAAACATGGGCTTTGTGCCAAGCACCCCTGTCTTGTAGAGAGAAGAAGGCTTTTTCCAACTTTCCTGCAGCCAGGTTGCTGGTTGTCCTTTGGAACTACAGGTTTAGTGTGAAGCTCTTGCTTCTGCTGTACCTGCAGGACTCATGCTTTGCAGAATTATCCCAGGGAGAAACTGGGAAAGCTAATTCTCTAGTGAATATTTACTGGACACTGTGCTATGTGCCCTGGGAGGAGGAAGAAGTCACACCAGTCATGGATCTTAAAACAGCAGACCAATCTGTTTTCACTAATTTTTGTATGAGTTCATTCCTACTTTTATGGACATGATTACGTGGTAAAACAATGATTTTACCAACATCATGGACTACCATTTGCTAAGCAATGCCTGTATGCCAACCCCCAAAGAGCATGTTTTCGGTGGTAACCCCTGGTTTCTGCAGCAGCATTGTGACGAGGGGTCAGCCATCTCTTCTTCCAAGTGAAACAAGATACTCAAAGCAGTTCACTATTTTACCAAAATCCAAAAAAGAAAATGCAGAGACAAGATCCAGAATTAGACTACCAAATCCAGAACACATTCTGTATTCCACACCAAGCCATGCGGACACACTGGCATGGGGTCCCTGAGCCTGATGCCTTGCTGTGGTTAATTCTGATGACTGAAGACATCCCCACAGCGCACGGGGCCATGGTGGGCCCTCTGGCTGCTGGGCGGGTGTATCTGCAAGGCAGTAGCCCCCATAGCAGCTGCTCTGTCAGGCTGGGTCAGGGGCAGAACTGGAGGAAGCTTCAGCCTTGCAAGTACATTTACATGAGCAAAAATGAACCCTGTGTTCCGTGCCACGAGGTGGGGCCCTCTGTCCTTACAGAATCATCAGCCTGTTTCTGCAGGGACATTACAGGGACTTGGAGCCAGGGAGCCAGAGTGAACCCCGGGGACAGTGGGAGGAGGCCATTGAGGAGGAGATCAAAAGCCAGGGTGACTTTGGCACAGAGATTTGCACAAAGGCACAGAGCAGAAGCCAGACTGCAGCTCGCTGAACACATACATCTTGATGAACTGGGCTCTTTCAAGGTATTATTATTATTATTATTTTGAAATGACAAGACTACTCATAGTTGGCAGATGTCTGACCGTTTCAGAAGAGGCTACACACTGAACACCAGCCTGAAGGCCAAGCACGTAGGCGAGCCTGCTGTGACCCTCGGCCCGACTCCCCTGGCTGGGATTTAGCAGCAGTGCCTGGCAGTTCCGAGCTCTGAAGGGCACAGTGCACGCTGCAGTATAGACATGCTCACAACAGAAATAGTTCCCGGACCTGAGCCCCGCACATCTGTGTCTCCAGGAACCGTCCTTGGGATGGACTCAGGACGATTTGCCAACACTGCTCATTACCGAATCTCGTTTGCTACAAGCCTCCATTATCTGGTTTGTGTGATGCTAAATAATGGGAAACGTATTAAGTATTCAAAATATTCTGTTTACTCGGGTGAATGCAATGAAATCAATAGCAGTTGCTACTCAGAAATCTGGGAAAGTGATTTTCTGGAAAGGATTCTAAAATATTTTAGCAACTCAGGGGGGTGGGGTGTTGTCAGCCTGATTGTCGAAAAGTAAGGGTCAATTACAGAGCTGCAACAGCCTAAATTAATGCCACATGACAGCATGTTCAGGCTGCTCAACTTGCAGCTGCTTCTAAGAGGACTCGACATTGAACTTGGGGTCTGTTTTGCTTTGACGGCAAGGAGCTCTATGGGAGACTGCTGCTTAGAGGAAGGGTGTGTGGGATGGAAAGGCCAGGCTCTACAGTTCAGATTAAATGCCCAGCTTATATTTCCACTGTTTAACTTGAGCAGGGGGAGGGGACTCGGCCCTGAGGCCAGGCTCTACTTCCGTTCAGACCCAAGAGGGATCCTGCCTCCTGTTCAAGGCCAGCACTGTGACCCCTGCCTTATGTCCTTTCTGCCCTGGCTCACATGCTCAGCAGGCAGCCCTGAGCCGCAGGAGGCCCACCGCCTCCCGGGGTCTGGGTTTGACGGGCAGGTGACAGGGCTTTCCAGCTCCCAGGAGTTTCTCTGCCATCTGTCTGGTGTGCAGAGCAGACAGGCAGTCCTCAGGCCGAGTGCCACTGTGGAGGGCTAAGGTGAGTCCCAGCTCCATCCCGTTCTCTCCTCTGAGGGTGGCCATCCATGTCGGAGCCCCACACCCCTCAAATGTAGTTTTGTGACCAATGTTGTAGCCTCTGGTTGTGAAGATAACAGCGTATTCATCAGCGAAGGAACTGTTGCTGCTTATAAAAGGTAAATTAAGCATCTGGTAGACTATATGTATAAGAAAGAGAATATGGCATTCCTAGTTGCAGGCACTTATAGCCTGGTTGGGTGATGAGGAAGAGCTGACAGCAATTTTGGGAAAGATGCCCCTGGCCAGGAATCAGCGGAAGGAGAGGAGACTGAGGAGCATGGGGAAGTCGAGGTTCAGGGAGGTGCGTGGAGGCAGCCCTGGGGGTCACAGGCACACCAGATGGATGCGCACCTGATGGATGCCTTTGCAACCCGCCGAGGCGGGGTTGTTGGTGATATGGTGCCAGTAAGTGAAACCGACTTCACCGTGGGAAGGAGACACTGCCCGAATGACCCCCATACACGGTCAGCAGAGGGGATGCTGCAGGATCCCCAGCTCCAGACTTCCACCAACTCCCAGGAAGCTATGCTCCACAAAGTACCGGCTACTCCTGCTGTGCGTCCCATCCTGGCAGAAGCCTGTTCCCTTTTGGAATTGCCGTTTGGGTTGTCAGCTACATTTTGAGGTGCATGTGGAAGAATGACTCCCTGACTCTCCAGTCACCATTTCTTAGTGTATTTGCTGTGACAAGAGCAACTAGCCAGCCATTACTATATATATATATATTGGTGATATGGTGCCTGATGGATATATATATATATATATATATATATATATATATATATATATATATATATATATATATATAT
>PVLC010000459.1:0-140264 GCA_004027655.1 Graphiurus murinus | reverse complement strand
AGGGATTCATGCAACAGCCTCTGTTTCTCTCATTCCCTACAACAGTGAGATATAGTCTCTATGCACTGGGACTTTTTTTTCTTAATCCCTATCCAGTTTCTACTAAATCATGACTTGGGTCAAACCAGCTGCACACTTTTGATGGAACATCAGAGCTAACACACCGTGTCTGCCCCTGCGGCATTGGCGGCGCTGCTCCAGGTCCGCGTGGACTGGATTCCATTTACTACTTAAATAACTTAGACTGTAATTCCCTCTAACGTGAGGAGCTCAGGCTAAGTCATCCAACCCGCAGGCAGATCCACACAGGGAGCCACTGGGGACTTGGGCTCCTGCACACCTCGTGGGCTCTGTGTCCCTGCGTGTCATCCCTGTTGGCATGGCTGGCCCTGGGCATTCACCACAGCCCCGTGGTGAGGCACAAGCTGACAATGGGAAGCAGTTTTGCCCTGTGGGGGATGTGTCAACATGGCGGAGCAGAGGCAGGTCAGTGTCTCGAGCTGCGGTGCAGGTCGAGGACCAGCTCTGAGGCTGGTCCAGAGGAGTGTCAAGGAAGCAGCCAGTGCTACCCAGTTCCCACTGTGCTTCTGGAGGCGCAGGTGCAGGAGAGGTCCCCAGGGGACGTGACAGGGCAAATCCAAGGCAGGTTCTTGGGCCCCAGCACCTCCTGTTCCCAGCTGCTGAGTATCTGACCAGAGAGCAAGGGGCCATGCCTTCTTCCAGCACCCGACTTAGTTTGTGACTTGGAATTCCCAAGACCGAGGCTCTCCCAGGCCCAGGTCCAGGGCTTCAGTCAGCACGTGCCTGGGGCCCCTCAGTGCCAGGCGCACGGCAGGTGCTGACCGGGGACCCTTCAGGCCATCCGGGGTCGCAGACACTCGCTTTGTGCCAGGATGGCATCCTCACTCCCTCTTCACTTGCTAAGCCGACTGACTTCAGTCCTGAAACTCGGCACTGCTTAATAGTGGTGTGATCAGGAATCCAAGTGCTGGTGCTCCCGGGGCTGGGGTGCAGGTGTGGCAGTGTAGGTTCCCTGACGTGATGGAAAGGCAAGTCCAACTACGCACTCTCTGCATGAGTGTATGTGTTGTATGGATGTGTGCTTGCGGCTGCCCACATGTTTATACACCTGTTCACATGTATGCATGCTTGTGTGTGCCTTTAGCTGTGTATATATATGCATGCATGTGTATACATGTGTGTATGCATGTGTGTGCCCATAGGTGTGTGTTGCGTGTCTACATGAACCTGTGTGTATGTATGCATGTATGTGTCCAATTCATGTGAAAATGTATGCATGCATACACACACCCACATGTGTATGTGTACATGCGTGCGCATGTGTACCCATATGTGGATACATGTCTGTGTGTGTGTACCCACATGTGGATACATGTGTGCATGCATCCATGCATGTATGCCCTTAAGCATGTGTTTCATATGCAGTTGTGCATATTTGTGTGCATGCATTCATGTGCACATGTGTGTACATGTGTGCATGCATGTGTACCCATAGGTGTCTTGTGTACTTGCACTTGTGTACATATATGCACATATGTGTCCACATGCATGTGTGTATGTATTCACACATATGTGTCCCGATAGGTGTCATGTGCACATGCATGTGTGCAAATGCAAATGTGTACCCCCATGTGTACATGTGTGTATGCACCTGTGGGCCCACAGGTGTGTGTAAGCACCCTCACACATGTGTGAACATGCACGTGTGAACATACACATTTGCATGTGTGTGCACATGTGTACATATGCAGTGTGCGTGTGTCTGGGTTGCTTCTGATCACATAAAACTGAATTCACAACATATTTTAGCCATTGTTAACCTAGACTAAATGAACAAAGGAAATCAAAAATCATTCTTCTTGGTCCGTCCCCTTTATGTCTGGGTGACATTCCTTAATAAAAAAAATCTTAAAGAGTTTTCTTTCTGAACAAGTGACAAACCTTCTTAAGCATCCAGAATAAGGGCTGCATTCCAGCCCCTGAGAAACTCTGACAGTGCTTCAGTGCCCCCTGCAGACTTAGGACAGAAGTGTGCTTTCCCCAGACCAGGAGAGAAGACTAGCCATAGCTTTGCAGACTGCAGGAAGCTCAGCATTTGACTTTTTTATTTTGCAGCTTGGGAAAGCAAGACGAGAGATTGCGGTGTGCAGGGGCTCGGCCCTTCTGCCTCGGTGTGGCTGTTCTTCCGTGCTGCTTTCGTCTGGCTGGACTCAGAGCAAGCTAACACACGGGTGCCACTTGGTGCTGTGTGTATTTCTGATCACTTGGTGAAGGCAGTTACCACCAGCCAGACAAGAGCAGCAAGTGGACAGGCAGCTCAGGGAGACAGAAGACTTGCCACGTTTTCTGATGTGATCTTATTAACTAAGCAGAGTACATCTCATCATATGCCTTTTCACAAGGGGAAACTGAAATTCTGGACATTTCAGTGGTTTGGCCAATCCAGATATCTAGCAAGTTCAGGCAGTGAGGACTAATTTCTCTAACTACAAAGACACTCTTTACTCCAGGGTCCTGTTTCCCAGAATCCTTATTTCCTTGTTCTTATAAAATCCCTGGGAACAGTAGGAAGCAGAATTAGAAACATTTTCTCCTCTGCAGTACCTGGGATATTCATATAGGAGAAAACGCAAGACTTCATCACACGGGGAGCTGAGGCTCCTGCAAAGTTGCTTTGGTTCTGTGGCCATCATGAGAACTTTCTTCACTCTGAGTCTATCCTTAGATACACTGAGGCTTCCCAACAATTCTTGGGTTTTCATGAACACATTCTTATGATTACCATGTTTAGTGTGTAGAATTCCTCCATGGTAGTTTGTTGCTGGAAATGTTCATCCCCTACACATGCACTTTAATATGCCACCAACATAAAGAGGCTTCCCCTTCCAATGGGGATTTCAGATGTCCCTGGAGGAGAGCTAAGGCCAACGCACTGTGACCTGTCAGCCTTGGAAACCAGATGGAGTCCCAGGTGCTACCTCTGCTTCCTTCTTCTCTTCTCAGGACTGAGGTTCCAGGAGTCAGCATCAGGTGATCTGAGGATGGCCCCCAGCCACACCACCCTAGGGCAGGGAGCCAGTAACAAGGCATCTAAACGTCAGTCCAGGCTGAGGGTCTTGGGAGAGATGCGCCCACAATGCACACTGGCCGGTTTCAGGACACAAGCGCTCACTGTTATGGACCAAGTGCGTTGCAAGAGATTCTTGGATAAACTTTTATAATGTAAACATGGAAGTTGTCTGAAATTCATTACTGGGATCATTGTCACATCAGTAACTTACAGAGAATTTGAGAGCAGAAACCTGGCTCGCTGGCTTTATGGATGGACAGTGAACCCAGCGGGCGAGAAGGAAGACGTGGCCTCAGAGGTTCAAGACCTTCAGTTCTAAGGTGCCCTTCTGCTCAGCATGAGGGGTTAGGAACTGGGGGAAGGGGAAACGGTGTGTACGGGCATTTGACACAGCCCCGGGGAGCAGGCTGCTCTGCAGGTGGAGGAGCTCAGGCCTTGGGGAGATAGGTGTGTGCTCTGCAGGTGGAAGGAGCAGGTGTGTGCTTTGCAGGTGGAAGGAGCTCAGCCCTTGGGAACAGATGTGTCCTGCAGGTAGAGCTCAGGTCACAGGGACTCCAGGATTCCTAGTACCTCCATCTGCTGTCCACCTGGCAAACATCTGCCCCCTACCCCCAGAAGAGCAAGGGGAAACATCCCCCACTGCACCTGCATCAGAGGAACCCCTGACCCTCCCCACACCTGCCCTGGCCTCCTCCTTCCACCTCCCTCTCCACAGCCCACCCCCAGCAGAGCACTGAGCTGTTAGAACACACACAGGGCCTGCCCTTCCCTGCACAGCCCGTGCAACTGCCCGAGTCACTCAGGAAAAGCCAGCCTTCCTGGCTTGAGGTGGCCCTGCACTGGGCTCTTGCTGGCTTGGGGCAGCCCCCCACCCCCTCGGAGCCTTCCTGGGCCTTCGTCAGCCTGGAGTCGCCCACCCAGGTGACGGTAGGGCTCCATCTTTCTGGAGGACTTGTGTAAAATGGCACTGCTCTATTAGGGCTCAGTGCCCCAGCACCAGTATATTTTCTCCACAGCAGCTCTAACATCCAACACACGCTGGTCCTCTGTATCCCTGGCTTCTCCATCTGTCGAGTAGACCAGCCTTGGACAGAAAACATCTGGGGGGAAAACTCTCGACCGAACATGTAGAGACATGTGTGTCATTGTTTTCTGAACAATACACAATATTTACACAGCATTTATACCACATTGGGAACGATACGTATCTAGAGATGATCTGATGTCCTGAGGGTGTGCATGGGCTACGGGCAAACATAGCATCAATTCACCTGAGGGACCTGAGCATCCGAGGATCTGGACATCCAAAGGTGGTCCTGGACCCAATCTCCAGGAGACACCAAGAGAAGACTACACAATTGACTCCGTGTTTGTCCCCCTCCCCTGGATTACAAGTCCACTCCAACAGATCACTGATCACCTGTCACATGAATACTTCATCAACAGGAGCCCATCAGGTGGCCCTGCCATGTGAGTGACCCCAACACAAAGGTACAGCAGCCGTGGTGCTCGCTGGTCTGCAATACCACCAACAGCAATCCCGGGCTGTGGCCCTCCAGCACACCCACAGGCTCACACTCCCACAGACACGCTCCATGCACCCCCACCTGAGTTCTGATCTGGGCCGGCTCACTGTCAGCCACCTGGGAGTGTGACACCGAGTCTTGCTGCCCTCCTAGGAGCCACCTGAGGGTAGTCTCAGGGACCCTGGGAGCTTTCTTCATATTCCTGACATCAGTACATGTCATGAACACATGTCCAACAGGACGGGTTTTGCTGTGGCTGTTACAGATTTAACCTTACATTCTGGTGAGGAAATGAACTACCATGGACAGTCCCTGGTCCTCTTCCATATACAGCCATACAGGTTGCTCATAACACGTATTCTGTATAATGTGGCAAGAGCAGCTTACTAGAATGGACTTCCCAAAGAAAGCACTTTAGGAACCAGGGCTGCTGGGGTGGGCGTGGCAGTCTGGGGCACAGACCTCCTCTTCCAGTTTCAGTAAATCTCAGGCCCCTGAAGCTCCACGGAGTCTCTCCTCAGAGCTGTGAATGCTTTTACTTTCCACACAGATGTTCTGTGAGGAGAGGGAAAGTGTCAACATTTCTCTGCAACTTCCTTGCAACACCTTAATCAATCTGGAGTTCATATTTCTTTCTTATTTGAAACCCCTGTGTCTGTGCTTTGGTTGACGATCTTCTATGGATACCAAGACTGAATTTCTGAATGTATGAAGGTCAGAACCAGAAGCTGAGGAGCTCACTACCACGATGGACCAAAATCAAAGACACTGTGGTGGAAACACACCGTGTATTATCAAAGGTATTTTATTGCACAGCAATAAACTTCTGGTGTCCTGGATTTGGAAGGTGCAACATGTTATCATAAACTTCTCTTTCTCTGCTGTTTACAAATACATGGCAAAACATTTGCTAACTTAAGTGGATCAAGATTGCCCATGAGCTTTCCATTACACAGAGCATGAGTATAGTACGGTTCACAGCCTGCAAGCTCTTGATGTTCTGTGGTATGGGGATCCAACCCAGGCTTCACACATACTAAGCCAGTGCTCCACCAAGCCACACACCATGTTCACATCCTGCAAACTCTTTACAGCACCATTACACCTGCACAAGTTTTATCAATGACTCAACCTTCTGTTGGTAATTTTGATTTGCAGGGTTTTACCTAACATGAGGGCAACAAAACAGTAAGACAGTTGGCAACAATGTGATTTCAGCCACTGAATATGAACTTCACTAAAAAGTTAAAAAGTAAAGTTTGTTTCTGTGAAAATAAAAACATTACTACAAAGGAAGCATGTGTGTACAAGCATGGTTACACACAAAGTAAGTCACTAACATCAAGACCAAGCAGAGCAGAGCTAACAATGTTACCAGAGTATAGGAAAACACAATTCAGTTAGCCAGTCCCAAATTTGGGCAGTCCACACAACATACAGATGGTGGAAACGTTATGCTAAAACTGCATAGTATCTACCATCTCCCTGCTCTCTTTCATTTCAGCCACGTCGTTACAGGTTTGTATATTCAAATACAACTGGCCCAATCTATTTTATTTTCTGAAACTAACTTGGAATGTAGTGAGCTCTTTGGAAGCCATAATACCATTAAATATCCTGAGCTGTTAATTGTGAGACTGGCACAATCAGATGAAAACTTTCAGATACAATGGGCACAATCTAACATGGTGATGTCAAATTTAAGAAGTCCTTTATCACAGGATGCTATTTTTAAGTCACTTTTGATGCTCACTGTAAAAGCTGAACAAAAAAAGAAGGGCCTGGGAAGTGTCCCTCTGCAGGTGAAGAGCTCCAGTGGATTAATCAAGGAGATCCTGTCAACTCACCTCTGCTGTCAACAGCTTCTCTACTAAGAGCTTAAAACCGCATGAAAAATATAAAAAATTACTATCTGGATTTCAAGACTATTTTATAACCAATTCAACTTTTAACCTTTTAAACATAAATGCGCTCTCATTTGGACATTCTTTTCTTTTTGAAACTTGAAGCTTTGCTTAAGGAATAAAAATCCTGTTAAAGTTAAGAAAACTATTCCTAAACTATTTCTTTAAAACAAAGTGGAGAGCCAGTAGCATTCCCCTCATTTAATTCTCTACTTCTAAAAGTTTGGGTGTCCAGTCACCGGTCGTCCCTGGATACTGCTCCGGAGCCCATGGGAGCCCAGAGCCCAGGTGCAGGACAGGCAGCCGGCCCCGGGAGAGCGCCGCAAGGGCAGAGTTGACCTGCACCGTCCTCATACAGCAGAAACTGCCAAGTCCGTCACTGAATACTTTGTGTATGTAATTTTGCACCTGGAAAAACAAAATTAAAAGGTTCATCCGACATCTGTCTTTTCCATGCAGTCCTGACTTTATGGCTCCTACTCTAAGTATCTTTAAACAAAAATATTTTCAGAGAAGTAGCCCTGACTGCTTCAGCAGGCAAGCCTCATGGGAACTGGTCATTCAGATATACTGCCATTCTTTTTCCAGACTTGCTTTGAAGATCTGTTAGGCTGAGTATGGCTGACATTTTGTGCAGATTCTCCAAGGAGCGACGGTCAGTCTTTGCAGGCAGCACCCCTCCTCCCACGATAGGCAAGGGGGCAAAGCTGCTCTCAGCTGAGAATCACTACTGCGGAGTAGAAGACACTGTGACAGGCAGGGACTGGTGCCTGTGAGAAGGATGGCACTTTTTATTATTCAGTTTCACACATTCAATGTCAAGTCTAATTACATAAAGATGTGATCTACTTAGCAAATCATGAAGGGCTGCACAGGGACTCTTCCTGGAGGCTAGCCACAAAGACCCTGGATAGGCCCAAGGCAGATCCAGGTGCAACGACCATCCTGATGGCACAGTCCGGAAACGACTTCGGTGTGTGCCCATGCTGTGGGCCTCGGGACCTTTGCGCAGGCTCCCACTCAACACGGCCAGCAGGGGTCCCAGACCATGGCCACGTCCTCACTCCTCTTTTCTCCTCCGTCTCTTCTCTTTCCTCTTCTCCTGTAAGTTCTTCAGGTCGGTCATCACACTCAAAGTCTTGCGTACCCACATAATCTAAAAGCAATTGTTATGAGACATGTTTAGAACAGGGAACTAAACACCAGAAGGAAACCAAGATTTGAAAGTCTGCAACATACATACCACAATTATTGTGGCATTGAATAGCAGTGGTGCTGAGAATACGAGAGAAATAAACATGCCCCTCGAGTCAAAATACTGGTACTTTGAAAACAACCTGTTTTCAGAAAAACAAAGAAACAAACAGAAAATTATTACTTGGCGTAAGACCAGGGCCCTTCGGTATGGGAAGCTGAGGTTTAGGTTTAGGTTTAGGTTTAGGCTTGTAAACACTTGCCTGCGAGGAGCTCAGGGTGAGCCTACAGGGCCAACATCCATCACAAGACCACTGAGGACCTCAACTCTTAAAACCCGTAGTGACAAATTCAACACTTTTCACAAATGACAGAAGAGTTACAGCTCCAGTTACTCTGCAAGTACTTAAGAAAGGCATTGTGCCTGGGACTTTCATTTTCTCTAATTCTCACAACTACCTTGCAGTAGATGCTGTTCCCTGTAGGAGGAAACTCAAAGGTTACATAATTCCTAGGAGCAGAGACAAGACCTATTTGAGGAATTACTCTCAGTAGCCAGCTCAGGAAATATGTTGAACAGCCTTTCTGGTTAACTAGCAACAAACACTGGTTGGAAACCTGCTACTTGCCAGTTGTATACATGCAACACGAAAGACAAAATCCCAGCTTGACTAGAGCCTAATTCCAGAGGAAGGCGAGGGCAGGTACCTGAGGGCCAGTCAATCGGAACACAAGCCTGTGACAAAGTGGGGAGAGGCAGGTGTGTGGCCCTCACTGATGGGGACTGGGAGGCAGAAGTGAGTGGCAGTAGGACCAGCAGGAGCGGAGACGAGAGGGGATCAGACACCAGACTGTCAGGCCTTGGGCATTGGGCATTGCTGCCGGGCTGTGCTTTGCTGAGCGGGGAGCACGCAGCCCCGAGATTCACTGTGTAGACAGACAACCGAGGGGCCAGGGAGCAGGGAGATGGCTCAGGAGGCTCCACAGGACCTTTTTACTTTTTTGCACAATTAAAATTAAAATAGCCCATTAAATTCTCTCATGCTATTGTTAACTATATCAACCAACATGGTACAGCTGGCATGGCTCAGTCAAAAAAGGTTACCCCTTCTTAAAATGTTTAACCCGTAGCTTCTCAGGGCCTTAGCCTCGGACGCAAAGGTGCTTCTGGGTCCTCCTGTCTCCCTCCGGTTCCTGCCCCTATCATTTCCCTGTCAGTCCAGCATTCTACATGGAATGTTCTGTGTGACCACATTCTCCACAGTGCAGCAGAGCCCTAAGATAAGGCTGGCAAAGAGGAAGCCGACTTTACCTCCAGTTCATTGCGGCCACTTCATTGATATATTCAGCACAGTAGACGAGAACAACTGAGAAAGACAGGAATTGTGTGTTAGAATTTAATGACCAATTATTAATCATGACAGAATGCAGTTATACATCTTGACAACAGAGGACTTAATATTAACCTAAGAGAATGCCAAGAGTTTGATGAGAAATGTAATTATATGAAGTAATAATTATAAAATTGTGAAGCTGTTGAGTATGCTGCCCCTGTATTACAGGAGCCCCAAGACCACACACATGGCGCTCAATGGTCTCAGCGGAAGTCAGGTGAGGCCGCTGTGCAGCACAGAGCCAGGGCTGGGTCCAGGCCGGGAAGCCCAGCACTCACCACACTGCAGAACTGTGTGCTGAGGTAGCCCTGACCAGGTGATGCCAGCACCAGGCCCCTCCTACTCTACACTGCAGCAGAATCAGAAGTGAAGTGCAAGGCAGGTGCGTAAGCCACTGCTGTCCAACCTCACTCTGGGGCTGCGGAGGCAGGACCAGCCCCCCAGCCCCGATACACACACCGAGAACCAGCGGGAAAGCACTGGAAGAGCTGGAGACAAAGGCCGGGGAACGGCAGCCCCAGGGCAGGCTCCCCAGCCCTCCCAGCCCTCTCGGCCTCCAGAGGACCACAGCCCTCCAGAGCTCAGGTGCAGCTGCCACGGCTCGGGCTGGTGCAGAGGGGAGGCCAACACCATGCTGAGACACAGACCTGAGTAAGCATTTGTACTACAGCAAAATAACAAGCTGACGCTTGAATTTCTGCTATAATTTCTCAGCCACATCAAAATGTGCAAATTCTTTCAGTCTCCCTGACCCAAAGCAGAAATGGGTTAGACCATGCCTAGCCACCCCTAACGACCTCCCTCCACAGGTGAGCCCACAGAGGCCGGCAAGGAAGCAAAGGGTAAACAGACCAGAGAGGAGGGAAGGGGCTGGCACTGGGGACAGGCGTGTGGAGGGGGTGGCGCTGGGTGCTGAGGGCTGACTAGCCAGCGCTGGCTGTCAGAGCCCCCATCCCACAGTGCTGCTTACATGCCCCATAACCTCAGCAGGTCCCATTGTAAGAATGGAGCAATGACACCCAGCCCTCATGGTGGCTTGAGAATTTAATGACATGTAAAGACAGCAAAGCATGGGAAATAGCATCTACTGTTTCCCCAGTGTGACTACAGTCACCCTCTTCAGAATCAGAAGCCCACACCAAAGCTTACAAAGCACACTTTGTAAGCTGACAAAGTTGTTCCACTTATATTCTTGGTTCATCTGAGAAGGCTGCCCCTTTCCCTCTGCAGGAGCCACCCTCCGACCCTTGCCTGGTGGGGCTGCGTGCCTCACACTCCAGTCTGAACAGCACCTCAGCACAATCCCCATTTCCCTGCACCGCTGACTTGCCCTTGTAGCACTCAGCACGGCCGGCGGCAATGAGATTAGGCCTGTGTATTCACGGGCTCTCCGCCAAGCTCCATGAAGCTACGGAGCCTTTCGTGCTCACCACTGTATCCCTGAAACTCCTAGGACATGACCTGATAGACTCTCGTAAGGAACAGATGTAACACCTCTGCTCTTATTTGTGCACGACAGTTTTTATGTAATGCAAACTCTTATTACACCACTCCAGTCTTTCTAAGGTAATCTCTTGTTCAAGTTTCTTACCTTGAGCTGACTAAACTTATCTAAAATTAACTCCTGTGCTTCTAAGTATCAAACAAAATCTTCACTGTCTTTCCAATGTCCACAAAATCAAGGTGAGCACAATCAGGCTTGGAGGCCCCACCCCACAACGCTTTAGCGTCTTCAGGCTGCAGTGCCTCTGACCTCTGATCCGAGGTTCCCACCCATCTCCAGCCCTGCCTGTCTGGGGCTCTGCTTTCCTGCCCTCATTTGGATACCTGTGCCCTGACCTCATGCCCCGGCCAATGAGCTGTTCTTCACCTTTTCATATTAATGGCTCATCCACTCTTTCACCCTTTACAAGACTATGTTTATTTCCCTGCGACCTCTATCAATCATTCTATGCAGCTCCGTCCTTTCTTTAAATACCTGTAGCTTTCATTTTTAAAAATAACCCGGGCAATATCTGACTTTATACATTAAACTTTCCTTCATAGTTTTCAGTCTTCCTCTCAGAGCAAGCAGTGTGGGACTGAGCCCGACCAGGTAAACACCTCTGTAAAAGACAGTAGCATTTCACCACAACCAAGGTCTTCTTCCTACAACAGGTGTTCAACACCCTTCTGGCCCAGAGGAGGTACTCCAAAGACCCTCTCACATTCAATAATCCAGAAATCACTTTATCTTTATGGTTTCTACATAGAGTGCTTCCTTAAAGGGGTTTTACGTATTGTAAAGACAGAATACTCACACAGGACCAGGTCACACAGCCATCAGAGCGCAGGATTCTGCTGTGTTCTACTTACTTAGGCATAGGAAGTGGCCGATCTGTAGTCTGTACCTCTGGGAGGAGATGCAGGTGAGGAAAAGGCACAGCACGTGGAAGACAGCCAGCCCCACCAGCCAGGGTTCAGTCCAGTCTGTCTGCTGTAAGGAAAGATCATTAGAAACCCACAAGGCAGGCTCAAGTCAGCGACATGGCTTTCTCGCAGGGCCCTGAGTTCTGGGGTACACAGCAAGGCTCCTGAAGAACACAGCCATGCCTTACAGAAATGGCGAGGAAAAGAAGGGAGGGGAGAGGAAATAGAAATCCTCTCCACTGCAACCACGTTCACGAGTTGTTAAGACTGTAAAGTGTGAACACCCAGAAGAGGGGGGGGTCATCTACTTCCCCCTTGACTGTTGAATAAAACAGTGCTAAACCAGATAAAATCTAAGGGATTGCCATACTCTAGGGTGATGGGAAGTTAAGCCAAGTGCTCAAGGCCATGCGCTTGGGCTCAGCACCGAAGTTAAAACCTGTGAAACTCCCTAACCAAGCCTGTGATACCAGTGCCTTGGGAAGCCTGAGGCCTCCTAATCTGCACCATTTCCCCAGCCTTCCGCAATGTGCCAGCCCTCCAGGTAGTGCTGTGTTCCAGGTCTCCACACATAGGCACTGACCACCCCTGGGCTCAGACCGTCCTGATGTCCCACCCCAAACTTGGGGCCCAATCTAGGCTGCTCTGAGTATCCCTGCCTCCTGCACAGGGGAATGCCTGCAGGATTGCACACTGAGCGCTTGCCCATCGCCTGAAGGGGCTCAAGCCACCAGTCCCCATCACATAGGCCACACCCGGCACTGGAGACCCAGAGGTGCTGGATGGAAGCACCAGCAGTCCGCAAGCAGGCATTCCACAGAGCACAGCTCTGCACCTGGGACCCAGCTCTGCCCAAGCCCCTTCCAGGGCCACAGCCACGCCTCCATGACCGTAGCCCCGCCCAGGACCCGCCTAAGGGACCACAGCTACATCTCCAAGGCCACATTCTTCCCTAGGATCCACCCGGGGGGGGCCACAGCCATGCCCTGGGACCACAGTCCGGCCAGGCTCCACCCTGAAGACAGCCATTCCCTAGGCCACAGGTCGGCCAGGCCCCGCCCCGCAGACACAGCCACACCCACTTGACACCAGTCCTGCCAGGCCCCGCCCCCTAGACGACTGTTCCGCCAGGCCCCGCCTGCCCTGCAGTCCCGCCCCCTTGGCAACTGTCATGCCAGGCCCGCCCCACAGACGCAGCCACGTTCCCTAGACAACAGCCCTGCCAGGCCCCGCCCACACACGCAACCCCGCCCCCTGTACAACCGTCCAGGCCAGGCCCCGCCCCCGGCCGCAGTCCCGCCTTGCCCTCACAGCCAGCCCCTGCAGCAGCCCGGCAGCACAGGTCACAGGGCCAGGCACCCAGCCGCGCCCGCAGCGGCCCCTCCACATCGGCGAGTTACCGTGATCACCGCGGGGATGCTGACGGGGAAGGAGCTAACCGAGAAGGCGGACGGCATGGTGCCCAGAAGGCTCGCCCTCACCACCTCCGCAGAGCCTTTGCACCCGGCCCGGCTTCACTCCGTTTATCATCTCGCGAGATTAGCAAGACTGGCTGTCTCATGTAATCTCGCGGTAACTCCTCCAGTTAAAAGTCAGCTCTCGCGGTGTTAGGAGCTGTTAAACTTTAACAGTGGTGTGCTGACATCTGGCTAGACTCCCAAACACCGCGGCGTGGCCAGGGAGGTCTCGAGCTCTGCCGAAGACAAAGCGCGGGCGCGACGAGGCTTTGGGGAGGCTTACCAAGATCGGGAGACGCTGGCGCCCCATGATCCCAGAACGGTCGCTCCACGGGGTGGCGTCTGCGCCCCAGGGACACGGAGGGAATGGGGACAGGGTTCCGACTCCTGGGACCCCGAGGGGCAGGGGACTGTCCCAGACATGGGGCCCTGGAAAGCTCAGGGTGGTGGCACTTTCACTTCGGGAGCTTAGGGATACACATGGCCTTGGGTCAAGCAAGTGCTTCCCTGTGTCACCTGCCTTTGCACAAGGGCCAGGGCAGTGCCATCTTGGATTGGAGGTGTTTCTTTAAGTCAATGAACAGCTAACCATGTGTCCCTCGTGGCTCACACAGGAGACTCAGCCTAGGAACTGCATATGTAAACAGGACCACAAATCTGTCGGGGATGCAAATCATAGTTCCACAGTGCCCACGTTCAGTTCCTTCCCTGTGTGCCCTGAGAGCTGCTTCAGTGCAGGTGCTGAGAGGGCGCTGTGACCTCACGTCCGGGCACCCTCGCCATGGTGTGAGGCGGACGCTAGGGTAGTAAAGTCCAGTTCCTTCTTCATTGCGCGGAGTGAATATTGGGATGATCCCTGTACTTGTCCTCGGTGCAGAAAGGAGCCTGGACAGTCCTGTCTGCTATAGACCTGGAATCCTGCTGGCACTGTGAGGCCTGTCTTCATCATCAACTGGGCCCTGTGTGTGCTGTAGACCTGGAGTCTTGTTGTCACTATGAGGCCTTCCTTAGTCCTCACCTGGCCCCTGTGTCTGCTGCCGCTCTGACTACCTGCTGGCACTGAGGGCTTCCTTCATCCTCACTTTGGGTCCTTTGTGTTAGGTCTTCTCTTCCCTGGTTCACTCTTCTAATTTGGTACCAATAAATTCCTGAGAAAAGGTACATGGAAGGCAAATTTTGTGGTGGTGTGGATCTGAGACTATTTTCGTTTGACTCTCACATTTGATTTATATTTGTAATGCATAGCTGTAAAAATTTAGACGTTGTAAAAACTTCCTCCCAGATAGCTATTTTTCTGTATTACTGGAAAGGATTCTCCTTCCTTTCTTTGATAAGAAAAGCAAGACCTAGAGAAAGGTGATTATTAATTTGATTGAATCATAGAATCCTTGATGTGGTACAAATGATTGATTTATTGAGCCACAGTTGTGGTCATTGCTGCTCAAGACCACATTGTAATGTCCATGGCTCTTTTGGTCCAGGAGTCATATTTTCTGGTATTCTCTTCCTGCGATGTATTCCTTAGCATCTACCTGTAAGCAGCATGTGGTCTTTAAATCAACACATGGATAGGAACCACTTGCACATCCTACACATGGTGAAGGCGAAGGTGAGATGCCCAGTGCCATGCAAGAGGAGAGAACACTGGGCATCCAAGGAGCAGCCCTCCTGAGTCCCTGCCATGTGGCACAAATAGACTTCTAATGGGCTCTGCCTCTGGGAAGGACTTGAAGGGTCATGGTAAGGCAGAAGGCCCTGCGGACTCCTGGATCATCCTTACCATCCACTTTCTACCTCTCCCAACCAACAAGGAGATCAGGATTTAGAAAGTGGAACTCAATTTTTTCAAAGTTGGCAAGACCTATAAGATACTGTACAACTCAGAATCAACATTCTCAAGTCAGAAACTCAGATTTAAAGGCATGTGCTCCAGTGACTTGCTGAATAGTCTGTTCCCAGCATGTCCTTCATGTTCCATAACAGCTCACGTGTCCTGCATTTTAGCACAAGAAAAGTTAGTATGGAATAATGTATTTTTAACCAACTTAGGAATCTATCTCATCAACAAATGAAATGTGAGTGTAAATGAGAAACATAGACAAATAAATTGTACTCAATTACACTGCCTATTTCCCAGGAACATCCAGTGCTAGATGTCCAAGGTCTCTTCCCATTCCTTATTGCTAAGTGGTACTTCCATGTTGAAATCTGTCTCCAGGGTCAGGTCCTGGAGGTAGGAAGAACCCAGAAGGGCACAATGTCAAAACCATTCAATTCAGTGCCTTCTTGGTCTTTGAATTACACCTAAGCAATGAGCCAGTGTTTCATGCACAGGAAAGAAAGGCCCGGTCCCCTTGCTCTTGGGGAAGATGGCCATACCAAGCGTTTTGTTCTGTACTTTTAAATACACTATCTTTCCAGGAGATGGCTGAAATGACAATTGTCAGGGGTACAGCTCAGAGGTAGAATACATGCTCAGCATGCACACGGCCTGGGTTCAATCCCAACACCAAATAAATAAATAAGCAAGCAAAATAAACCCTTTCCATAAAATTTAACAGACCTTAAATGTATATAATAGTTTGTTGTTTTAAAAATATTTTTGCTAAGTAAATATGGTTCAGTCTTGTTTCCCGTGATGTGGGCTGATGCTGGCTCCTCATCCTGTGACATTTCACCTGGGAGTTGTCTCAGTTTGTGTGGACAGGAACTTTTACCAGTAGAGTAACACAGAAGTGGGAGGCTGGCAACTTCTCTTCCTCTTTATTTTAAAATCACTTTCTCCCATATTGCATATAAGAGCTTATTTTTTTCCTCTACAAGTTTATACTAAGCTCAATTTCATCATTTTAAGAGTTCAGCCCATCTTAATAAGATCTCTGCACAGCTAGAGTGTTCCTAGAGAAGTGTGTTACAATTCTCTGTGGAAACTTTAACTTCAACAGTGGCTTTAAATCACAGGCTCCATGCCAGAGGGTATAGTTTTCTCCTTCTGTTTTGTGTGAGGGAGATTGTATTCTCTGCAGCAAACTCCATTTATTTCAGGAGAGGAGCCACGCTTCTTTCCCTTCTATAATCTATATCTCTCTTCATAATGGTAGTCAAATTATGTAGTCAAATTTTAGCATTTTTATTTATATACTTGTTTTTTCACCAAGGAGTATAAATGGAACCATGGTTTTTATATATCTATTTTAAATTCACTGGCATAAAAAAGAAATGTAATGTAGAATTTTGGCAGGCCCTTAGCATCACATCTTCCTCTTGCTGTGTTCAATTTTTTTTAATATAATTCCTACTTTTATCTCTTGGAAATCTTTCACAAAAACATTCACCCCATTTCTGTAAAGATTCTTTTCTACTTGCTCTACTTTCTAGCACCCTCAGGAGAAACACAGAGATCCTGGGTGTCTGGAGGATTTGAGCCCCCCTTCTGGCTTTCCACCACTGAGAGCAGCTCTTTACCCTGGCTGTGAAGTCCCTGTGGGCAGGAAGGCCCTAGGAGCTGGGTTCCTGTACACTGAGGGGGAGGGGGTAAGGAAGGCTGCCAGGGTCAGGTCACAGAAGCCCCAAGACCTTGAGTTCCAGGCCTCACTTGTGAGCAGGGTATAGGGGGCCTTTTGTCCACCAAGCTGGAGCCTGTTACAGCAGTGAGATTGCAGTGTTTAGCATCTTGGGGATAAGTACTATCTGCTAGAAGTGGCCTGAGAAACTCAGTGATTGATTAATGATAGTCCTGATCATGCTGAAGGAAGGGAACACCTGGCTCAGATGGAATTTCAGAGCAACAGCAGGGCTCCCTAGCGGAGCTCTGGAGACCCCAGGAGATCCCTATTCCTAGAGCAACAGCAGGGTTCTCCAGTGGGGCTTTGGAGACCCCAAGGAGGTATCTGTTCCTGGAGCAACAACAGGGTTCCTGAGGGGAGCTCTGGTGACCCTGAGAAGGTACCTGTTCCTGTAGCAACAGCAGGGTTTTCCAATGGAGCTCTGGAGACCCAAGAGATTCCTATTGCTAGAACAACAGCTGGATTCTCCAGTGGAGCTCTAGAGACCCCAATGAGGTGCCTGTTTCTTGAGCAACAGTAGGGTTCCCCAGCAGAACTCTGGAGAACCTAAGGAGGTACCTGTTCCTAGAACAACAACAGGGTTCCGTCGTGGAGCCCTGGAAGCTCTAAGGAGGTACCTGTTCCTAGAGTAATAATAGGGTTCCCCAGTGGAGCCCTGGAGACCCCAAGAGATTCCTATTTCTGGAGCAACAGCAAGGTTCTCCAGTGGAGCTCTGGAGAACCCAAGGAGGTATCTGTTCCTCAAGCAACAGTAGGGTTCCTTAGCAGAGCTCTGGAGACCGCCCCACTCCTTAGGAGGTACATTTCTACTGAGGATGAGGACCAGACGAATGTCATCAGCTTCTGCACTTTTTAGAGCCTCTGGCAAGTGGCCCGTTGGTCCCAGCTCATGAAAATGCAGCTCCTTTTTTATTTATTGCACCGCAGTAGCTGCACATACTTCTTATGTTGGCTAAGAGTTAATTAGGTCCAGGGAATATTAACCAACATAAAGATTATTTAGAAGATCATTTTAGACATTGGAGGTTTCCTAATAGTCTCAAAACTCAACAAAAATGTTGGTACCTTGTATTTTGCATACAAATTTAATCATAATATGTTTTCTAAATGGAAAAAATAGACTATTATGCTGGATATCAAGAGATTTTTGAATTATTTATTTAACTATTGATACAGTCATACAAACTTTTAAACTTTAATGTACTGTCAAAATTCAGTTTGGTGTAAATTCATACATTTTTAAAGAGGTTGTCTTCATGGAACATTGGTTCTAAACTACTTTCTCCTAGACTTAGTTGTTCTTGAATTCTGAGAAAGTGATTTAGCCATGACTTGTAAAATATGTCAGTTGCTTCAAAAACTACATTAATTTCAGGAAAAAAAGAGTAATATGAATTGAAGGGAAGAAAATTAGAAAAAAAAAAAAAGTAGAGGGGGGTGAGAGACAAAAGATGAACGAGAACGTCCATCAATTCAATAGTGTCTCATAGAAAGGTCCCAGTTCCCAAGCTTGCTAGTATGGCCCCTGCACACTGGCCCCTGGAGGTCTCTCCAGGAAAGGTATTTGCACACTTGCTGCAGTGCTCTTGGGATAAGCCAGTTTTGTTAGGGCACTAGGGCTATTATTTTCTCAGTGTTTTACTATTTTCCCCAAGCCTAGAATAGTTTTCTATTTTATATGCTTTTAAATGTTCTTTTCACCTTTTGCCCCAATTGACCAAGCATTTGAGGTGTGGTGTGCCCCCAAGGTGGAGTAACAGAGACTAGCACTGCCCCTATCCACTCCCATCCTGCACGAAAACGTGCACCAGTGCTGACCAAGATTGACACGGTCCTTCCCTCGGGAGAAAATATATCATCACACAATGTAGCTACCGTCAGCCAATGTGCCTACAGCTTTCTTTACAAATACTGCAGTTAAAACAACATCTTTTCATTCCAATAAGCATGAAACAGACTGGAAACTTTTATTCCATATGTGACTCAATTGTGAAGATAGTATGGGGAGTTTCCGAATACCCCACACCATTCTCCACTATTCCTGTTGTATGTTGGTATGCTACATTGGTTAGAATCAATGAATCATCACAGTAACTATTATTAACTGGAGTCCATTGTTTATTCAAGCTGGTGTGCTTTTTCCTTCCCAGCCCTGCCCCCCCCCCCCAGGGTACCACAGGAGAGGCCGACTCAGATCCTCAGCTCCTCTGGGCTGTGGCAGTATCCCATTCTTTCCTTGGTTCTGATGACCTTGGTAGCAGTGGGGAGTAAGGTTGAGTATTTTGTAGAATTTCCCTTGATTGGGATTTGACTGGCATTTCCTCATGAATGCACAAGTAGAGCTGGGCCAACTGAAATACACAGTGGAGAGTATCAGATCTGACAGGTGATTGATCTAAGTATGCGAGGTAAACCACTGAGCTTCCAGAAGATAGCACCAAGGTGTTCTCCTTTGTAAGATAGGGGAAAAAAATCTGCAACTGCAAAAATGATCGAGCTATAAAGAAAAAGGAGCTTCTATTTATCAAAAACCCCATGAAGATTGCTTTAAAAAGAGGTCACACCAGATGAGAACATATTTGCAACACATATGACTGTCAAGGGAATTATTACCAAGATACTCACACTCATGCCTACAAATCAATAAAGAAAAAAAAGGCAAAACTCAGGAATGGATAATTTATAGAAGGAGCTCTCCAGATATCGATGTGACTGACTCTGCCAAGCAGGTGAGGGTAAGCGCCTGCATGCAAGTGTGAACTTTGCCATTATCTCTTAAACCTCTGCATGCGCATAACAAAACATGGAATTTCTAATAGGTGTATAACCAAGGACAGTCACATACACAGAAGAGTTTTGGAATAATGGGGCATTAAAATGGAATTGCAGTAATTATTTCCTATGAAAAGAGGTTGAGGGGAAAAACACAGTTCTCTGAAACCCAGAGAGCGCGCCCCCTCCCCTGGTGTGATGCGTAGAGAATCTCCCCGTGGAAGCAGACCAGCCACAAGCCTGGTGCAGGTCTCACCAGGGGAAGAGAGAGCCAGCCGAACATGCCTTGGGGCTTCCCTGACTTCTTCCCTGGCCTGCAGCCTCGAACCTGGAAGTCACCTGCAAGCTGAGGCATGCAGCCCCTCTGCCCCAGGCAGCATTTGCTCTCTGCACTCTACTTGTGGTGCTTCTCCAGCTTTCTCCTACCTCCCGGCCTCTTAATAAACCCTCTCATGGAGGATCCCTGGTCAGAACTGCTATTCCTCAGAACTCTGTCCATGGACCTCTTCTCTCCTGGGACTTTCTTCTTTGGGGAGGTCATCCAGGCCAGTCACTTCAATTGCCACCTCTCTTACCTCCAAGCAGACTTCTGCTCTGCTGAGTCTGACGTGTGTCTGGTTGTCTCATGGCAACTTGAGTACCAGGCCTCAGCCATCGTGTGTGCAGGGCCGCCATTTGGCGTGGCTGGGAGCTCAGCGCAATCTCGCCCACAGCACCTGGGACAGTGTGCTTGTTCTATTGATGTACTTGTTTACTTCTTGTTTCATTGCCCACTGAGCTGCAAGCTCCACTGTGGCAAAAGTTACTCTGACCTGTCAGCATCCATCCCTGACACATAGTAGACAATGCAGTTGATGAATTAGTGGAAACATAAATAAGGGGCTTTTCCTGCCATGATAGTTGCAGGATGTACCCCCTCCCCCTTTAAAAGGGTAGACTTAGGAGGTTCCAGTGCCGGGGAAGCAGTCTCAGCCTCTCCTCTCCTCTGCCACCACAGGACCTCGGCACCTCTTTGGAACTGTGCTCCTGAGGGCCGGCCTCATCGCAGCAGACCGCCTCCCCTGAGCCCTCCTCTCCCCTCCTGGTCCTGTGACTGCTCTGTGACTGACAGCTTAATTCATAGTTTCTGACTTTCTGCAGGATAATTCGCATCTTGTTCTCTCTTCTCTTTCATTGATTAAAATCTTTCTCATGCAGAAAATTTGTAAATTTATCCTTGTTTTTAAATTAGTTATCTCATGCTACTGCACTTTTACTTTTTTCACACATACTTAGAAGACAATTAAATTCAAGAAATGAGCACCTTCCGAGTTCAATCATATCCAGCAGTTTTTCTTTCACTAGGAAGTAAAGGGCCATTTAACCTTTCTGATCATTTCACTGGGCTAACAGAGAGGTTTGTAAACTGACAGTGGAATTTTTCAGAGACATTCCAGAAAAGAGATGAACAGCATTGTGTTCCGTGTGGGAGGGATTCACCCCACAGGGTGATTTATCAAGGTGCCAGCTGGATCTCATCACAGTACAACAGGCTTACTTTCCAAACATGGAGTTTTGAGAGGCACCTAAAATTAAAGATGGGAGCTGAAACTACAGATGTGTTTGAGGAGTTTGCTGAAAAGCCAAGTAGCGTTGAATTGAAAATGCATTTGTCCCTGAATGTCTGAATCAGGCTGTCTGGCTCTGCAGTAGGATGGAGTACATTCTGTGCCTTTCATTTTCAGCCTGACAGTGGGATGTGAGAAATCTCGGTGCACTCCCTTGGGAACCCTTAGTCCAGCCTCTTTCCAGCTGCATCTTGCTGGTTTTCCAATACTCACATCTTCGGTGATATTGGACTGATTTGAGAGACTGTGAATACAGTGGCCATTTTTAAAGATGAGCATGACATTATAATTTCTAACTATAAACCCAACATAAAGTTTCTAAAATATTGATGGAAACATAACAACCTAAGGCTATTCTACACCTGGCAACCAAAAAATTAATGATCTGGTTTAAGATGTGTGTGTAACAGGCCTAAATATTTCCTTGCCTCCAGCACAAGTTTTTCAGTCTTGGATATGAGAACATTTAGTCATTGGAAATCAGTGAAATGAAGAACACCATGCTATTTAGAGTTTACTGCACAGGACTTAGAGTCATTTTGACCTGGCCTTGAGTCTAGCTTTTGCCACTCATGAGCTTTTTTATCTTGATAAATAATAGGACCCTCTGGGGATGAGTGTGAATATCACAGGGGCTCCCATACAGAGTCTGTTGAGTACAAAATAAGTACATGCAGGTGCACACAAGTGTCATAGTGCCCGAGTCCATAGCTGGTTTGTGTGCGCATGTAGCACTCACACAGAGTGGTACCATGGTCCTAAAAATCAAATCTGAGAGCCATGCTGAGGGTATGTAGGAGAAAAGCAAGTTCAGATGCCATGACCTTTGCTGCTGTCATGGAGACTTACCTGTTTTGCTTAAACAAAGCAGCACAGATTAGCCAGAAGACTTTTGTTAATGTTCAGGATTCTGAAGAAGCTGATTCTGATAACTTTTGCCATCATTTTTGCTTCTTTTTTGGAGAAGCAGGTTTTCAGAGGTCCTGACTCTGACATTTTTGCTCTTATTTCCCAATCTATCAATGTTTTAACCCTGTTTGCCCATATTTGGCCAGCAGGAGATTCTTCACTTTGGTTCCTATGTCCTTTTAAGATAGTCTTGGTAATATTTGATATATTTCTTACTACATGTTTAACACAATGATCTTAATGATTTTTGTACATTTCTTGTTCCAGATTTCAAATAAGACATTCATCCAAAGATTCCTCATTTTTATAAGTAGAAAATGGCATTTCAAGATCACAGATTGGGCAAATGGATTCTGCATTCAGTTGATCATCTACATCCACAGGCTTTGCATCCTCAGATTCAATTAATTATGGATAAAAATACTTGAAAACATTCTAGAAGGTTCCTTAAAGCCAAACTTGACTTCCAAAGATGAGGCGGACACACAACAGGCAGCCTTCCTGCCCCTGGCAGATTCACCTCTGCCCAGCATGCTTTTCTTCAGCATTGTTCACCTTGTTTCTCACTTAAGCACTGTCTAGTTGGGCCTTCGATGGTTGAGTCCATGCTGAACATGTACAGCCTTTTCTTGTAATTAGTCTCCTAATTATAGTGCATTAAACATAACAGCTGTTTACCTAACATTTGCATTGTATTAGGTATGATAAATATTCTAGAAATGGTGTGAAGTATAAGGGAGAGCATGCATAGGCCAAATACAAATACCACACTGTTGTCTTGAGGGACTGGAACATCTGCAGACTTGTTTTCCACGGGGAGTTCCAGAAGCAATCCCCAGAGATATCACAGGACAATTGTTCTAGAAGATTGGACTAGCACAATTTCAGTGGGGAGAGAAAAACAACATAAAAATAACATTGATGTAAACAGATCTCTCTAATTTTTAATTTTTTTTCCTGAAGACTATAAGTTTTGGTCTTTAGGGAAAGAAATATTCATTCATCTCAAGGTACTTTCTAATTTCCCTTATGATTCTTTTTTTTTTCTTTCACACATCAATTGCTTAGAGGGTATTGTTTAATTTCCACCTGCTTATGAACTTTTGAATCTCCTTCTGTTACTGATCTTCATCCCCTTGTGGTAAGAGAAAGTGTGTGGGACCTTTCAGTCCTTTGGGGTATACTGAGGCTGGTTTGTGTTCTGGCGTGTGCTCTGTCTAGGAGGATGACCACGTGTACTTGAGACAGATGTTTAGTCTGCTGTCATCAGGCGGTCGGTTGTTCAAGTCCTCTGTTTCCTTATTAATCAGAAGAGTTGCCCTTTATTGATCCAAAGAGTTGAAGTGAGGATATGGAAGTATAACTACTATTGTAGAATTTCACCTTCAATTACATAAATGTCTTTTCACATATTTGAGGTTTTGCTGTTTGGTGTGTATATATGCTCAGAATTGCTTTATCTTTTTGATAAACTGATCATTTTATCAGTGTGTAATGTCCTTTATTTCGTGTAGCAATTGTGGCTGGCATAGCCACACATCTCTTTTCTGGTTACTGTTTACATGGAATATCTTTCATCTCCCTCCTCAACCTGCAGAAATGCATACCTTGCTGTCCTGACTGCTGCTGCTGATTTATCACAGCTGTGGTTGGTGGAAAACTGCAGCAGCTGGGCTGTTACTTTGCTTCTGGTTCTCGCTGTGAAGTTAGAATTGGGTCCTCCATGCTGAGTGTCTTAGCTTCAAAAGGAAAGTTGGTCATGTGACCAGCCTTGGTGAT
Source organism: Graphiurus murinus (assembly GCA_004027655.1). Lineage (NCBI taxonomy): Eukaryota > Metazoa > Chordata > Mammalia > Rodentia > Gliridae > Graphiurus > Graphiurus murinus. Next base: position 116,656 of record PVLC010000459.1, on the reverse strand, counting down.
AGGGCCTGTGTGAGGCTTCAGCCTTATCTTGCATTCTGTTTTCTGTGCTCCTTGGGTCTTCTTGGTCCTTTGGTTCTGGGTCTGGACTATCTTGAGTGTGTTTATCACATGGGCCTCTTTTCCCTGCTGACATAAAATAGCTTCTGTCTCTGCAGTGTTCTAACTGACCAGACACTGTTGATCCTGTCTGTGTGCCTCTCTCTGTGCTATAACTTACAGTTCTGTGGCTTTTCCTTGATGCACAGCAGTGATTTACCTAACCCTGCTCACCCAAGGCATGGCTTGCTAAGTTTGATCCTTTACTCTCACCTGTTGTCTTACCCATGCGTGCTGCTATAAAAAAACACCTCAGACCAGGCAAATTGTAATTAACAGAGACTTACTTCTCACATCCTCAGGCATCAGTAGACTTGGGTGTCTGGGAGGGCCGGTGGTGTCTCCTGCTGGGTGCTCAGATGGCAGAACACAGAGGGTGAGGCCTGGCTAGTTCCCGCAGCCTCCTTCAGGGGCATCACCAGCCCACCAGGGCTTCACCTCCTGACACAGGCACCTGCTGGTCATGCTTCAGACCACAGCACATGTAAATTGTGGAATCAAGTTACCTAGTTCCATTAAAAACCCTTCTGGTACTCTTGAATTGCATTGTCCTAATATTCATGATGGGAATCTGGGATTTTATGATATCGAATATTCTTATCCATAAATTTGACCTAATACTTTTCAAGTTTTAGATATCATAAAGTTTAACTCTATTCTATTTTAAACCCTTTATCAGTTTTGTTTACATTTTTAAGAGCTTACATTTTTGGTTGCTAGTATGATTAATCCCTTTAAAAAATGTCCACTCTTTTAAGTGCTTCGTAATGGGATTTGAAATTCATTTGACTTTGGGATTTTAGTGTTATATAACAGAGCTGACAACCTCTCTTACTGAGTCTCATGGTGTGTATTTGATTGTTAGGTTTTTCTGAGTAAATGATAATGGCATTTATTTGTAAAAAGAGATTTCCTTCTCAATCCTTAAACTTTTTTTCTCCTTTTTTTAATTCAGCAATAATTTAGCACAGTAGGCAGAAAACAGCAATGACTAGTTTATTTGAGATTGACTGAAGACATAATTTGTAATATACTTCTTTTAGATTAAATGAAAAAAGCAGTTAAAATATTTTCAAAGTACTACATAAATATAGCAGTATGTGAAAATTAGCTAACATATAAAATTGATTATAGAAATGCCTGAATGCATAATAGAGTTGGTATATATTTGTGTGTGTATATGTGTGTGGGGGGGGGGTACTCAGGGGCATTCTACCTCTGAGCTACACCCCTAGTCCTATTTTTTATTCTTATTTTTAAATAGGGTCTCACTAAATTGCTAAGAGCCTCACTAGATAGCTGAGGCTGGTCGCGAACCCTGATCCTCTGGTCTCAGCCTCCCAAGTACTGGGATTACAAGTGTGTGCCACCACGCCTGGCTTAATGTTTTCTAATATTTTAGTTTACCCAGATAACTCCATATATCCTATACCAGTATGAATCGCTATTTTTGTATTTTATTACTTGAAAATCTATTCAAGTGTTGCTATACCAGTTGGTGATTTTCTAAATCTAGTCATTAACTCTGGCAATCAATTTATCTGGATTAATTTAGGAATGTGTTGAGAAATGCTCAGAGAGAAGTCCTGCTGTTTTCAGATGGTGCTTCTCCTGAATCAAGAGTTGTATTTCGCCAGCACTGTGTGCTCATGGAAATAGAAACAGTAAAAATGGTGTGGAACACGTTTAAATCCCGTTCATTGCCAACTAAACTATTGTTGTGTAAATGATGGTTTTAATGGTAAGGTCCATCATCTTTTGTGTTGTCTAAAAGCCTCCAGCATACTTTTCCAGTAAAACACATCTGTGCAGGCCCAGCTCAGGGCCAGTGGGTTGTTACAGATCCCGACATGTGGATGGCCTTTCCGTGGCCTCCGTATTTGAGTGGCTGTTGTAAACTCTGGATATTTCCAGAGTCTGACCAGCTCTTCCTGACAGGTTCTGCTCATTCTCTTGGTGTGTCTATGAGGGTGGCCTTAGTGCTTCTCTCTACCCTCTTGCTGACAGTGCTGGTACCCTGGGTTTTCCACTGCTGCACTCTATTTCCTAGAATGTGTAGCTCACTCACGATGTGTTATCTATCCTTCTTTAAAAATATTTCACAGTATGATGATTTGTTAGAATACAGTTTTGATACCTGATGTGTAAAACTTGTGGGAAAATTCACATAAGTTATTTGTAATAATATTCCTTTCTTGTACTGTACTTCAAGGTTTCCTAATCGGTTTGTTTGGTCTACAAAATATCCTTTGGTACTTATTTCCTATCCTCTAGAAGATTCAGTGCTCAAGCCTTGATTTATTTATTTCCATGCTTTGGAAAGCAAGCCAGACCTGGATGTTCTTTTTGGATAGGTTTCTAATTTTGTTTTTTAACGTCCTGTGTAGTGGCACAGAAAGCAAAATGCCAGTAAGAAAAATTGTAATGTAAACTAGAGAGCACTTAGATGGCCCAACTGTATAGTAAACAATAACCTCCTGAGAACACCTGTCCTGATCCCAGCACGGTGCACACCCCTCCACAGGTGGCGGGTGAGGGAAGTCAAAGGGGATTCAGTGGCGGGCCTGGAGATGGGAGATCAGCTGGTCATCCCAGCCTGCCCAGTGGAATCTAGACAGAAGGGGGAGGCCCTGTGAACACCGAGGCTGGAGCCTTATGGCCACAAGCCACTGAGGCCAGAGGCCAGCAGGAGCCAGAAGATATGGGAAGGATGCTTTCTGAGGGTCCTGGAAGGGTGCGGGTCCTGTGGATGTCCAAGTCTTAATTCCACCCCCAAGGTGCTGATTTCAGACTTCTGGTCTCCAGAACTGTGAGAGGTACATTTCTGTTGTTTTAAGCCAGCAGTGTTGGTCTTGTGTGACAGAAACTGTAGGAAGTTAATAAGACATGAGCTGGAAGAAATCTTCCTTGTCTACAACCTGGCTGACGTGTGCCTCTCAGCTGAGAGAAGATGGTGTTGGAGATGTACCCACACCAGAAAGTCTGGCCGCCAAGCAGGCAGAGAGAGGACTGCTCTTCTGTTTGTCAGGGATTGCAGTGTTTCTTTAAATTGAAAGCTCTCCAGGCACACTTAAGTGATATCCTTTTCTAGAAATACACCATGCACCGTGCTCTGTCTCTATTAGCATATGGTGTGTATGCATACGTGTGAGGGAACGGCTTGCTTTCACGCACGGGGGCGCAGGATGGCAAGACTTGAAGATGGAAACAGTCGTCTTTGATTTACAGAACCACCCAGTTCCAACTCTTTCTGTGAATCACCAGAATGTTCTGGAAATTCTCCCAGACTGCTCCTTTCATTGAAGGTTTTCCAATATTCTGCTAGAAGTTCCCCACATTTGGCTCAGGAAGCATAATACCTGTGTTCATGGAACTGGAGTGAGGAAGGGGCTTTAGACACTCACTAGGAAGACAGGCCTGAAAACTGAGCACCATCCCCCAATGCCTAGTTCACCCAAAACCCCATCTGCTTTTGTTTTTGTTTTCCAGAAGTCAAGGAGGAGCCAGTGGGGTTGTGGAGGTTGGTAGAATTATATCTTAAAATTTTGTCTCCATCAGATTTGGAGAGTATTGGTCATGTAGGAAAAAGTGGATTGCTGGAGGTACTGAAATTATCAAGTGCTATAACAATGACTAAAAGAAAAACCAAAATCACACACTTTAGTGACAAAATCAATGTTGAAAAGATAAAAATGGATCCTAAATTTATTCTGCAAAAAAAAGCACTTCATTTAAAATACCAAGAGGATTATTTAACTAGATAAAATTATTCTAAAATGTATCTGGCAGAAAGCACAACTGATAAATGCCAGGAAAAGTAAAACAAATTGCTAATCTACATTCCTTGATGTTAAACAATATTAATTCATAATTCTGCAAACAGTGTGAAACAATATAATCAAGTTATTAGATGGCAATAGAACAACTTGACATTAAACCAACTTTCTATGTATTTAGCTTATGTACAAGATGGGATTTTTAAAGTAGGGACAAAGTTTTTTTATAGATGTTACCTTACATTCCCTTCCATGCATGTCATATAATAGACATCATATGATATGCTTGTTAAGTGAATAGATTAAGAGAACCTAACACACATTAAAACATTGCATGATAAAACAAAAAAAAAATCAAGGTAACACAGAGGAAAAGTTATCTGAGAAAAGTAATTAGAAAAAAAGAGATAAAGACAGAGCCAGTAGAAAGTTCAATCCCTTTAACTATATCAAGGTTTAAGTCACAGCTGTGAAGAGCTGTATGGAGATACATCTATGCGGGTACCTCTATGAAGAAGACCATAGTTCCAGAAAATACTTGAATATAATATACAAAAGTCTTAACATAAATGCTGTATATCAATATGAAACAGATTACTCAAAGGGCTTCAATAGCTGAACAATGAAAAAGAAATACAAAACAAATTAAAATACCAAAAATAAGCTATAAAATAAATTTAAATATTTTTATTTTACAATTAATCAAGGCAATGTAAATGGAAACAAACAGTCTTTCATATTAGTGAACTGTTAAACTTCAAAGAGAACTGGATTCCTCGTTCACTAGTGTGTGAAGCCACCTGTTCTGCCCACAGGTGAGTCTCCCATGCAGCAGTCTTCAAGGTGGGCATCTTCAAGGTCTGCATATTACTCCTGACCTCCTGGCTCCAGGACTGTGCTGGAAAACCCATCTTCAAGCCAGCCTCAAGCACAATGTTTTAAGTTTTTATTTGTGCTCTGGTTTCATCTAAGTTTGAGTTGGAAGCCTATCACATAAATGCCCAGTGAGCTGGCCAACTCCATAGAAAACAGCTTGAGAAGTAACTTCTATTTTGAGAAAGTACTTTAAAGTCCAACAGAATGCAGACAGGAAATAAAGAAAATTAAATGTGATGAGAAGGTTATTCTGTGGAGGGCCTGCTGGTGGTCATGCTGGTTGTAAACGTGAGGGCATGGTGCTTTCCCCCTTTTATTTGCCACTTGAAGCAGAGAGGGTGCCAAAGCCGCAATTGCATGAGGTCAACGCAGAACAGTGGCAGAGACCCCTGAGGACTGTCTCGTGAGGAGCCACGGGCCCCTGAGAGCTGCTCTCAGTTGCCCAATAAGAACATAGCATTGCTGTGCTGCAGAAAGATGACATCGAGTTATAGCACACATTCATTTGATCATATTTATTGCTTGAAGTTGAATATTCAGTTAATTTCAGAAATAATGAGAACAAGGAAGAGCTGTCTGATTAGTGGAAAGAAAAGAAGGAAGAAAGATTGTTGAGATAGAGCATTGCAAAAAAAGTGTTCTCTTCTCCCTTGGGCTCTCTCTCCAATTTTAATTAAGCCCAAACTAGGCTACCATTTTGATTCTTTTATTAAAATTTGGAGTAGAGAAATGACTTACCAGATGGATCTTTGAAAGCGGTTCCAGTTTTGCTTTTTTTTTTTTTTTTCCTGGTTTTCCCAAAATGCAAAAGAACAGATGCCTTAGGACTGATTTCCCCTTTTGAAATTGCATCCTCAGGATTTCTGCCATCTCTTGTGATGAGCAAACATTTGATCTGGAGGTATGTCACCAGTCACGGACACTGGCTGCAGGAGACGCTCTCCGGGAAACAACTCCGCACTGTTACTTTAAAAGAGATGAGCTGATCACATTCCCTTGGCAAAATGGCTGTCTTTTTGAACATGGACAAGGGTTCCCTCTCCACAGGTGGCTTCTGCTTCTATGTTGTGGTGAAGGACTAGCTCTTGCCATCCACCTGAGATGCAATGTGTGTGAAGACATGTGTTGGGGCAGCTGAACATCCATAGCTCCACATAAGCCTTGACCTGTGTCTCAAACATTATACACAGGTTAACTCAAGTGGGATCGCAGACCTACACATGAAATGGGAGGCTGTGACTTTCAGAATAAAAGGTGGGGAAACCTTCAGTACCTCTATTTAAGCAAAGAGTGTTAGGTAGACACCAAAAGCATGGTCCATGGTACAATAGATGTGTAAATCAGACTCCAAAAAAAATTTAAAATGTTTGCTCTATGAAGTTCCTTGTTTACAGAATGAAAATGTGAGCTACAGATTGGGGGAAGATACTTTTGTATAGCATGTCTCAAGCAGGACTTGGACATGAACCGTATAAAGAGCTCTCCATGTATGACTGTAAGTTCAATCTAACTAGAAGATGGGTAAATGCCCTGGAGAAATATTTCACCACAGTGAATACAAGGATGGCAAAAAGCACATGAAAAGTGTTTCACTTCCTCACCCACCAGGGAAATGCTAATTAAAGGAGCAAGGAGCGCCACTGTCCACCTGTTACACAGTCTGAATGGAAAGCAGGTGCAGCAGGGGCTGGCAAGGGAGAAAACAGACTGACTGCTCACTTACTGCTGGGGACACAGGTCATCTGGCCACTGTGGGAAATTCTTTGGCAGAACACGCAGTTATTTTTAAAAAGCTAAAAAACAGACAAAAACATTATTAGAGATAAGGAATGTCAACATATATTGACAAAACACTAAATTCACTGGGAACAATAAACATTTTCACACCTGGTAAAATTACTTCCATGTATATAAAGCTTACAGACAGACCTTCATGGTTATATTGATCTGCTGTCATATTTGGAAGATTTAAAAGATCCTTCTGAACACAAAATAAAAGACAATAAAAATATAAAATTCAAACAGGACAATTAAAGCCTTGATTCACTGCATAAACACTCACAATCACAGACATGATTGCTCTCGAATCTCATGGATTCCACAGAGTTTACTACTTGACTTTGCTGTAAACAAGCAGAAAAGGAGGCTTCTGATCATATGTACTAAAAGGCTAATAAAATTTCCTATTTGGAAATTTAAAACATAACACACTTCTACATAATGAATCAATCATAAGTAGTATGGATAATTTAAAACATGAGATGTGGCTGATAATGAAAATACTACAGATCAAAGCTTGAGATATTTAGCAAAACATTATTTTTAAAAATGTATAATTTTATGCATTAAAGTCTTCTATTAAAAAGAAAGAATAAAGATTGGTCCACCAAGCATCCATCTAAGGGCATTTAAAAGGAAGCATAGAAGGAACACAGTCGCAGAGCGTGCTGTGACTCGATGCTTCTGTCTGTAGCCAACTCAGCTTTCGACTAAGTACTGACAGGGCTCGAGTTCTCCTCAGCACAGCAATGTGTCCTGCTTCTTGCTTTCTGCTTGCCTCAACTGCACTTCACGAATTTTCCTTTCCTTCTTTGGATTAAATGTTTTTATGGCTTCATTGTGTCAGTTTGTTGACATTAATCATAACCTTTTATAAATGTAGCCGCTCCCCAGCCTACTACCAAGTAATCTTCCACTCTTCCACTTACAGCATGAGGACTTCACAGTCACGCACCCGCACTTCTCCTCTCTGGCATTTGTTGTATGGCTGTCACGCATGTCACACATGTTCCTTTATGTTATAAGCCTCACTTTACCTTGCAATGACGGAGACTATTAGTTTAAGTAACATTTAAAGAGCTATGAACAGGTGGGAGTTGTTACACACCTGTCCACGCAGGCGCCTTTCCCAGCACCCTTTGTTCCTGCTCTTTTTACCTATTTCCACCTGCTGCCTTTTCCTTGCATCTGAAGGACTTCAACTAGCATTTGGTTGGGGTTTGGTGTGTTTTTGTCTTCAATACTTTCAGTACTTTAAAGACATTGCTTGGCGGACTTCTTGCATGTGCAATACTAAGCCCGCTGTTTCTGTTCCCTTCCTGGTTCTATAGACACCCCCCCCCCGCCCCCCGCCACACACACACATATACTGGCCACTTTCGAGGTTTTGAACCTTCCGGGTTTGAGTCACTTGGCTATGATAGCTTTGTTCTAAATGTCTCCATGTTTCTGGTGGCTCTGAATTCATTGCACTTCATGGACATGGGAGTTTATAATTTTCTTCACATTTGGATCATTTTGGACCTTTCTCCAGGTATGTTTTCTGCCTACACTTTCTCTCTCCTGCTCTGGGGACCACGACTGCAGGTATTTCAGGATCAGGCTCATTGATGCTCTGTTATCTCTGTTTCCTTCCTTTTAATTTATATATTTATAATTAAAGGAGAACCAAGCTCCAGGGGCCAGAGTTTGGTTCTCCTGAGGCATCTCCACACTCACAGACATTGTCTTCTAGCTGTGAGCTCCTGAGGCCTTTCTCTGTGCCTGTGCAACCTTGGTGTCTCTTCTGCTGAGGGACCTGGCCTGCGCCTCGGAGCCTCCCTTTATGACCTCACATACCATCAGTCACCTCTTTAAAGGCTCTGCTTCCCCATCAGTCACCTCTTTAAAAGCTCTGCTTCCCAACATGGTCACACTGGATGTCAGAGCTTCACAGGAACTTGGCAGAACATGGTTCATCCCCTAACACTGAGGGAAAAAAGGAGAAGATTCAAGTTATTAAAATAAGAAATTAAAGAGGAGAAATCACCAGTAACCTTACAGGAGTAAAAGGGTAATAAGCGAAACTGTAGAAAACATAAGCTAAAGTCAGCAACTCAAGTGACACAGATGAATTCAAGAAAAACACAAATTAACAAAGTAGACTCACGAAACCAGAAATTTAAATCAACATAGCACACGTGATGAGATTGAATTTGTAGTTAAAAGCTCCACACAAGGAAAAAAAGCTTCAAATGTCCTCACTATCAAATTCTGCCAACACTTAAGCAGCTATTAGCAACAGTTTATAAATTTTTCCAAAAAGTAAAATGAAAGAATACTCCCAATTCACTCCATCAGGTTGTTATTCTAATATCAGAACTACCACGAGGAAACTGGAGGCCGGTGTGTCTTACACATATGGATGCAGGAGTCCTCAACATGACTCCATCAAAGCAGCACCAGGTGTGATTCATGTCAGACACGAGAGCTTGATTTAACTCACAGAGTCTAATGCACCACACAAACAGCATAAAGCGCAAAAGCCTCATGATTGTCTGATAAATGCAGAAACAAATTGTCAAAGTCCAACACACTTTCATGATTAAAAACAAGAACCAGCAAACTAAGAGGACAAGTTAGATTATTCCATGTTAGATTATTAACACCTGAAACTTACACACACACACACACACACACACACACACACACACACACACGGAAATAAATTACCATATTTTAGAATCTCAGTTATAGCAATGGAATCCATATTCCACAGAGAAATCTGAAATCGACATGGCTGGCCTAAAGGACAATTCCTGAGTGTGTCGATTTTTCCCACTGGTGTGCTTTCTCTCATTAATTCCTTTGTTAATCAGAAAGAATGCAGTGAAAGGGCCTTTTCACCATGACTGGAAGGAGAAGGGAGGATTGGCAGTGCGGCTTCTTAATATTCCACTGCTGTTAGAACCATCAGCTTTCCAACGCCAGGTAATTAAGAGGTAGCACCACTTTCAACATCGAACACAGATACTGCGTGAAAAGTTAATAACTTTTCTACATACGCATTGTTTGGAGGAGAAAGTGCATAATCATGGGTAAATTAATGCAGATTAAATTAATAAGTAGTGTCAAACACTTTATGGATATTGACTGTGGAAGAAACTCTAGGGAGAGACAGATTCTTGGAAGAAAATAAGTAATATAATGAGACAAATTTATATTCTAAGCTATTAGCATTTTTTATTCTGATAGCATTTATATTTTGAAAGAATAAAGTGATGGTTGCATGCCTGCTGAAAGACACTTCTGGGTTTCAGGTGAAGACAGTGTCAGGACAGGATGGTTGTGCACACCGCAGGGAGGCCAGGAGGGGTCCGTGCTGCAGCTGAGTGCGCTCCTCCTGTTCCATAGCAAGGACGTAGACAAATGGCACATGCCTCTTGGATGACCCTGAACCCACACCTCGTTCCTTTCTGCTCTCTGGCTGACAGTTACTGAACACCACACTAGCTGGGCGTGAAACATTTGCTTAAGAAACTGGGAGCCAGAGCCTAGAGCTCAGCCTGATATCATTCTGCCATACAATGTTTTCACAAGCATAATGTGCTAGAGACATAAGAAAACCACTGTGCACAAGCAAGTCTGGCAGAGGAGACTTTGGTCTCTCACTGTTGTGGATGTCATTGTTGGCTACCATTTTTATGTGCCTGATTTTTGAGGGCCAGAAGGGATAGGCTGCCGGCTGCTTCCTCCTTCCCTGGCCGGGGTCTGGTGGGCGCCTCTTCCTTCCGTGGACTCAGAGACCAGCACCATTAACCTAAAGAGAAATATGTGGAGTTTCCATGTCCAGTGTTTGGTTACATGCCTTTCCTTCTCATTTCTAAGCCCAAATCACTCTTATTTTCTTTCTTTACTAGAGATAAATGCTCCAGGTGGAATTGTTTATTTGCCAATAACATTAGTGAATCACATCTCAGATCAGTAAAGTAATACTTGCAATTTTCCATAGCTCATGGAAAGTCAAATATTACATCTGATGTTAAGCCATATTAACAGGTCTGTGATTTTCTATGCTCAGAAGCACCTTGTTTTAAATAATTCATTTATAATAAAGTGTGTGGCTATTAACTATTAAGCACTGGACTGATGTCTCTAAAACTTCAGGTTTTTGTTTGAACTTGACTCTAAGAAGCCGTGCTCCCTCCCTCGCCCCATACTTGAGGTGCCTCAAATTAGCACAGCACTGCCTGCGACCTCCTCAAGATCACCCAACAGCAGGGATCGATTTTAAAAGTCAGCGTTTCAATTAGACTTCTTCCCCTTGGGAATGCACATGGAGGCTCCAGAAAGATTCTCATTAGTGCGCTTTGGAAGCCATTGAAGCTTTCCTCCAGTTCCGACACCTTCTGTTAGTACAATAACAACAGAGCAACAGCTGGAGGTCCTACCTGGAGCACTTGTTCCTAGTAAGGAAAGAATATGCAAGTGATTTTGCCTTAAACTTAAAAAAAAACAAGGAATCATATTCCACTGGGAGGTAACAAGGGGGCAGTGATGTGCTTTCTTACTTCTCCGGCTAATAGTAAAATGACTCTTTAGAAACAGCCTATAAAATAGACAACACTCACATCCTTGTTGGAGTGATCGATATTACCATCCAGCTTAGAGATGGATTCAGGCACAGCTGATACATAAATTAGCTCCGTTTAAACCTATTTGGTTAAGGCAATTCTAATTCTTTAACTTACAGCCTCACAACACTGAAGGAGAGTTTTAAAGGAGCTTGTTTTGTTTCAAATGATTGTATTAAAACGTGTTTCTATTGTATAGATTTCTGGGTCTGTAAAACCCAATTTTATTTTCATTTTTACTTAAATGTATTTCATAAGAACTTCCCCATGTCATGGCATGGATATTATTTTATGAAAACATAATAGTTATGTGCTTGGAATAATCTACTTTCTGACTTGTTGAACTTCTAATCTTCATAATTATGAAGTGTTATGAACACATCTGACCAGGAGTGAAAGGACTGCTGAGTATAATGTTTAACCTCTAGAACACTACTGGTCACAGAAGAGACCCCTTCCACCAGTTTCTAATACCTTTTCTCTGCCTCCCCGGTTCTACTGTTTGAGTTCAGACGCTGCTTTGAAGGTCCTTGGTTGACACCGAGCTGTCCAACAGGATTGCCAGAGAGTCCCTGGGAAATATGCAGCCAACTTAGCCGAGGGAGAGAGAGAGAGAGGGCGAGGACCAGAACGAAGACCTCAGGGAAGAGAGGCCTTTGTGAAGTGAGACCTGGGCAAGACGACATTTGGGGGCCAGGGTGGAGAGAGGGGTGCACAGAGGGGAGCTGACTTTGGGGTACTGGGGCAGTACCCTGACAACTCCTGAGAGATGTGTCAGTACTTTTCATACTTAGCAAGTGCCAGGTGTCGTGTGGTAGTTTGTACGTATCTTCCTCGGCAAGCAGCTTTCTAACTGTGATGGCTACCGTGGTTTAGATACAGAACATGCCCCAGAAAAGCTCATGTGTTAGGCAGTGCAGCCATGATCGGAGGGGAGGGCATGGCTGAAGGAGGTGGGGCAGTAGGGGCATGGCCTTTGAGACTATGTCTGTCCCGGGTCTGTCTGTCTGTCTGTCTGTCTGTCTGTCTGTCTCTATCTCTCTGCTTCCTAGCCACCATGAGCTGAGAGCAGCGTTCTCCCCAAGATGGCCTGAGGCCCTGCCACTGAGATGTTTCTTTTTGGAGCCAGCCAACAGCATCATTGACGGCACCTCTAAAAACTGGATCAGATGCTGCACCCTGGGGAGGGGGGGGGTCTTCTGTACTCAGTGCACTGATCCAAATGCCAGCCAATTCCAGAGACACTCTCTGAGACCCTCCCAGAAGCAAGGCTTGCTAGACATCTGGGCACCCACCAGCCTGGTCAAGGAGCACATGAAATTTATATATATGCAATGGAGCAATAAAGGTGGGAAAAATGAAGCATTATATCTCTACCTAGAATACCAGGGCAATTCATGGTATTAAGAAGGTTAATAGTGAAAAAATGGGGTGTATAAAGAGTTCTTTGTTGCATCAGTTTTGTTTCCTTTTTTGAAAACGCAAATATCCTCCAGAGCTGCCATAAGCTTTATTTTAATCGAAACTTCCTTTCTGACTCTGCCGGGCACATGATGTAAAGTGAGGCAGGCAACTTCCAGAACCCAGTGCAGTGAGTTGGAGGTGGTAGGAGCCCAGACTCCATGTTTACCCCTAGCTCCTTCTTTCTTACCCTCCTGACACATCAGCCAGGAGTCTTCTACCTTTGATAAAATCCTCCCCACTTCACACAGAGCGGTGAGGCAGAAGGCTGTGTTCTCCTGTTACTACTTTCTAATAAGTCAGTATTATTATAAGCAGGTCTGCATTTCTCTACCATAAAACACAAAATGGGATGGAAATTACATCAAAATGGGGGGCACTTGGTGCAGCAAATCTTAGTCTGGTCCCGATTCACAGTAACCGCCTCTCACCTTGCTCCAGCCCAGCCACATGCCCCTAGGGAAACTCAGCAGGCTAGAATATCTCCTTAGACCCTTTGTGAAACATTAATCGCATCCCATGTCACACTTGGTTCTATATTTTTATGTGTCAAATAATAATTCACTTAGGATTTGAAGTGAATGGAAGCCTTCCACTTTAACAGTATTATGTTAAAATATCCTAAAGTAACCTACACTGAAATGTGGGGGGCAACCTCAAACATACACGCTCCTTATCCATGGACCTTCCCTTCAAAGCAAATGTTCCTTTGCTTGAAAATTACATTTATTTGGAAACACCTGACAGTTTCATAGGCAGCCTCGTGTAGATATTCCTAAAGATGCTCTACCTACGGGTCCCAGAATGCGCCTGGATGGAGCAATTCCACTTGGTTGTCCAATTCCCTTCCAGTTTCTAAGATTAGGCATAGAATTGTACATCCCATTTGGAGACATAGTAAAGAATGAATATGCATGAGCCGCTCAGGAGAGTCTCCAGGTGCAATGGCATCTTTAAAATTTCAATGAACACATTCTCTCCACTGTCATCAATAATTTATGGACAGAGATATTGTAGAAAATCTATAAACACAAAAAAAGAAAAATAATACCAAGTTACTTACAACTTTTTATTATATAACCCTGGTGAAGATACTTTACAAATAACAAATTGTTAAGCTATTTTCTGTTTTTCCAGAGTCCAACATCACCCCCCTGCTGTGATACACATGGGCGCCCAGTAATTTCTGTAACACCTCTGACATCCTGGGCATCTCTCCTTGGACCACCTCTGTTACCATGGACACCCAAGTCTGTCTGCAGCACCTCTATCACCATGGACACCCCTCCATGGACCACCTCTTGACAGCTAAAGAAAGAGTTCCCATAACTGTGAGAGAAGCCATAATTGCAAAAGAGGGATATAGCTTCAGATCCAAGTTTGTGTCTCCATCAAAAAGTGACCATTGAAGTCACTGTTGGGATTGTGGACACTCGAGAACCTGGAAACATTTCCTCAGAAGACCACATGTTCTCATGGTACCTTTTTGGTACCTTTATTTTCACAATAATCTGAAAAGTTGTAAAAGCAATTCTTGCAAAATTTGTAACGTCTTCACCTTCTGTGAGAAGCCTTTGCTTCCTTCTTGAACAGCTTCTGCTCAACCTTTGGGCCTCAGGTTTGTGGTTCACTCTCTAGGGAGCCTGGAAGACCCACCTGAGACAGGTTGGTCCTGGGCCCATCCTGGAGCAGCCTCTGCTGTCCTTTATGGTCTTACTGGCTGCCAGGCCTGGGTGTGTTCCCAAGCCCATCTCCTCTCGCCTCAGGAGACTATGGCCCCACAGCACACATTGAACAAGGCCATCAGTCCCCAGGTAATACCACACCTGCCCTGTTACTCCTTGTGAAAGGCATCTGACCTAAGGTGGCAGGTGGCAAGTGGCAAGAGGTTGGTCCTCCTGACACTGCTTACTGTGGTTGGAGATGCCTTTGGAAGAGGATCTGTTGTGACCACGTGTGTCTCCTGTCTCCCATGGGTGGATGCGACCGTCAGCAGAGGGATCTTTAGCTTTGACCAGAGGGGCCACGGGAAAACAGCGGCTCAGCTGTGGGTGCTCAGCCTGGGTCCCTCTGTGTGGACTGCTCACACAGCTCATCCAGGATCCTGAGCTGTGCTCAGCCAGGAGCCCTCTGGGTTAGAAGCTTTGCAGCTAGGGCAGCAGGCTGCCGCCTGGGCCTGGCTCTCCTGAATGTCCAGCCCTGAGTATCCACTATGCAAGGACATTCCATTCTGTTTGTCTGTCTGTCAGAACTTGGGAGTTAGTTCTGTGCTCTCAGTGGTCTTGTTCCAGAAGGAGGGCGGGGCTGTGAGGCTGAGTGCTGACCCTCCCCTGCTGCTGGCTGCTCCCTGGAGGATGATGGGTTGGCTGCAGGACCCCACTGTCAGGTTTTCACCAGTGTTCCCAGGTGTGTGAATTTTCTGGTCTTATGTGATGTGACAGGGATCTAATCAGGAATCTCTCCCGTCAATGAGGTCAGAACCCTGCCGGCGAGAGTTACTGGTATTTTTCTGAACCAGTCCCTTGCTATTTTTAGGTATCATGTCAACAACTACTAAATGCATCCCCTGCTGAAGGCAATTTTAATGCAGCACTTGGGGGTTCTTGGGCTTTGAGATGTGTATTTACAGAAAGTGGCAGGTCATTAACCCAAGAGTCTCTCTAGGCGTGACCTGGTTACAGGACCAGTGGCAGTAATTTATCAGGGCTTCCAACTCCTCATGCAGATGTCTCCTTTGAACGTAATTGGCTCCACAGTTATGACCTGCATACACTGACGTTAGTCAACGAAGCGATCTGTGATATACCTGGAAATGACAGGGTTTTGATTCCAGGATCTGAACGTAAGCCCTTCAATTTGCCTCTTTTGTGAGAAGTAATCTATTTACCTGCTGGGCTTAGGCTTGTGTTTTGTGCGCATCACAAGGATCCCTCTGCACAGGCTGAGGCGATCATGCTATTTGCAGCACAGAGCTCAATTATGGTGGCGAACTTGCATTCTAATCAAACATATATTTTAAATATTACCTACATAAAATTTAAACTAGGATGTTAAAATTAGTCTCAAATCTTTCCTATTCTAAATTTAGCATCTACCTGGATCTAGACTATTAAGGGAAATTGTCTGAATAGTATTGGACTAGGCCAGGAATTGGACAGGAATGTGGGTTAATAAAGTTCATTTTTAACAAAGACAATCGAAGAAGCCAGCACTTACACGGGCTTTTTGCTACCCATCTTCGCACACATTATCCTGTTTATTCCTCAAAATTGGGTGAGGTATATAAGTTTTATAGTAGTGGTACAATGACACATGTGAGGAAGCTGAGTTTAGCAGAAACTGAGTAACACGAATTGTGCAACGTATCAGCTGGATTCAGCCAGGTTCTTGTAGAGCTCTTCTTCTGACTCTAAACACTGGAAGCAGCCCCCATGCTTGCTGCAAGGCTAATGGCCTCTCGTCGGGCTGTCAAAGGGAAAAGGAAAAAATGAAGAGCGCCACTGTGGGTGGGGTCCGGCCTCCTGTGTGTCTCAGCTCCACACATGCCCCACTTCCACCCTGCACACACCCGCTCAGCCATGTGGAAGAGCAGCTCCCTCTTCTCCTGGCGAAACCCAGGCAGAATCTCACCAGGGAGAGGCCCCGCCAGGGAAGAACGGGTGATGCCTTTCACTAAGTCCTGGCTGACTGCCTCCTCCTACCTTGCATCAGCTCCCCTCCCCTGCAGTGTGGGCCCCGGCTTTCCCCTCCTGCTGCAGTCAGCCCCCCACTATCCCCACACCATGCTCTGGGTGCTGAGTTTCTGCATTTCAAGAAGCATGGATACATGTGAGGAGTTGCCTTTCCTTTTGTAAAAAGTAAAAGTGCCGACCTTCTGTGGGACTTTATTTGTGAGAGGATCTTTTTGCACCGAGGATGTAGCTGCTCCATGGGGGAGAGTCTCCTGTGGCTGTCAGCATCTCTCCTGCCGCTTACCAGTGGACTCTGGGAATGCCCGTCCGACAGTGCTCTCCCGAACACCAGCTTGCATGGGGAAACACTGAAGTGTTGGCACAGGCCACGGTTTCCTGAATAAACTCTCATTGCTCAAGACATAAAAGCAAAAATTGACAAATTACATACAATTAAAAAGCTTCTGCAGAGGAAACAATCAAGCATGAAGAGAGGGCCTACTGAATGGGAGAAAATCTTTGGCAGCTATTCATTTGACAGAAGATTAATATTCAGAATATATGAAGAACTCAGAAAATTTAACAAAAGAACACATAATCCAATCAACAAATGGGCAAATGATCTAAACAGACGCTTCTCAAAAGTACAAACTGCCAATATATAAATGAAAAAAAGTGCTCACAGTCTTTAGTTATCGGGAAATGCAAATTGAAACTACATCGAGATTCCATCTCACTCCAGAGTGGCTATTATTTTTTTAAAATGACAAATTTTGAGATTGTGGAGGAAAAGAAAGCTTTATAAACTACTCATAGGAATGCAAATTAGTACAGCCACTATGAAAAACAGTACCATATGAACATAGGATCCAGCTGTACTACTCTTAGCATATATCAAAAGGAAATGAAGCAAGTATGTAAGAGATACCGGCACTCCCACATCTACTGCAAGGATGCTCATAATAGCCAAGATATGAAACCAGCCGAGACGCCCCTAGGAGACAAATGGATTAAAAATAGAGTATATAAGCACAGTGGAATATTATTCAGCAATAAAGAAGAATGAAGTCATGTCACCTGCAAGAAAATGGGTGGAGTGAGAGATCGCCCTGTGTCATATGTTTTCTTTCAGATATGAAACTATAATTAAAATAGAATAAAGATGACCTGAAAATAGAGGAGGGACTGTTAGGGAGGAGTTGAGGAGGGAAGAGAAGGAGATAACCAGAGGGCAGTAGGGAGCAGGGATAGGATCAAAGCATGGAAATGACACACTGAAACCCAGTAAACCATGCAATTAACATGCACTAAATATAATTAATATTCATTATAACTAACATGCACTAATTATAATTTTACAAAAAGTATACCTACTTGAGCCGGGCGTGGTGTCGCATGCTTGTAATCCCAGCATTCGGGAGGCTGAGACCGGAGGATCCGGGTTCGCGGCCAGCCTCAGCTACCTAGTGAGGCACTCCGCAACTTAATGAGACTCGGTTTCAAAATAAAGAGTAAAAAGTAGGGCTGGGGGTGTAGCTCGAAGGTAGAACGCCTCTGAGTTCAATCCCCAGTACCGCAAAAAAAAAAAAAAAAAGTATACCTACTTGAAAACTCCCCCAGGACTAATGGCTGAGGTCAGCCAGATTGCAGCATATAAGATCAAGCAGAAAATAATTTTACCAGAAACCCCATTCTGCATCTCTAGCTACTAGAGGTGGCAGTTAAACCAACAGGAGATCTCCTTCCACACAGTGAAAGGGCTCTGAAAGAAAACAGCAGCAGCACTGGAGAGTGTGGGGCGTCTCTCTCAGTCCTTGGGGGGAAGGTAGATGGTACAGCCTCAGGGAAAACAGGCGGCATCTTCCCAAACACGCAAGGTACCCCTGGGCATTTGCCCCAGAGAAACAAGGGCTTGTTCACAAGGAGTCCTGAACACAGGTGTTCATTCCCCACTGTTTCAAACTTTTCAGGAAGAGCCTGTGTTCTTTGGACAGTGCCTGTTCAGACAAGCTGTGGTCCATTCCCCAGCAAACCTGGTTGGCAGGAAAAAGGAACAAGCTATGGGTACAGCAGAAGCCTGGTCTGATCTGCAGGTAGTTGTCCTGAGTGAGAAAGGTGGACCCCCCTCCAACAGGTTCCATGCAGTATGACGCTCCTTATATCACATCTTCAGAATGACAGAATTGCAGAGGACAAACTGGCATGGGGCTGGGGTTGCAGGTGAACAGGATGTCCTCCAAGGGAGGACTGTGGTCTGCCAAGACGACACTATCGGGAAAGCCAGTTAAATACCAGGCTTACTCCTCCTATGCCCTAACACCACCATCGACCTGAAACTACTACAAAATGCTAAGTTCAATCTTTTTTATCAAATTAGAAATTTCACTGGGTGTGTATGACTCCAAAGGAACTTGTTTGTATTGAGATTCATAATCACTGTCCTGCTAAGACTGTTTGTGATTGAAAAATGAGTTTTTATCTACCTCTTCCACTTGTAAATTTAAAATCTGTTAAAAACAATTTTCTTTCATGTAGAGTTTGTCTTTTTAATTTTTTTGGTTGTTCACCAAACAAGCTGGAAAATTGATCATAAAGGAACTTAATTATTACTAATTTTTTATTCCTTCTCGGATATTACAATGGAGCAGTTTCCTCACAGGTCTTCTTGACGTGGTGAAGCCTCCAGGGCTGGCTTCATTGCACAGTATGTACGTAATTCTAAAACCAAAGTGGGGAGTTTCCACACTGAAGTTAACTCCATATGCAAGTTGTGCTGATCAGATTTGATAACATGAACCTGTAAGTATAGAGACAAAGGAAGACAAACTGGAAATGAAGAGTCACTACAGCAGATTAATTCTGAGAAATCTAAGATTGGAAACAGATGCCAAATTTCTTCTCATTAATGTAATTAGCATCTCATCAAGAGTGGTCTCCAACCTCAGGGAGGACCAATAAACACTCAGATCCAAGTGGCGGGCTTTCTGGAAATGCACTCTTGTTGGTTTTCGTTACTGCATTCTAAGCCATATCTGAAGAGGAAGCTTATCTACCTCCCATTCTACATCCCCAGCTTCCTCCAGGACCCTCCCTTGCTGGACTTCTTCATGCCACAGATTCCCCACTTACAATGGGGTGACATCCTGAAAGTCCCCTTGTAAATTGAGAATACCATAAATCAGCAGTGTACTTGACACACCCCGCCTATCCCAATCCTGGCTTAGCCACAGCACGCAGCCCCCCAGCCCATGGCAGCTGACTGGTGGTGGTGGGGAGCTGTGCTCCTGCCTCTGTCCAGCTCCGAGAGAGGGAGGGCTGGCCCCCGGGAGATCAGAATTCAAGTACGGGTTCTAATGAATGTGGATCTTTCTCACACCATGGTAAAGTCGAAGAAATCCTAAGTCAAGCCATCTTAAGTCAGGGGCCCTCTGTGTTCTGCTCTTTAACAATTTAAAAACATGATATAAGAAGCCGCTTTGAAGTTCAGGGCAGTGTTTTGTGCTTGAGCTGACAGTCTTTACGGCATAAAATAGAAATGAAGAAAGTAATGGAGACAGAGCATGTTGGTGGAGTGCACAGTGATCAATGATTCCACTAAATCTCTGTTAATAAGAAAGTTGCACAAAGAGGCCCCCATTAATAGCTGTCTTGGACTTTGGGCTATTCTGCTTTCTGTTTCTTCTGTTTGCCCCCAGTTCATTTGTCAGTCTATAATAATAAGGAACCAGCACACTGTCCTGAAAAAAAGTGTTTTATCTTGATGACAAGATAGAAATTAAGAAAATGCAGGATCCGGAGTTATGAGATGGGGAAGACCCCAAAGTTATTGGTGGTCCTTTAAAAGTAACTCGAGCTGCAAGTACCATCAGCAAAGTAAGCATTTTCTTCCTTCTTTTCCAAATTTCATCAGTCAGGGCTAAAGATGAATTCTGCTTAGAGAAAGCCCCGAGAGTCTTCCACGGACACAGGACCAGCTTCCTCTGCTCCACCCGTGAGGAAGGGTGGCTGTGTCTGGTGATCAGTTCCCTCCCTCTGCCTTTCGTCTCCCACAAGTGTTTTGTACTGCTGCTTCAGATTCATACTTATTTTCTCAGGGCTTGTTCTTATAAAACAAGACAGTTTTGCTTTAAATCATCATGGAGTGAACATTCAATGGCATTTCAATACGACTGCAGTGAGCGAGCGTCTCAGCTGTAACGAGCGCACTTTAACATCATGCTATGCACCTCCACACTGCTTTTCCTGCTACTCAAGTCCTTGATGACAGTGATCCAGGCAGCCTTCATTCCCAGGTTCCTTAAGCATGGATTCAGTTACCATGGTTTCATTAAGTGACACCAGGCCCCAATGACACAGCTCCAAATTCATAGAGCATGGGTACGCACAGTGTGAATAGTCACGTCAAGTCTGAATTTTGCTTCCAGCTTCCCAGTACAAAAACCAACATCCAGGTGGTGGAGCAGCATCGTATTCGGGACCATCACACCTCTCTGCAAGTTACCAAGCTCACTCAGATGGCAGGCCAGCCAGATGTGCCCCTCCTGGTTTCCCAGTGAGGCACCCAAGTGTTACTGTACAAGACGGACAGCCAAAGAGGGGACTGTCCAGCAGAGGAGAGCAAAGCAAGGGACCAAATGGCAGCCCTGGGGGTGAGTTCACATCATGCCAGACTGGGCTTAGGGACAACAGAAATGTATGAAAACTCATAGCAGTATCTCATTACATTTAGTACAGGAATGCAATAGAGATTAAAATAAAAATAAAGGCTAATACAATTTGTCAAATTTATAGACTAAAAGAGAGAAAAAAAGCTGGATTCAAGGTTAATTCATTAAGAATTTAAATGCATATTACTAAGTGAAAGAAGCTAGTCTGAGAAGGTGACACCCTGTGTGACCTGGAAAAGACAAAATGGGGACAGCTGAAGGCTTGGGGGGTGAGCGGAGGCTGTGCGAGCACCCACCTTGTCCAGAGCTATAGGACCTCAGCTTGGAGGGGGGGTACAGGAGCTCTCAGACCCTGGGCGGCCGCTGCCTGAGTGGAGCTGCCCAGCATTCATGCCATCGGGCCGTGTCCTCCCTGTGTAGTTAGCATTTTAAATTCAAAAATTGCAAGAGTACAATATAATGAAAAAGAAAAGGTCATCAAGGTATTCTTAGCAAAATTTTAATCTAAATTTTAAAAATCAATAGAAATAAAAGACCAAGTATGGAACGGCAATGAGGTGAGAGAGAGACATGGTCGAGGGCATAAAGAGGGAAAAGATAAGTGATCCAGGACGTATAGAAGTAAGGAAAGATGAGAGAAATGATCGGGGTCGTAGAGAAGCAAAAGGAGAGTCTAGGCTCCTAAAGAGTGTTCTAGAGGAAATTAAAAAAAGAAAGAAAGAAAGAAAATACAGAGAGTAGGTTACTAGCATCATTAGAGACATAAAGAAAAAAAATTCTTAAGCCAGAAGACAGATAGGAAATTTCAAGCTGAAACATCTTAGTTAGGACAAGAAGGATGGAGAAAGAACCCAACCAGAAGCTTGTATGCAAATGTTTCTAATACCAACTTCAGAGAAAAGACCATGAAAACCTCCAGAAATAAACTGGTCATGCACAGAGGAATAAAAAAGGAGGCCGTAAAGACGTATATTGTGTGCACCTCTGGCCCTTGAGAAAGGAAGGCGTTCACACTAGCTCGTGCGCTTCCCTGGTCTGGACAAGGCTTGTTCCTGACACTCCTCTGGGGACCAGGGACACTGCACTCTGTGGACTTCTGCAGCCACCGGAGGGAGTATGCAGCTCTAACATTCCTGACTGAAGAGCAGCGTCAGAGAAAAATGAGAACCCCAGGAGAGAAAAGCCAACTTAGGGGGATCAAACCATGCCCTTCTCTTTAAATTTCAGCAAATCCAGCTTTGTTCTGGAGGAATCGCCTACCATTCCGGTGCTTCCCTAGAGGAGAGGGCCCCGGGCTCATTCTTTTTATGATGAACAGCACACCATCGTGCATATGCACCCTATTTTCTTTGTCCATTCACTTGCTCACCTTGGCTGTTGTGAATAGTGCTACAATAAACACAAGGTTGCGGACATCTCTCTAATATGCTCAGTTTCTTGTCTCCAAATAAATACCCAGGAATGGTATAGCTGCATCATATGATAGGTCTAATTTTAGTTTTTTTTTTTTTTAACCTCTACACTGTCAATGTATGTAAATTCCATACTAATTTATATTCCCCCGGAGGTAAATGGGAGCTTCTTTCTCCACAGCCTCATCAGCACGTGTGTGTGCTTGTTTGGTAATAGCCATTCTACTGGGGTGAGATGATTGCTCATTGAAGTTTAGATTTGCATTTCCCTGATGATATCGAGCACTTTTATATACTTATCGGCCATATGTGTTTCTTCTTTGAGAAATATCTTTTTTTTAGTTCTTTGTATATTCTGGATATTAACCCTCTGTCAGATGAATACTTGGCTACTCGGCAAATCCTTTTTCCCATTCTTTCCGCAGTCTCTTCACCCTTTTGGTTGTTTCTTTTATTGTTCAGAAGCTTTTTAGTTTGATGAAATCTCATCTGTCAAATTTTGCTCTTTCAAATGATGTATTCTAATTCTACATGTGTTATGAGCCTTGTGAGGAAATATTCATGTTTTTAAACACTCAATGCTTTCTCTAGGGTGTGTGTGTGTGTGTGTGTGTGTGTGTGTGTGTGAGAGAGAGAGAGAGAGAGAGAGAGAGAGAGAGAGAGAGAGAGAGAGAAAGAGAGGTATTGGAATATATTCTTTACATCTTACTCATCTGGGTTTCAGTTTGGAACTGTATTCTGTATGTCTGAAAACGTTTGCTGGTTTATTTATTTATTTATTTGGTTGCTTGTTCTCAATAAGGATATTTTGGAAAATAATGTTTCCATCTTCTGAGCATCTGAAAATATCTACATTTTCTCTTTGTATTGATCCATCTTTGCTGGGTATAGAATTGTAGGTTTGTTAGTTTTATCTCAACACACTCATATTCTAGTGGCCATTGTTTTTTGTTTTTTGTTTTTCAAACCTGAGATGTCAGTGTTACAGATAGGTCTTTGAAAGACACCCCCCCTCCCAGCTCTGGTTACTTCAATTTTTTCTTAGTTTTGGGGGGTTTTCTTCACAGTACCCTGACTTCATATTTTTCGTGCTGGAATGTATAACCAATGTCCTTTGGTTTCTTGGGAGTTCTCAGCCAACATCCCCAAAGTGGCTTTTGTCTCAAGCTCTCTTCCTGTCTTCTCCCCTTATTTCCAGGAGCTGCAATTCCATGCATGGGATGTCTTTCTCCACCTGTATGTCCTTTATTTTTCTCTGAAAATTCCAGCACATTCATTTCACACCTACTTTCCTATTTCCAGTCCATTCACCTTGCTTATTTCAGGTCCAATTCACTATTGAACATAGCCATTGAGTTCTTATTTTCAGTAACTGAATTTCCTAGTTCTAATGAGATTATTTTATAGACCGCATTTCTCTCTTGAAATTTCTCATATTTTTGAACACTTTCACTGCAGTTACTTACCGTTCATGTTTGATAATCTGTGGTGCCCTTTTCAGACTGATTTTCTTCCTCTTGATTTTCTGTCTGTCTCATGGCAGACAACTTTTCATTTAATGTCAGGCTTGTATCAAAAATTATTGTCAGGGATCTTGTGATTCTCCGAGGAGGGCTGACTTTTCTGGGTCTCCTTGTTATAATGCTGGCATGCCGTTCCTTCCAAAGAGGGCCTGGGGTGACTTGAGGCAGCTTCCTAGGCTGGGAGGCTGGGAGGCTGGGGAACCCTCAGGAGACCCCCGTTCAGCCCTGCCACACAACTGAGAGGCTGACGCTTCTTCAACAGGTCCAAGACCCTATGCTGTCTCCTTGGGACCCTGCATCTGTGGCTCCTTGGATGAGCATCTCCCTATTGGCAAAACATCAGCACTTTTCCTGATAAAAAAAATAAACACCAAGTGGTTTTCTAGAAGCTAGATGATGCTTTATAATTCATCCCAACCCTTAATTACTACTTTTCCTTACTCTTCTATACCCTAACATTTTCTCTGCCCCCATCAGAACCCAACACAAAAGCCCTTAATTAGATGGCTCAATAGATTTGTTATAACTGATTTTATTCAACTAAGAACTTCTTTCATGTGGCTTCCAGAATGTGAGAAAAGAGAAATGCCTACTAAACTTAGCCAGAATATCCTGCTCCAGCAGCTTAGTTATATATATATATATATATATATATATATATATATATATATATATATATATATAATATTTTTTTCTTTTGATGCTTCCTGACATTCAGTTAAGCTTGTATGCCCTGGGGAGGGGGGATACTGCCTCCCCCACCCAATAAACTGGAAAGTTCCTGAAGAGAGCCCCACAGTCCTGCATGCAAGTAACCAAATGTGCTGACTGCCTGTGGAGACTTCAGGAAAGGTTCACAATTCCACAGAGCCTCATTTGTGAGTTTTGGTGGATGCCATTTAGACAGGTGTGTAAAACTCTAAATTGTGTAGAAATCTCAGGTGAGACCAGATCACTTCTTTCCCTCATCCGAGCAGCACAAACTACGAACACTAAGCCTGATTCCCACCCAAAGAAAGTTCTGTGTTAGGAATATCTCATTACACTTCTGTGCAGTGTGATCTTTAAGGTTGTTATCAAATAGTGTTAGCCTCATGATTTCTAAAACAAGGAACCATATACCTTCAACTTGACTTAGGTTTAATTTTTAAACAGCATGCTTATAAGACGAGAATGTTGAATAATGCTGTTTTACTTTAAATAATAATTAGGGCTTTTCATGAAGGATTTTTAAAAGAACTGTTTGAAGGGGTTTCAAAGCCTTCTTAATTTTAGGCTGTCTCAGAAATAGAGACAATTTTCATAATTTTGTATTTAAAAGTATAGACCTGTCATTCTTTTAAGCACCTTAAGAAAGCAATTTTCTTTAAAAGGTTATAGAATTTTTTTTCCTCCTATCATACGTCTCTTCAAAAGGTACTCAATTTCAAAGAATAGATAAATATTTTATGTGTGCTTTTAATGTCTTCTACTTTTAATATTAGGAACTAAGATATTTTGATTTTATTGTTGATAGCATTTACTGGCTGAACATTTTAATATATATGTGTATATATGCACATGTAGGCCTACAAACTTATGTGTGTGCATATCTACATTTAATTTAAAATAAGAATGGTTTTGGATCTGGCTTTTGGAAATATGTTGTTTACAGGATTCAAATGGCAATTGCATTTCAAACAGAAATCTACAGCATGTAGAAGGAGACAGGAGAGGGCATGTTTTAGCCACTTTTCTACTCTCTTGAGACTGTGCCTACTTCTGTGGAGTTTCACACCATCTCCCAACAAGAAAACCAACGGAGAGTAGGAAAACCAAATCAAAAGGCAAAAGCTAGAACCCATTAGATGATACAGATTTAATCATGTCACGGTTTTATGATTAATTAACTACCTACTCTGCTTTAAGCAAGATATTAGCAATATAGCTGAATTCGGCGATGTAACCCATTTGTAGCCAAATAACCATGTTACTTTCAAGTGCCAACTTCATAAGTTATCAGGAGCACCACTTCTCATGGCCTCTGTCTCATAAGAGAAAAAGACAGGAGACTCCATCAAGAAGCATCAAATCTAATTGGGATAAGTAAAACAGGAACAATGGAACATGAGCGGCCCAGGTCGAATAGTGACCTCACCATTCTTTGCGGCCTCAAGCAAAGTCAGGAGCAATTAGCAGAAGGAAGAAGGAGGGATCCAGGCTAGGAAGAGAGGAGCTGACACTGGCTTTGATCCTACATGATCAGGCCTGAAAATGAGCAGAGACTCAGATCAAAGAATCCCCACCTCGGAGGAATTCAAAGAAGGAAGAGCTGAGAGGGCTTGTGTCTGCGTCTGTGGGGCTGAGAGTGGGTGGGTCCTCACACAGCACACAGCTCTAGTTAGACACCACAAAAGCAAATCTTTGATATTTTTTCCTGATAATATAAGATGCCTACCATAATACGTAGAAAATATTGAAACATAAGACATCAGTCACCTGCAGGCCACCGTCCAGAGGTGACCCCGGTTAAGTTCTTTCTCCTTGTATGTGTGGACATGAATGTAAAAAATGTGCACATGTTGGTGCATTTAGGCTCATAGTGCTTTTGTGTGTTTTATTGGCTTCATCATGAAGCATTATGGATCAAATATTTTCTGCTGTCTCTAAACGATCTCAAATATAATGTTCCCTCGAATAAATGTATTACAGCTCAATGATTCCTCCATTGTTGGAAATGAGTGAAAACGTTTACCCACACCCTATCCCAAGCTGAAACAGAACAGAGATGCCTGCTTCTGTGCAGAGGAGGAAGTCTGATCAGATCGCCCCAAAATATTAAGTACAAGAAAAGTCATTAACAGTAGTTACTCACTTGAATTAAACTAATCAGTTTGATTTAAAAATAGGTAATCTGTTAGTCCCTTTATTAGTTAGGGGGGGAAAGTTTATTTTTCCCATGCAGTGTGTGAGCTTCTAGACCTTTCTTTGGTTTCCAGTTGCTGATTTTCCTCTTTGAACCAACGCGTCATTGTAATAGCCTGCAGTGAAGTCAGGCAATAGAAGATTGCATTGTATTTCACAGAAATTTCACTACCCATTTTTAAAAGCATACTGCCTCCTCAGCGGCATGGGGTGTGGAAGTCCACAGGAAGTTGGTGTGTTGGGTTCCAAGGTCAGCGCTGCCACCACCTCTCTGGGTCTGCACCAGCCCTGTCCTCCAGAAGAATCGGCCCAGAGCAGAAGAGTCATGCCATCAGCTGAAGCTTTCTGAGACACATCAAGAAGGGAACCTAATTATTCTTCAGTGAACCAAAATAAATACACTTGGGTTCTTAGTAGCAATTTAAGTTAAATACAATCTGTCAGGAAGCAGATTGAATCTAGACAGAAGCCGAGTTGAATGGAGCTCCACATAGTAACTGCTCAGAGCAACCTTAGGAAAGATGGTCGCAATTGGTTCACGCTGAGAATTAGCCAGTTCCAGGTGATGGATCCCTCACTAGCTTAAAGGAGGCAAATGCATGAGGGGCTGAGATGGACACCTCCAGAGCAGGGAACAGGCCTGGGGCTCCCGAGGCAGAAGCAGGTGGGTCCTCAGGACTCTCTTCCAGGAGCTTGTGGTTTCCTCTGTTTTCCCAGGTGTGGGATCTGTCTCTTGCTGGTAAGCTCTTCATGGGAGGGTCCTGATGGTCTTTACTCAAGGACGAGTTTAGCCCTATGTCCAAGACCCTTCTAAAGATTTGCCATCTGCATATCAAGAGGCTGTCCCTCTGATATCAAATTTCCAGACTTGCAGGATCTTGAAAAATTTTCAGACTAAAATTTCCTGCTGGTTTTTTTTTTTAAACATCTTTATTATTTTATTTTTATTATTTTTTTATTTTTTGGGACTGGGGACTGAACCCAGGGACATTCTAACTCCAAGCTGCACCCCTAGCCCTTTTTTATTTTTTATTCTGAAACTGAGAGCTTCCCTAAGTTGCTGAGGCTGGCTTTGAACCTGCGATCCTCCTGTCTCAGTCTCCCAGGTCCTGGTATTAGAGGCATGCACCACCATGTCCGGCTCCTCATGGTTTTACTGGCATCCTGACTCTTCATCCAGCAACACTGGCTGGAACAAGTGCCTGCATGCTGCCCACAGGTGTGACTGTCTCAACACTTCCAACTTTGCCTCTTCCCTGGGCAGCACTGGTGTTTTGCGTGTTTCTGTGTCACCTGACCCCTGACCCTTGACCCTGCAGCTGGATGCTTCTGGAAAGCTATAGGGCCGTCTCAAGGCTCTGCTCAGCGGGCTCCATGCTCAGAACCCCAACATCCAGCTGATCTTTCCATCTGCAAGAGTGTGTGTGTGTGTGTGTGTGTGTGTGTGTGTGTGTGTGTGTTACACATTTAACCCAGATTTCTATGGTCTCAGTGAAAGGCTAACAATTCCTGAAATAATCCATCCTCCATAGGTGAAAGAAGACCTATGGGATAACTTATGCTTGGTTTAGAAAAGGTCCCTCCTCCCTGCTTACCTGGAGATGTATCCACACCCTTGCACTGGCCCCTGCCGCAGGCTTCTCTGCACAGCACTCCCGATTCAGCTGGAGCAGCACCTGAGGCCTGGGCCTCTGACACGCCATCCTGGTATGTTCCTCCAGAGCGCACAGCGGCTCCTCCTGACCCAGAGGTTCCTTCCTCTGTCCTGGCGGCCCAGGCTTGAAGCTCTAACGTGTCCCATCGGGAAGACCCTGCCTTTGACCAGCTCCTCCCCTTCTAGAGATTCTCGCTGGGCTCCGTGATCCAGATGACTGAATACCTGCACTTCACACGCTTTCCTCTCGGCCGGTCCCACTAGTGTCTAGACTCATGAGTTGAATATTTAT
Source organism: Graphiurus murinus (assembly GCA_004027655.1). NCBI lineage: Eukaryota > Metazoa > Chordata > Mammalia > Rodentia > Gliridae > Graphiurus > Graphiurus murinus. Next base: position 87,932 of record PVLC010000459.1, on the reverse strand, counting down.
CCTGTAAACATAGACCAAATGTTAGGCAAACAGAAATCTCATTTTATTTTTGAAAAGTGTAACTAAATATTATTAAGTAATGTATATATACGTGAGTGAGGCAAATATTGTTCTAGAGTTCAATGTCTGCCTCGTTGCTGAGGTGAAGAATCAATGTCATGCTTCACAGTCAGGCATCGCCTATATATACGAGTTCAAAAGCAACATAGATTTTTTGATAATCTTATGTTTCTCAATCGACACAGGAAACTAGCAAATATCTTCTTAACCCACCAGCGCCTCAGCAGCCATGAACTGGAACACAGATGAGCCAAGAGGGTGTGTGATTGATTGAGTGTGTGCTTGGCCAGGCTGATGTTGGAGGAAACTGAGGCATGAGCTGTCCTTCCTCTGATGCCTCCGAGGCACTGCCCCTCTCTAGCCTCAGCAGCAGTGTGGTCCCCAACCCTCAGGGAGCCCGGGCAGGGTCACCTTCTCATTACAGGTGTGAGACAGAAAATGGGAGACTGAGGAGTAGAGGAAGAGCAAGGCTTCCGGCTTGTGTGTCACTGTGAGGACTCAGACGCTTGAATGTGACGGCGTGGCAGCCTCCAGGGCGGTGAGACCCTACAGGACCCCTCCTGTGACCTTGGTGGGCTTTGGGAACAGGGTTTGGAGTTGAAGCTCCCTCCAACCGTCTGTGCCTGCTGGAAGATTCTTCCCCAGGGTGATGTGTTTTTTCACACCCTGGTCAGAATTATTCCTTGGCCTCCACGAGGGGAATCCTGCTGCTGTTTCCTGACAGAGTGACTTCAGAGCTATAGCCTCTCTGGCCTGAGCAGCCAGCCAAGCACGTCTCCACAAGGAGCTGAAACTCCCATGGAACAGGAGTAGAAAAACCGGAAGGACCACGTTCTGAAGCAGCACACACCGGCAGTGCACAGTGGGCCCGGCATCACACCCAGACTCAGAGTCCTCGGCAGATATTTTCTGTGCTAAAGAACTCCCGACTGCGGCTTCCATTCTGTGTGTGACACAGTCTACAGTACACTTATTTAAAACAGCTTCCGCGCACTAAAGGCGGCAATTATATAACAATGCCATACTGTCGATGACAGACTGCTAATTTTCTGCAAGTAGAAGTTACTTATTTTGGAAAAGCTCCCTTTTATTCTGCTTGGAGGGAGGGAAAGGAACGTTTTTTCAGGACCCTGGAAAACAAGATGCACCATGTTCTGACTTTCTTAAATAATGTAACATGTGATAATAGAAGCATATTGTTTTCAAAAATATTCTCTTGTACTTAGGCTCCCAATTCATTGCCAAAAAGTCTCCGGATCCCGAAGGCTCCTATTTATTCATTTCTACCTCGGGGATGTGTTTTGAATATAAATTATATTTTAAATAATTTGTGAATATGCAATGTAATTTTTTTGTTCCTTGTCAATTGGCACAGTTCAAATGCAAAGTTGCTATTTCTGTCCTATGAGTCTTTGGGTGGATTAAATTCAGGAAGGAGCCATGGAGTATGTTTTGCATCCCTGCAGGTCCCACATGAGGTGTGCCTGGGCCACGTGGGTCCTACTTTCTTTTCCCAAAGCTCCAGACTCCATGGCAATGCCCACACCACACATCTTCAGGGGTGGTTTAGATCACCATCGTGCTCACCTCTGCAGCAGTGTCACCTGTGGGCTCATTACCTTCACCGGACATGGGTAAAAGGTTTGAGACACGCTCAGCAAACATAAAGATGATGTACTTCTTAAGTGGATGGCAGGATATTGGGTTCGAGATGAAAGAATTAGAAGAATGTCGACAGGAACACTTTGAAGTGCTTGTGATTAGATTTAAGCACAGAAACTACACTTGACATCAAAATAGCACCCACACAGGTGAAGGTAACCGGCTCCCTGACACTCTACTTGTGGTTCTCTTGCCAGTGAATGCCATTCTTATACCTAGAGACCACACTCCAGAAGGACTTTAGGTAAAGAGCCGCTGTGAAGACAACAGGTCACTCAAGGGAGGCTTGAAGAGATTGGGACCATCTTTGTCTTTAGCTTAAAAATAAGATTGAATTTTTATTTACTATAAAGAACTTTTAAACAAACAACTTAATGCTATACGGGTGGGCTTGTATTGTCGAGAGCTTCCCAAGAGTTGTCTTAGTTTAGGAAAAGCTGAGGATCCATCTGGCTTCTGTCCAAAGGACAAAAGACGAATGTTGAAGAGGGTGTGTTGAAAGGAAACCTCTACACACTGTTGGTAGGAATGTGACTTAGCATAACCTTATGGAAAAGAACATGGTGGTTCCTGAAAAACAGGAGGAACAAAACTCACGCAATGTCCAGCAATTCCACTTCTGAGCATGTATCCAAAGAAAATTAAATCAGCATGTTGGAGAGATAGCTGAACGCCTATGTTAATGTTATATCGAGGTTGAACAATAGGTCCAAAATAGGCAGGATTGTTGGATCTGAAAGATCATGTCATGAGACTGGTAATCATTAAAAATATTACAGGATTCCTTGCCTTGCTTTGTCAAGTAACTAAATTGGACTACTCTAACTGGCTGGAAGGGAATGCACCAAGTGTCGTAGGCACACATATTCCTATCACTGTGACAGACCTGGGCACAGAACAAACGACTATGGTTTATAAAGACACTCAGTACTGAGGATATCTGTGGCATAGCAGTGGATCATTGGCACACAGACATAAGCTGTTTTTCTAATGAAGGAGTCATACCTACCCATTCTATTTTATAATAACAAAATAAAAATGATAAGCCAATAAAACTGAGCTCAAAAGAAGTGTGAGTAGAAAGACACTCCACTTAAATTTATAATGATGAATGCACTTAGCACCAGCCACAGTTCTCAAAAACAAAACAAAATGAAATAACGTGTGGTGTCATCTGGAACAGGTGACATAGGATCCCTAAGATGCAATGAAGAGTTTATTTAGCTGGCATAGTGCTACACACCTGTGATCTGTTAGTTGGGAGGCAGAAACAGGAGGATTGCTGGTTGAGTTCCACATAGATTATATTTTCATGTTATTGCTTAAGTAAGCATAGGACTTCAGTCCCTCCAACATTTCAAAACACCACTTAAACAGGTTATTAGTATACGTGGCCCATCTTAGGCTTAAACTGATTTTTAAAACAGAATAAACTCTAATGGATATTTGTAAGTTATAAATCTATGACGCAGTTTCGAATTATGCTGTGGCTGATTTTTTTTTCTTTTTTAGTTACGAGGCATGAATTAAAATTCATGCTTACAGACTAAGCTCCTCAGATAATTAGGACTGAGCCATCATTCTGTGGTTTTCTTCATTCTTTTCTTTCTCTTAAAATGGTACCTCAGGGTCTTCTGGACAGTTAGTAAATCCCGAAATTCACATTTGTATCAGGGATATTTAGAATCCATCGACTGCCACATTCTGTATTGACCTCTTTTGTTTATAATTGCTTTTTGATTGCTCCAGTGCTGTGATAATGAGTCTAGTTGTGATTTTCCACGCCACAGGAGTTTATATTTAAATGAAGGAGTGAATACTCATTCAAGGACCATCAGGCGGGGTGCCAGTCAGAGTCCCACAGCATGTGTTCAAAAGCAGCAGACATGGGAAGGGGACAGGGGAGGGAATCCCAGACGGCAGACCCCCAGGAGAAGAAGCCTCTGTCAGGTGGTAGCAGTGACCAGAAGCTCGGGGGTCAGGGTTACTAGCTTCTGTATTACCTACTGAGAGGAAATACCTTTGGGTGCTTGGGATTGATATGAGAACTTTACAACTGATAATGTTCCTGATCTCATGCATTGATCATAACATTGATCAATGCTATAATGTTAACAAGATTGCATTACTTTCCCCACCTGGCTGCTCACGCTTTGAGAGCACTGTGGAAGGAGTCAGGCTCCTGACCGTCAACCACCATGACAAGAGAAGGAGGAGATGATGTGGGCATGAAGCATGGCAGATGTTACCACGGCTTTTGTCTCTGGGTGCGGATTTGATTGCAAAGGGGTTCTCAGTGATTGGAGGGTTTTAGTTTGTCTTCGAAGGAAAAGATGACTTTTCAGAGGCAAAGAAAGAAATACTTCAACTGATTAAGAGAACAAAAGGGAATGTCTGCAACACAGGCCTTTCATGTTCCCGGCCAGTGGCTTCTACGTTACCTGGAGTATCGGCCACAGCCCCTAAGATGACACACAGGGCTGTGCAGGCTCCCCTCTGTCCCGAGCTGGACGGTGCCCTCCCTCCCTCCCTGCAAGACCTTCTTGCTCTCCTGCTTCCACACAAAGTAATTGCTTATTTCATCATTCAACAACTATTGATTGAAAAGCTACCATGAGTCTGTCTGGTACTCCTTTATGCATGAGAAGACCTTGGAAATGCATCCCTCTGCCCATGTGCAAGCATGACCTTGAGTCTGGGGTTGAGTGGTGTCCCTGGAGGTCTGGCTTGGGGAGCTGGTGGCCACTCTTGCTCTCCACAGTGTCCAGCCAGGAAACCCCCTCCTCAGCATTTCCATACCTTCTATTAGGGTTTGGATATAGAATGTCCCCTGGGAGAGCTCATGCACTGACAACCAAAATGTTCAGAGGTGAAATAATTGAATCATGAAGATTCTAACCTCATCAGTAGATAAATTCATTCATGAATTTGTTGGGTGGCAAGGTAGGCAGGCAGGGTGTAGAGGATGGAGGAGAACTTGAGGAGTATGGCGTTAGGACCATACATTATATGTCCCTTGTCTCCTCTGCTAGCTCTCTCTCTCTCTCTCTTTCTCTCTCTCTCTCTCTCTCTCTCTCTCTTTCTCTCTTTCTCTTTGTCTTTCTCCCTCTGCTTTCCACCATAGTGCCCTAAACTCCACTGATGTGACCCCACCTAACATGGACTGAACCCTCTGAAACCTCCTGAACTGTGAGCAAATAAATCTTCTTTCCTCTACATTGTGTCGTCAGGTGTTTGGGGTCCCAGCAATAAGAATGCTGAGTGAGACACCTTCACAGTGTCGTCTTGTTCATGGGCCTTACCCTCAGCTACCTAACATGTGTCTCAGAATCTAATTAATTTGATTTACTATTTAACAGCCTCACAAAATTACCCATGAAAACAGTGGGCCTGCTATTTAAATGTTTAATTTAATGGTATGTCAACATTAATTTATATTTCTGGGACAGTCAGGAAGTCTGACTGCAAAACAGGATCACGTATGAACACCGTAGAGTATCTGAGATGGAGGGTGATATTTGGAACGTTTGTGTGTTGGGATATTTATATACAATGTAAGTAGAATGGCAGGAAAAAATATTGAAGAATCAGAAAAAGTAGTGGAGTAATTCAAGGAGTCAGAAACTTATCCAAGGCCCGATGACATGGCCACTAGCAATAGAAAAAAAAATAGTTCTGCAAACTCTACTGCGTGAATTATCAAGCATTTTCCTAAGAGTAGCTATGAGCTGAACCCATGGCTGGACTGAGAAGCAAAGAGCAGAGAAAAAGACAGGAGGGGGGACTTTAGAGCAAGGGGAGTGTGCAGGTCAGGAGGTGGTCTGGGAACATGGGGTGATCACCCCTCAGAAGAGCACAGGGCTTTGGGACCTTGTGCTGCCTCAGTTTCCTAGACAGTGTGGATCAAGGCTCCTGATATCTAACTGGGCCATTTTCACTTCATTGACCTATGTGGTACGTATTTGGAAAAACCCAATTCACACCTAGTAGTGAGGCTCCTCAGGAATTCCATTCTTTGTGCATTGCTCGGATAGGAAAGAGGCTGATGAGCGAAATTTGGAAAGATCTGGATCATTCTCTGATGCCAAAACCTCTTAGTGCACACTTCTATTCCCAACAATACCACTTAACTATCTAAAATATAGCTGAAAAACCAAGTGTTTTGCATTCAAAAATCAGGGGAAGAAGTAGAGGCATGTTGGTCAAGTGGCAGGAAGTTATATTTTAAATGCTCTGCAAACATATCATGAACACTGGATGAAGAGGAAATGCACCGTGCATTTCAAAAAAGGTTGAAAAAATTCAAGTATTTCCACTGCTAAGAGAAATAATAACTCTTTGAGGAGATAGATATGCTCACCCTGATTTGAGCATTATACAATGTATAGATGTATGAAAATACCACATGACACCCTCTAAATATATATAATTTATATATCTCAAGTTAAAAATAAAAGAATGAAGCTGAGTGTGGTGGTGTACACTTGGAATCCCAGTACTTGGGAGGCTGAGACCGGAGGATCCAAGTTCACGGTCAGCCTCAACTACTTAGTGAGGCACTCTGCAACTTAGGGAGACCCTGTTTTAAAATAAGGAATAAAAAATAGGGCTGGGGGTGCAGCTCAGAGGTAGAATGCCTCCGGGTTCAATCCCCAGCACCACAATAAAATAAAATAAAAATAAAAAGAATGAGTTAAAATCCTGACATTGTTTTTACCCCCCATGATGCAGGCAGATTTCATCTTCTACTTGAGTTCTATCAGCCCAAAACACGGAGGTGGTACGGCTTCAGAGTGGTATGGGGATTAGTTGAACCAAGGTGGTGGCCATCAGGGAACAACCTGCGGCACATTCTAGCCAACAAGGTGCAGAATCCAGAAACAGAACTGTTATCAGTCGAGTCCATGCTGAGTTTACTTCTCCTATGAAGAGAGTTGGGGAACTTAATTCAGCTTAAAATACAAATGTACCCAAGTACCTCGTAGGGTTGTTGCTGGCAATATCCCTGGTTACAGCGAACATCAGGAAGACTTCATCCAAGCCACCACAGCAGGCAGAGGAAGCAGGCGCCTGAGCTCAGCTCCCGAAACAGGCATGGGGTCTCTAAGGGCGCGTGAGCTGGTGGAAGTGTGGAGGGCACAGGTGGCCAGACTCACCTGTGCAGGCTGAATGGCTTTTCCCAGGAGGAAGATACACTTCCCTGATGGCCTGGTGGGAGGTGGTTTCAAGACATGGAGAAGGTGTCCACTGGAGTAGGTTCCAACCCCCACAGAGAGGGGGAGATTTGAACGGGCACCATCTTCCCTGATGGTCATATGAGAAAGATGGCTCCCAGATCCTTAAGAAAGACTTTCCTGCATGGTAAAAGATGCTTTTAAAACACTCACACCTCCAAGGGGCGAGGAAGAATTCACAGTCCCATGTTTTCCAGGGTAGCTTAAGAGTCAGGAGGACAGCAGGTAGAATAGATGAAGGGGACACACGGGTCCCAGAGAAGATCTGATGGAGCAGGTGAAAGTGAGTGTCCCACAGGTGCACCGGGAGGCTCAACAGGAACGCAAGCAGGTGGGCGGCATCACAGTAAGGGAAGATCGTCTCCAGGAGGGTCTGCTCAGTGCATGAAAGGAAAGGCGAACCCAGCTGTTGATGCACTGGACCATTACTTTCTAACTCGCACTGAGGCATGGGCCTGTGCTCCTGTCTGTTCCATTGGGCGACCGAGCGCAGACGTGTTTACACTGAAAGCTCCATCGGCAGGTGACTACACGTCTGTCATTCATTCCTGGGCATCCCTATCAAAATACCTCGCAGATTCTCAGATTTCACACAAGGAAACCAGAAGTTACGTCTAGCCAAGGTGCACTGAAGCGCTTCTGCACGAAGCCAACGCCAGAGGACATGGCTCCTGGGGCAGTGCTGAGTCAGCGAAGTCTCCCAGGAAGAAGGGCAGGATGGGAGGACTCCAAGCACCTTCACTCAAAACCCAGCCCTCTCCACGCCGACCCGCGGCTCTCGATTCTCATGTCTTCACCGTCTCTGTCTCTCTCTCCACAACGACTGAACCATGAATCTTTGGAATCCATAATAAAGCCAGTCATGATCACGGAGCCTCACTGAAGAGCTGCTGTGTCAGCACAGCCTCTGAGCTCAGTCAGTAGATCCTCCTCTTTCCATTCCTATTAGTCTCAGGTGTAGGTGTTAATCTTCTAACTCCGGGGTTGGGCAAGTTGTGGTGACTTTCCTGAGTGTACTTTAAGAATGGGGCCGCAGAACTCAGCTCCTGACCTGAAAGAGGTGACCACTTTGTCCTGCTGGGGTGTGGACGAGGCGGCCGCTCCCTGGGAGGCGATCTGGTGCTGACTCTCAGGCAGGATCTGTCTAATGCATGGAGCACACAGCGGCCGGCAGCCCTTCCTCAGGCTGTGTTTTCTAACATCTTGCACGAAGACTACTTGCAATATTTCCAGACAAGAGTGTTTCCCACCTAGCACCACCTGGACACCCCACTTGTCACAGAGAACCCAGATCTGCACCTGTGTGGACATCCTGGGGTGACCATTCACCATGCTTAGGTCCAAGGTGCTCTCTGCTGAGCTCCTGACATTGTTCCTGCGTAAACATAATTAAAACTGTTTTAGGGAATCTACAGAATGATGCTACGTCTGCAGTTGCTTGGGGGAAGAGTGCTTCAAGATACATTCCAGGAGCCAGGCATCGCGAGGATGTAAGAACTATTTAACAGAACATTCACACTAAAAAAGGAAAGACAATGTGCTCCAAGATGGGTTGGAAACTGAGTTCTTCAGATACATCAGACCAAATATAAGAATAAGGCTGAAAGAAAATGTCATATACATTTCCTGCCCTGGAACATATGTCATCTAAGATTGTTTGTAACAAATACCAGCCTTTAAACCTCACACTATGCCAACAAAAGCTGGGAGAAGGAGAGAAGTATGTTTCCTGTTAGACACAGGGAAATATGTCACCCCGCCTTCGCTTTGCTTTGATGATGTATGAAATATCACTCAAAGAATTGAAAGAAAAGCCAGGCATGGTGACACATGCCTGTAGTCCTGGGACTTGGGAGGCTGAGACAGGAGGATCCTAGGTTCCAGGACAACCTCAGCAACTTAGTCAGACCCTCAGCAACTTAGTCAGACCTGTATCAAAATAAAAAATAAAAGCCCAGTGTAGTGGCAAGTAATCCCAGTACTTGGGAGGCTGATACTGGAGGGTCGGGGTTTGAGGCCAGCCTCAGCTACTTGGTGAGGCCCTTTGCAACTTAGTGAGACACTGTTTCAAAATAAAGAGTAAAAAATAGGACTGGGTGTGTAGCTCAGAGGTAGAATGCCCCTGGGTTCAATCCCTAGTACCGCAAAATAATAATAATAATAATAATTAATAAAATAAAAAGGGCTAGAAGTGTAGCTCAGAAGTAGAATACTCCTGGGCTCAATACCCAGTCCCAAAACCAAAAATAAAGATAAAAAAAACCAAAAAGAAAGAAAGAAAGGAAATTTTTAGCCAATGATAGATAAAATGGAATTAAAAAATAATTTAAGCAGAAATGAAATCCTGAAGGAGAAAGCTACAGAATTATACCATCTACTTGGTAAATAATATACATAAATCAAAGAACAGAGAGGCACAAAAATGAAATGGAAGAGTAGACAGAAACACTCAAGGCTTTTCTGTCATGAACTTGGAGAGTTTAAAACTTCCAACCTCAAAGGTAACCTTTCTCAGATGAGATGATCAGGACCAATGCTTCAAGGTAAACCTTTTACAGGGGAGAGCCATCTACAACCAATTCCAGTTCAATGGTTCAAAATATGCATATTCTGTTCCAATTCGAACAGATTTCCTAGATAACACTGAAAGTTTTTTTCCACTGAAAAAAGAGTGTGACAGATAACTTGCGTGTCCATCAAGTCCATGTAACTTGTTCCTTTTTTGCTAAGAAATGCAATCCACTAGCCTTGCACACGTATGCTGTGCCCATCCCAAGTTCCCTCCAACGACCGAGGAAGTTTGCTCTTGGACGGCGTCCGGTTCCTTTTGGTGACCCCAGGGCTGCAGGAAGAAACTTCAGAACGCCATGTGGAGGTAACCAAGCAGGCCACGGAGCAGGTATGGGCAGGCCACGGAGCAGCCAGAAATGTGGGCGCTAATCTCTCTGTTCCTTGAACTGTGGTTCCAACAGCAAATATTTATCTTTATTTTTTATACTTTAATTGGTGCAGTGTAATGGTACATCGTAGTGAGGCTCAAATGGCACAAATATCAAGAGCGCAGGAGGCCTGAGGAGCCCCGTGGTGTCCCTGTGAAAGGGCATTGTGCAGCCCCCACCCTGCCTGAGCTGGGGCAGCGCTGTGTCCACGCGCCCACCCCCTCCTCCAAGCCACTGTCTAGCTCCAGTTCTTACCAGCTTGCATGAGCACTGCAGAGAAGAGCACTGGGTAAATTAAGACAACACCCACTTTTTAGTGCACGCCTAGGGAGGATCAGAACCCAAATTTATGAGTTAGTTTCAGATCGAAACCCCAGTCTTTTCACACTATATACACATAAATTTTTATTTTCTTTACTGATTAAAACTTTTCTTGCTCACTCTCAAGCCACAGGTGCACATTTTAAGATTAAAACGTGCTAAAATTTTTAACACAGTTTGGTTAAGTACGAAAATGTTACCTCTTTTACTTAGAGAAATGAATGGGTCAGGTGTGGTGGTGCACACCTGTAATTCCAGTACTTGGGAGCTAGATGCAGGAGGATCCCAGGTTCAAGGCTACGCTCAGCAACTTAGCAAAGTACTTAAGCAACTTAGCTTCAAAAGATAAAAAAGGGGGGGCTGGGGGTACAACTTGGAGGTATAGTACCCCTGGGTTCAATTCTCAATGCAAAAAGAGAAGGAGGAGGAGGAAGATGAGGAGGAGGAGGGAGAGAGAAGAGAAAGAAGAAGGAAGGAAAGGAGGAAGGGAGGGAGGAAGGAAGGGAGGGAGAGAGAGATAGAGGAAGAAAAGAAGGGACTCAGTATAGTTTGTGTTGTGTGTGCGCCATGAAACACTGGGATCAGGCTCTCCTCTGCTTCTCCAGCTCGTACATCGACAATCTACAGAAGAAAGAGAGAACCTCATCCTAGAGGGCACATTGGCCTAGCCAGCATGGGGCGCTCTAGCCCTGTGTCCCGAGCTCAGAGACGGAGGCAGGTGTGAGTCACACACCTCCAGCAAAGCCACTGTTCCCCTGACTGCCCTCTCTGGGCTTCCGGGGACCCATCTCCAGCTCTGCAGGAGGGTTACTGGAGCTGCAGAGAAGCTAGGAGAGAAAACTCTGAGGAGGCTTGCCCTGAGAGTCTGGTGGAGGAGGTGTTTGCTAGTTGGTGTCTTTTAAAGAGAAACATCTGAGAGGTATTCAGGAGCCTATCCAGGAACACTAACCAAACCTTCTAATACATCCATCACCGTCGATAGCAGCCACAATCCTCTTCTCTGTCCTCAGTGTGAAAGTAAAGCTCCTTCCACTGCATTGCCCTGAGAGAAAATTGAAACCAAATTTCACAAAAGTTTCCAGGGAATGCATCCAAGCTCCACAGTTAGAAAAAGGCATTTTTCTCCTCAAAAGAAGGCATTTTGCCCCAATTAGCCAATTAACAACTAATTAGTTCCCAACTGCATGCCTCACTGCGCCTGGGGATACCCAGCGTGTTTGGAAGTGAAACCCGTCCTTTCTTTTGCTCCTGAAAATCCTAACAGCAGCCACATATGACCGGGAGCGCCCGATCAGAAATGAATATTCATCATGAATCGAGCAGGGCTTCTTTCTAGAGTGCTGACCTCTGGGTTCACAGTATCTGATTATTCACTGGCTTTAAACCCTTTTCATTATTCAGAAATGTCAAAGTGGATTAAAGGGGGGGGTGCTGCGTAGGAAACAATCACAGTGGCACTGGTGAGCTCTAATTAGGGGTCTCTAAGTCAGCACCTCTGCTGGAGGGCTGGAGGAAGGCACCTAGGTCTTCCCCAGGCTTCCTGAAACACACAGCCTCGTTGCCACCCCAATTATCGGGGCGGAGGCACAGGTGGAGTTCCGCTAACCTCTCCTCTGGTTGTTAAACGCAGAGGCACTTACCAGAGCTCTTAAGGCGAGTCCTTATCTGGGTGACAAACTTCCCCGTGTCTTTAGTTAATAACAACCGTAAGGAATTAAAATTTCTTCACATTCAAGTAACCCACAAAGCCCCAACACGGTGAACAGAGTGAAGAAATCATCAGTTTCTCCCATTGTGCCTTTTCTCATTCATGTTTTATTTATCTTTACCGCAGACCCGCCAGCCCCAGAGACCCAAGGAAGTAGGGGCAGGAACAGGGAGGATCCCCCTGCCTCTGGCCTTCCTAGCAGGGCAAGGTCAGCCTGCATTAATTGAGTGGGGAAGGGGAGCTTCCTGTTCTTGAGCCTCCCCCAGCTCCCACATCTGCAGGGGCCCTTCCATCTCCTCCTAGAGAGGCTCCAAGATTCCAGGGAGCTGCACCAGAGGCTTCCTGGAAGATGATGTCTCATTATAATGCCCCCCTAGGCTGTAATTTGATCTTTTTTTCTTTTAAAAGATGAAATTCTCCTTTCATGCTTTGGTTATCAGCCATAGCTCTTCTGCTGGTTAAACTTTAAGGAGAAGACTAAAATCTCCTGACACTATTCTACTGTCAACATGAATTCCCAAAGAAAAGCAAGAATAATATACCTATGGCATTACAATTTTCTGACTTAATTATAGATATAAGGTAACAGATAATAAAGAGAACAGTGCTTTCCTACAGGAAATTTTTAAGTGGTGCATTTTCTCTCTTTCAGGAAACGTTACAAAAGTTTCAGGGGACTCTAATACGATTTACACAAAGTGCTTGTTTCTGTCTAGAAGATGAAATAGGTCATCATAGAATACACGGTGAGCTTTGTTCTGCACAAGACGCTTGCTAAAACTGGTCTCGTTATTTTGTGGTCATGTTGGGGTGAGTCCTCAGCTCAGGAATTCAGGATCTGCAGAGTCTTTGGCTAACATGATGGAATAGAATTTCAGCACGCACCATCAGAGCCTTGGACCGAGGTTTCTTTGGGGGAAAAGTGAAGAAATACATATTCAAGAGAGAATGTGGGCCACCTCAAGATGAGAAAGGGCATTTTGGGGAGTTCAGGGCTCTCTTCTTATAGGGGATTTTCGTGAGGGGTGGGCTAGAGTTGGTGTGTGCGGATGACCTCAGTCTGGTAGTCCTGAGTTGCTTCTTGGTGGTCTGGTGGTCTGGTCAACCTTAGGGTCCTCAGGCTGATTGTCCTAAATTATAGGTTTCTCAAAATACTGTGCCTGTCTTTTTATCAATGCACGGGGCAACTAGAGTTTCTTTTAGCTAACTCCAAGATTTACAGATTTCCCAGGAATTTGGGAGAGTCAGGCCCATGAAAGAGAACTGGTTTGTGGAGTAGAGGCTGAAGCACTTCAGCTCCAGGTTTTTTATATTAAAGTTATATTTTACTTTTCCTTCCTGTCTGTCTTCTTTCTACCTACGTATTTCTTCTATCCTACATCAGTCACACCATATGAAGCAATTGTAAATGCTTTGTCTGAAGTACCAAGGGTCACAACTGACTTTACGGCCACCTACGCCTAAATGCCCAAGGGAATCAAAGGGGACTGACCACAGAGAGCCCCAGATACACCACAGCTGGCACTCTGAAACCACAGCAGCTGTGACATTTCTATGGCTTAAATATTTTTGCAATAAAGGTAAATAATTTAGGGAAAAATCTGCAGTATTTTTAAGTAGGCAAATAGCAATGTTTTCCAAGTATTTGGGTTGCCCATTTATTTTATCATTTAGCCTTCATTAAAGTATCAACCAAGCAGATTTTCTCGGATTGGAATTTAGCAGCGATTACATACAACGTAGGCATTTTCCTACTTAAAATCCAGCGTGCACCTACTGTGTGTCAGACCTGGAGTTAAACATGTGGTCTCAGCATCTTGCAGAAGTTGGGTCACTCAGTCACCACTGCAGCCCTGCCCCAGCAAGGGCACCATGCCCATTTTTGAAGCAGCTCAGAAAATAAGCGAGCTGAACCTGAGCACCTCACCGCAGTGCCCATGTTCCACCTCCTGCCTGCCCACCATTTCCTTCCTCCCAGGGAAAAGCATGTCTCTCTCATACCTTGGGCTCCCAGAATCCCAGCCCTCTTTGCCATGAACACACAAATTTCTTTGAGAAAAAAACAAAGAGGCAGACAGATGCAGGATGCAAACTTTCCAGCAAGATGCACTGTCCTTATTCCACGGCAAACAGAAGCAGGTTCACACAGCTCTTGAGCAAGTGAGATTAAGTGCACACACCATTGTGGTCCTTATAAAGTGAGTGAACAGGAAAAGCTTCTAAAATCTTCTAAAATAAAGCTTTGGGAGCCTGCCACGGTCTGTGTGCATCCAAAGTTCATGCTGAGATTTCATCCTCATGTGGTAGTACTAAGAGGTGGGGCTTCTGCAGGTCAGATTAAGCCAGGAGGCTCCCTGCCCGAGAATGGGTTGCAGCCTCCTAACGAGATGGGAAGCTGGGCTTGGGCCTTTTTGCTCTCCATCCCATTCAGTCCCTTGCATAAGGACAGTGCCGGTGCGCCATCTTGGAAACAGAGGGGCTCTCTCCCACACCAAACCTGCCGACACCTGCCTGGCCTTGCAGCCGCCAAGGCTGTTGACTGACATGCCCAGTCTGGGGTACAGGTTCTAGCAGCACAGTGGACTGGGACAAAGTCCCTCTCTCCTATCCATCTCAGCTTGGCATTTCCTCCGCAGCCTCCCCTCACTTAATCCCTTCTTCATCCCAACAAGGTCATCCCGTCTGATCCATGTATTCTAGTTCTCTGGGGCCATGCCTGTGAACAGGGCTTTTGTTGATAGGAAGTATATCAGACCTTGTCATAAAGCTAACATTCCCCACATTCTAAGCCAGGATTAAAAAAAAATCATAACATCACATCTGACAGATAAGAAATTCATTTCTTAAATCGATAAGTTACAGTCCTAGTCGCCCCAGATGAAATGGATTTTGATGAACAGCCAAGGTTTATAGCAGGAGCTCAGGCTGAGGAAGTCTTAGGACCTTGCCCGGCTGGGAGGTGCAGGGCTGGGAGGAATTGTCTCTTTGCAAACCACAGCTGGCTGAAGATGAATCACCAATTTGCATCTCTAGCCCAGTGTCTCCTGTGGCTCAGACTCAAGTCTTTATGACAATCGGCTCCACACGTCTGCATGTATAATTTTTACTGAAACTCAACTAAAAAAAAAAAAAAAAATGAAATCTAAACTCACCACTCTCCTCCTGGAACAGATGTGCAAAAAGCAAACGAGAGTCAAAACCTAGTCGTTCACCAACCCTCATTTCTCTGCCTTCCCCGGAGCCCTAGAAGACAGCACCTACAACCTCGAACCCTCAGGGAACCTGTTCCATCCTGGGCTGACTTATTGGTTGCCACACAAGAGACCTTCATCTTGTTGTTGTCGTCTTCCTCAAAGAACACTCAAATTACCTTCCTATAGACTGGATCTTGAACTTCTGCTATCAGTTATGAGAGAGCAGGTTACCTCTGGCAGACCCTTATACCAAGATCAAAAACTGCTGGACAACAGAAGAGACATCTTCTGGAGCCCATCTCAGCCTCCCAGGTCAGGCAGGGGTCTGGATAGGAGGGAGCAGATCCCGGGGCCTGGCTGTGTGGTTCTCTGCACAGGCATGTGCTGGTGTGGCCAGGCAGGTACATCCAGACACCCACTCTAGGTCTGAAACAAGTGCCAGGCTACTCGCCTCTGAGAACACCATAGGGTTCTTCCAAGTCCTTTATGCTTTAGCTTTTAATATCTCGGGGGGAAAAGTGTTGGAAATGGGTAAAAATTTTTAGTTGTGATATTAGTCAATCTTGCAGTTGAAGGTCGGGTGCCAGTGGGTCATGCTGGAGAACTAGTGGTGCACGTGCTGAATTCGGATCGGGAACCAGAGCTACATTCTCACACTGGTTTCTAAATTTTTCTTATCCATAACTTCTTGCTCTGTTAATGGAAGGGCTAGACAACCTTGCTCTTTTTGATTCTTTGACATTATGAGGAGTTGCAGATCTATTTGCATCACGGAGTGAGTATTCTACCTTCCCCACCTGAAATTACAAAGTACTTTGCTCCTTTGAATAATGTATATGTTTAAGTTAACAGATGGTTTTTTGTTATATATTTTTTTTCTGAAAGTGTATTTTTCCACTTCAATAACAGCCTTTTAACATCCGTAACAAATTTCAAAATTAAGACTGGTTTTTGACAATTTGATAAAAGGGAAAATATGTTAGCTACTAAATTTATAATCCATCATGTACATTGTAACATTCAAAAGTGAGTTATAGCCATTTTTTTTCAATTCAGTATTCTTATAAAATTTTATTTTTATAACTAAAATAATAGGCAATAATATTCTTTATGGTTAGAAACATTAGCATGATTTACATATTTTTAATTATTTGATGGTATTTATAGTTGATCTCATCTCCAGAAAAGTTAATTTTCATGCACTCTCCTGTTAAATAAATACCTTGATGAAGGCCACTTAGAAACTTTGAGTTACACAAATTTATTTTAATGAAATAGCTTCTTTCAAGAAGTGGCCTTCTTTCAAGAAGGGTCTAATTTAGAGAATAATTATACATTTACAAATAAGAAGATTTGAGCTTTAAAAGAAGAAATTCTTGAACAATTTAGCACTTTACAAAGCCTATGAGAAGGCAGACAATCCCTGTGATGCAAATCTCTGGTTGATTCTGCTATTCCAGGTCTGAATTGCCTAAGAACAAAGGAGCAGGCATAAGGTGGGCCTTCTGCGCCCTCTGGAGCAGCTGGAGAGAGGGGGTCTGGAGGGAAGAACGTGAAGAGGCTCCAGGTGGGCGTGGTGACGCACAGGGCCAGTGGGAAGCCGGCCACCCCCAGGCCTGCGGTGCTGGAGCCCACGCCCTTGGCACTGCTGCTTAGAGGTGCGCCCTGGGCTCCCAGCAAACACAGAGAGAGCAGCCATGTGGGGAAGAAACAGGCCACCTGCTCCCGCTCCTGGGGCCACCTGTTCTCCCTCTCAGGGACACCTGTTCCTGCGCCGGGGGCCACAGGTAGAGTGATCCAATAACTTCCCACAGGTTACCTCGCCTTTGTAGAGGCATAGGATCTGAAGAAACTTCACTCTTGGTTTATGGCTTGGCAAAGGCAATGCCTTAGACAAAAAAGAACAGCTCTCGAGGAGAAGTGCTTGCCATGCAAGACTTCTAGATACCCCACCAACCCGGATCCTGGGATTGCCAGGAGTTACTTTGCAACCTTCAATAGCAAGAAATAGTTTATCTGGGTTGATTCCATACTGCACAAGACTCAGCCATAAAAAGCTCTATGTTAAAATACTTCTATTTATTTATTTATTTTTACATATGCCTTACAGTGCCTTTAATAGCTAGGAAGAAAGAAGATACAGGCAGGGCATACACACAGCTCCTTTCTGCGGCTCCTGAAGAGGACATGGGCGTGATAGTTCAGGGTGCACTTCTCTCCAGACCATGCTCCTGGAATTTTTGGAGTGGAGGTGATCATATAATTTTAAATAAAGTACATTTTAATTTTATCAAGGGCATAATTCATAGCTCTGCTGCTCCTCTGACAAATTTCACAGCAAGATGCCAAATTTGCTCACCTATTAAATATTATAGTGGGAGAAAGGAACCCAGGAACCCGTGGATGAAAACGCACTTTCCCTTGAAACTGGTCGGGTGGAGAAAACGCCATTCAGTCCCAGTGGACTCACACTAGGACGCAAACCTAGCTTGGACCAGGCAGAGGGCAGAGAGGGGAGACTTGCACTGACTACTGCAGCATGTGTGTGTGTGTGTGCGCGCGTGTGTATGTGTGTGTGCGTGTGTGTGTGTGTGTTGGGGAGAATTCCTGCTGAGAAAGTGAAATCAGGTGTCTGAAGGGTTGAATACACCGGCGCCTGACTGCACAAGTAGTGACAGGCGGAGGCTGCCCCACCCTGGTGGGAGCTCACAGCCGTGGTGGGTGGGGAGAGCGTCCATCCCTCCCAGGGGAGCCAGTCCTGCTCACCAGTGGGCCCTGCATTCCAGACCCAGAAAATCCTCCCTTACTGGGCTCCAGGGCTCAGTGTCTGGGGTGTCTGGTCCAACAAGAAGTCTACCAGAGAAGGGTGCTCCTGGTGCCCCACCCCCAGGAGCACTTCCACCCTGGGTCCTCCTGGGCCTGGCCAGAAGGTCTGGCCCCGCTCTGGCCTCACCCAGTTCCTCTAGACCAGGGCACCAGCCTTTCTGTGGCCACACTGGCACCTGCCCCTGCTGGTCCTGCAGCCTGGATACCTACTGGCCAGGTACCTTCAGCTCTTCCAGCCTGGAAATGAGGTCCTGGTGGATTCCAGGCAGCGGAGTGTGCTGATGGGCTCTGGGGAATGCTACCTTGCAACCCTTCCTTGGCTCTAAGTCCTGCAGCTGCATGGCAAGGGCTGGTTGTGCACAGAACGCAGACTGTCACAGAGGAAGAAGTCACCTTGTTCTGTTCCAGGTGCGGTGCAGTGGCACTGTTCTGCTCTGCCTTTAGGAAAGAGGTGCTTAGAACAACAACAAGAAGATAATTAATTCGTTTTTAAAGAAACCAAGCATCACAGAGTCTATTCAGAAGGTATAGAAGGTTCAGAAGGTTGCTGCCGAGTGTAGTAGCCCACACTTGTAATCCCAGTACTTGGGAGACTGAGACTGGAGAATCACAGGTTTGCTGCTAGTCCCAGCTACCTAGTGAGGCCCTCTGCAACTTAGTGAGACCCTGTTTCAAAATAAAGAATAAAATATAGGGTTGGGAGTGTAGCTCAGAGGAAGAATGCCCCTGGGTTCAACCCCCAGTTCCACAAAAACAAGACAAAACAAAAAAAAACATAAGGTAGTTTGAAGTCCCAACCGTGGTTGTAGGGGAGGGTTTTCTGGGTCTGGAATGCAGGGCCCACTGGTGAGTACGGCTGGCTCCCCTGGGAGGGATGGACGCTAAACCCCTGATGACCCTAAGGAGATCGATCAGCTGCCTGCAGTGGAGCCACAGCCCTGCCAGGGGTGTCTGCAAAAGGCATGGCTTGAGAAGTTCCCACAAAAAGAGAGTTTCCACTCATAATTAGCATTCAGATTAAGAACACGATCGGCAACTCAGAAATTCTGATTCAGGGGAAAGTCAAAGATCCAGTGAGGGGACAGTTCAAATAAAGTCGGGCCCAAACATGAAGGTATCATTTTCAATCTCACTGACATGTCTGGGGAGGGAGGAGCAGAGCGAGATACACAGGGGTAGGAGCATACACCAAGTAATGAGGGTGTGTATGTGTGTATCACTCTGAATCTCACCAGGATGTATAATTACAATGCACCAATAAACGTATTTAAAAACAGAAAGAAAGAAATCCCCTGCCAGGTGCTGTGGTCCACGTTTGTAATCCTAGTACTTGGGAGGCTGAGATAGGAGTATTGCAGGTTCAAGGACAGCCTCAGCAAGTAGTGAGACTCTCATCAACCTAGTGAGACCCTGTTTCAAAAATAAAAGTAAAATAGGGCTGGGGGTGTAGCTTGGAGGTAGAATGCCCCTGGGTTCAATGCCCAGTACCAGAAAGAAAGAAAGAAAGAAAGAAAGAAAGAAAGAAAGAAAGAAAGAAAGAAAGAAAGAAAGAAAGGAAGGAAGGAAGGAAGATCCCCTGGTGCCCAGCTTAGTTACTATGTCCATACCTACCTAGCTAATCACTATCCTCACTCCTTGAGTCATAAATGAAATTTACTTTGTTCTTGAGATCTTTGGTAATCAGAATGTCAATACATAGATGCGTATCTTCTGTCCTCTTGTTCAATGTGGCTGTTCCTCTTGGTGGGTTGGTGTTTGTGCCAAACCATTGTTAAATAAGGAAGTGGGAGACTGTGAGTATTCTTACGAATTCCACTGTGAGGTGATGTTCAACACCTACTACTTTAATTTTTTTTTTTTTTTTTTTTCAGTACTAGGGATTGAACTCAGGGGCGTTCTACCTCCGAGCTACACCCCCAGTCCTATTTTTTATTCTTTATTTCGAAACCGGGTCTCACTAAGTTGTGGAGTGCCTCACTAGGTAGCTGAGGCTGGCCGCGAACCCGGATCCTCCGGTCTCAGCCTCCCAAATGCTGGGATTACAAGCGTGCGCCACCACGCCCGGCCACTACTTTAATTTTAAATATATCTGAATGTTTAATTGGAACAAAATTCAAAATATTTTTAGAGGCACAAGTAAAATCTACCCCATCCCACCTTGTCCACCAGGAACCAAACTTCTTCTCTGAAGTTATCTATTTCTTCCATGTCTTCCAGATCATTCCAGAAACATTCTGTGCACATGGAAAAAACAATATATGATATACACATCGACCCTAGCGAGGCAAGAAAATGCACGTGTACGCTGTATGCTACATATTATGTGTTGCCCACATCTTGCACACTGCATGCTTTATGCTCTGTTATACATCCTACCCCATCATCTATCCTGTATCGTTACCAGAGTCACAAGGTCCTGTTTTCTTGCTGCTCAACCGAAAATTCAAAGGCAGAAGTTGGAAAGAAATGGGTTCCTTCAAAGCTGGCCCTGAGGGAAATAGAGATGTTTTCCTTCTCAAATATCCATCTTCGAGGCTCCAGGGCCCAAAGACCTTGTACAGAAGAAAAGATGGTACAGGAGACCCAGCATGCAATGCAAAGGCTAGGTAAGTCTCTGTCCTCCAGGGACCAGTCTCCCTTCCTCTTCTCTGGGGGGAACATCCTAAAGATGATGCCCTCCTGGGGTTAGTAACTGAAAGCTCAGAAAGGGCTTCTCTTCAGCAAGGAGGATTTGGGGGACAGGAGGTATGGGAAGGGAGGGGAGTGAGGGACAGATTCCAGTGAGCCTTGTCACAGGACTCACATGTAGTGTATAATATGCTATTTATGGGGTGTCCAGGTACCATTTTCCAATCTTGATTCCTGTACAAACAGAAACGTACTATGCACACAGTCTATAACCCCTTCTATTCTCTCACCAGCTGATGCATCTGAAGAAGCTTCCTCACCTGTATGCAGCTTCAGGCTCTTCCAGAGGAAAAGTTGTGTTCCACTGTGTGAAGCAGGGCCCATAGGAGAGCACATAGGTGTTTCACCATATCAATTTTTATTCTTTTCTATATATGTGATCGTATCTATGCAGTGAAACCTTAGGACACTGAATTACCAGCTCAAAAGTATATGAACATTTAGTATTGATATTTTAAAATTCTTTTCTTAAAAGTTCAGTCAGTTTACAATTTTATGAGCAATGTGTGAGTCAACTATCTCCCTACATTCTTATTTATCCATTTTGCCCAGTCTAAGAAGTGAAGACCAAAATGCATTACTTCAATCTTTTTTATTCTTAATTAATTTGAACACCCTTTAGTGCATTCATATTCATTATTGATCTAATTCTGCTTATGTTTTGCCTATCTTTTAATTGAATTATTGGTCATTTTTATTATTTTGGAATATCTAAATATTAGAAAAATTAGTTCTTGGGAGTGGGGTGTAGCTCAGTGGTAGAGCATTTATCTGCCCTTCTTGAGGCCCTGGGTTTGATCCCAAAACCACAAAAATACTTACTCCCTTACCATATCACATATTAAATGGTTTTTCAATTTTCTGCAAATAATGTGACTTTAAAAATATTAATCAGATTATGAAGTTTTAATCTTTCTACTTTTAGTCATACTTGGAAGCATTCCCCAATTCTGATATCATAAGAACATGTCTTCAAGTATTTTTTTGGTGCTTATTAAGTTTTTACTTTTCATTTAAACGTTGGATCCAATAATAGTTCATTACAGTATAAGTTGTGAGATAAGGATTCAACTTTTTTATATTATAAACAAACCATACATTTTATGACAAACTGTAGGGTGTGTGTGTGTGTGTGTGTGTGTGTGTGTGTGTGTGTGTGTGTGTTTAAGATTGAACATGGGGACATTCTATCTCTGAGCTACTCCCCCAGTCCTTTTTTGAAACAATGTCTTGCTAAGTTGCTGAGGCTGTTCTCAAACCTCTGATCCTTGAACCCATCTTAGTATCCCAAGTATTGAGATTACAGGCCACCATGCCCAGAAAATTGTAGGACTTTTAGTACTATGTTTTTCCTTGAAATTAGAAATTCCCTCCTGGACTCTTGAGGACCAAGTCTTTTCTTTTCCTTTTTTTTTTTTTTTTTCTGCTAATACTTTCGTTAGTTCTGTACACCAAGCTCTGGAGAGAAGAATATTGACAGTTAAAGGAATTTGTTTAGCTATTTACTAATTCCTGCAAATGGTTTAGTCGGATGGAATTGTTTTAAGTTTTAGCTAAAAATAAAAATGGCGTGGCCTCTGACTCTCATTTCCTGCTGGAGAGATTGCTGTTCCTTGGGGAGAAGGCTGATTCTATTTTGGGGAAGACATGTACACGAAGTCGCCTGCAGCGTCTCCTTACACCAGAATAAAGCACTCAAGGACGACTCTTGTTTTAGGCATAGAGGACATGCCCTAGAATAGTCAGAGCAGAGAAGGAGGAAAGTGCGAATCCCAGGGAAGCAGAGGATACTGTTCTCAGTCCTCACTATGGGAGACTGCTGAGTAATAAGGAAACTCAGGTCACTATATGAGCTCAACGAGATTGACCTCACAAACAACAGGTTGGGCAGGAGAAGTCAGATATAAGGGGCCACATACTGTAGGGTCGCACTTAGACCGCCAGCACACTCAGACGAAACTAGACTGTGCTGTCCTGAGGGGACAGAGGCTTCAGTGAGCTGCAGCAGGGGAGCTCACTGGAGGTCTCTGGGTGCTGGCGATGTCCTCTCTGGGGCTCATTAATGTTCCAAGTGTGCACCCAGTTTATAGAAACTCACTGAGTTAGAAACCTGGGTTTGTGCACACCTTTCTGTAGAAGTCTCTCACTTACTGAAACTATCTTGAATTGTACTCAGGGTGCCACATAAGTAGGCTCTCCTGGAAGAGGAGAGGCCAGTTTAGCATCAGGAATGACAACCTGAAGGGACTCTAGACACTTCTATTATATAAAACCCCATGAATTATTAATGATTCTCAACAACATGTAAAATCACAGGAATTCGTGATCACTTTGGGGAGAAACTAGAGAAACAATTCATAATTTGAAAATGGAAATAAAGGGGAAGGATAGAGAGCTTATCCTGCCTTTTATATGGAAATTGTACCTTAGGGTGACCAAAGAGTTGATAAGAAGATGCTCTCCCTTTGTGGAAACACTTCAGCTAGTCAACGGAGAAGAATGGATATATTAAAACATCATGCGACTTGTGAGGCATTCATGGACCTCGGAGATAACTGCTAATGAAGTCGGCAGTGAATGTGGAGAATGTGGAGGAGCATCTTGGTCATCGACTTCTGGACACAGGCAAGATACTTCAAAAAGTTAAACATCAGAAACGTGGATGCCGAAGCCAATGACCAGGATTCTGTCTGACCAATTACTCCGCTTCTCCAACAGGCAGATTGTAAAGAAAAAAGACAAAAAGAAATACCCAGAAGAGATATGCTAGTAAAAAAAAAAAATCATGTAACTTGTTTGGATTCTATTCCAAATGTACAAACTATTTAAAAATGTATTTTAAATTTCTTAGAACAATTGTAGAAATGTGTGCGATGGCTGAGTATTTGACAGTATTAAGAGACTACTACTAATTCATTTCAAGTTTGAAAATATATTGCTAGTAAAGTTTTAAAAACATTGGAATGTCTTTTAGAGAACACATAGGAATGTTTAGAAATATGAGCAGAAATGTCCCTTAGAAGCTGGGCGTGGTGGCGCACGCTTGTAATCCCAGCATTCGGGAGGCTGAGACCAGAGGATCCAGGTTCGAGACCAGCCTCAGCTACCTAGTGAAGCACTCCGCAACTTAGTGAGACTCGGTTTCAAAATAAAGAATAAAAAATAGGGCTGGGGGTGTAGCTCGGAGGTAGAATGCCCCTGAGTTCAATCCCCAGTACCGCAAAAAAAAAAAAAAAAAAAAAGAAATGTCCCTTAGAAGTCTTAGCACAATTGATAAGGAAGTATATACACAGATTCTCACTGCAGTATTATCTGATATCATAAAAGCTAAATAAATAAAATATCCAAGTAGTAGGAAATGGACGAAGAGCCATTGGCACAGTGATAGAAACAAGGCTAGCTCTGGGATGGGTGGGACAAAGTCATCTGCATGGGAGGGATGGGGCAAAGTGGAGGACCATTTGCCGTGAGTTACAAATGCCGAAGGCTTGTGTGTTAGAGCTAATTATCCTACAGCCTGCTCCAGGTGGAAACTTGGAATTTTCCATCACAAGTTATGTAAAGGGTAACAATGGAATAGAGTAAAGACTTTCTTCAGATAAAGGAGGATTATGAGCTTCAAGCGTTCATCTGAAAAATAAAATATCTAAAAGATCGCTTCAGCCAGAAAGGAACTTGACCCCACAAGAGGGGTCAGATCCCCTGGTAACATGAGTACTGAAGCCAATGTTAAAGTAGGTCTTGTGGAAACCAACCGCATCTTATTGAAAAACTGTAGAAATTTTGTTTTAAAAGGCAGGATAGAATAATAATTATAGCTCAGCCTTATTTATGAACATAAATACAAAAATCTTAAATAAAATATTGATACGTCATATCTAGCTGTGTATAAAGAAATAAAACCATCTTGAACAGTAAACATTTATACCCAAATGCAAAGATTAACAAGAGAACAATCAATCATTTAATCTGTTACCTTGACAAATAGAAGAGATAAAAACTAAAAGCCATCCCAATGCAAGGAAAGACTTACATTTAATAAAATTCAACCAATCATAAAAATGCCAATCCAATAACAAAACAGGACATCTAAAATTTGACTTAAAAAAAAGTGTCCACCACAACCCTAAGTAAACACCTTGATAGTGAAAAATTGCCACATTCTCCTTTAAGTCTAAAGTATTAATACAAGGATTTGTATAATTTTTGAAACTATACTGCAATCGTTAGCCAGTGAAATGAGATCAACTGATAAACAGAAGGGGAAACTATTCCTGATTTGTGACTGCAGTAGATCTCTAAGCTGAAAACCCAAATCCTATAAGTACAGAGACAACAGAACCACTTTTCAGTGTGAGAACGTGTCCACAATGTATGGGATAGAGCATTAACATCAGCATTACGAGGGACCATCTCAAATTTAAAAATATGGTGAAAATGGAAAGAGAAAAATGGAGGTAGACTCAGAACAGATAATTCATACATGAAAAAATAACAAAAATCATTGAGTTTATAAAAAAGTCAGGATAGCTATTCATTAGGAAATTAGGCATCAAAGGTATCATTTCATATTTACTGACTTAGCAAAAATGACAAATCTGAACTAATAAAACTTAAAGATATGCAGAAAATAACTCATATAAAGTGTCAAGAGTATAAATTTACACAACCAGTTTGAAAAGCCATTTGACGGTATATGCTAAAATTCTAGTGTGCACCCTCTACAATGTAGTGATTCCAGTTCTAGGAATATACTTCAGAGGAACACCAGTACGGTCACATAAGGACCCATTTTCAGCCCTCTCCAAATGGCTTCAGACCCCTGGTTTCATAGCATGCCAGCTATAATTGTGTGTGTACATTGGTAGTGGATGGCACCTGGTCTGAAGCTGCATCAGTACCAGAATGTTGAGAGAGATGTCATCATTGATCAGTTGCCTCTGAGTGTGCATGGTGGACAGCTGAGCGTGCATCACGAGGAGATGAGTGTGCAACACTGGAATCCATGTGCATTGTGGGAAGATGAGTATCCATCCTGAAGTTGAAGATATGTTATGGGAAGATGAGTTACATCATGAAAAGAGCAGTGTGCAGAGGGGAAGAAGAGGTCGCATCATGGGAAGATGAGGGGGCATCTTTCATAGATAACTGCATTGTGGGAAGGTGAATATGCAGGGGGAAGATTAGCATGCATCAAGTGAAGATCAGTGAGCACTGTGGGAAGATGAGGGATCTTCTGCAAAGATGACGTAATAGGGAAAGATAAGTGCTTTGAGGAAACATAAGTGTACGTCATAGGAATATGAGTGGTCGGCACATGAAAAAACAGGGTGCATCAGGAGACAATTAGTGTGCATTGGAAGAATGCAATGTAATTGTGGGGAAATTAATGTGCATTGTGGGAAGATGACTGCAGCTTGGGAAGATGGGTGTGCATTGTGGGAGTATGATTTTGCTTCACGGTATGTTCTGTGTGCACCATGGGAAAAGATGGCATCATGGGAAGAGCAGTGTGCATTGTGGGAAGGTAAGGTAATCATGGGAAAATTAGTGTGCATTGTGAGAAGTTCACTGTCCATCTTGAAGATGAGTGCTCATCATGGGGAGCTCCATTGTGCATGGTGGGGAGATCACTGGGCTTCATGAGAGGATAAAGGTGCGGCTTGGGAAGATCAGTGAGCATCATGGGAAGCTGAGTGTGCATCCTAGGAAGATCACTGTAGATCATGAAGCAATCAGTGTGCATTGGGAGAGGATCTGTTTGCATCATGAGAAGATCTGCATGCACTGTGGAATATCAGCACGGCCAGGGTTGGTTCTTGTCCATTATGTGATCTGACAAGCTCTGGTTTGCAACTGGAATGTTTAACCCATTCACAGTTAATGCATAGCGGTGGACTGAAGAGACCACCGGCTCTTTATTTAAATGTATCCACCTGATCCTGCTTTTTTCTTCATTTCCTATTTTATTTTGGCACAAATCAGTAAATGTCCGTTGTGCCTTCTTTTCTTCTATGGACTTGTCTATATTATTTTTTCCTGTGGTGTCACTTGGGATCACAATATTTGCCTTTAAGTTTTAATTCTTTGTTGATATTATATGAGTTCATTTATAAGAACCTCATGATGCTATCAATCTACTGGGCTCACCTCTCCTGTCCATCAATTGTCTTGGATTTAAATTTTATGAGCCTTGCCGATTTTGCCTTAAGTAATCAATTGACTTGGAAGAATTTAAGAAAAGGAGGAAAATAGTTTCTTTTATTCCCCTCATATTTACTATTTCTGGTGGCCTTTGTTACTAGTGTCTAACATTTTCTATCTGGTATAACTTCTCATCAGGACTTCTTTAGGTGTGAATCTGCTGGCAACCAATGCATTCAGCTTTGACTCATCTTAAGCTGTTTTATTTGCTCTTCATCTTTGAAAAATATTTTTTCCAGAGATATTTTTGAGAGTGTTTTTTTTTATTTTCAGTGACATTTTTCTTCTGCATTCCATTATTTCTGTGACAAAATGTCATCAGTCAATCATATCTTTGTCTCTTTGCATAAAATGAGTATTTTTATTTGGTAGTTTTTAAGATTCTCACTTACCTCTGGTTTTTAGCCCCTTGGCTTTGATGGCCCAGGTGTGACTTCTTTGGGAATAATCCTGTTTGAGGTTTGCTGTGCTTTCTGGATCTGAGGGGTGCCATTTCTGATCAATTTGGGTCATTTTCTGTAAACATGTCATCAGAACTTTTTGTTGCAACTGTTTTCTTCCGGGGCTCAGATTATCAATGTTTCCGCTTTTGATTCTGTCCCTTCCACCATTCACCAACAGCTCATATTTGTTCTCCTTACACTGGGTTTCCATTCGAATGATGTGCACCTGTTTATAAGAGGGAAATGCAAATAATCCCTCCAGCCTCACCTGCTCTTAGCTGACTTAAAAACCACTAATTCTGAGGCCACACAGCTGGGCAGCACATTATTAGTTTCCCACTTGCTTTGCTGTAGGTCACACCTGTGACATGTGGGTTATGACAATAATGGTTGCCTAGGTTACACTTCAGGGACCTGAGGTCACCTTTGCTGAAAATGCTGTCTCTTCCCTGGGCCTGCAGGTGTGCCAGGGTGAGTGGAACGAGATGGAGGGACTCAGCATCTCGGTCTTCACACCACATCTGTCCTCTTTGCTGCCTTAACCATTGAGTCAGATTCTACTCAGCTCTGCACGTAGTTGATCATTTGAGAAATGTCTTGTCCAGACCTATAATGTGGGATTAACTTGACCTAAACCTGCCCAGCCTCTCTCTTCCCCCTTCAAAGATAAAGACACCTGCCAGCCGCCATGTGAAGAGATGGACAGCCCCTGAGTTCCTGGGAGATCTCTGCCTATTCCCAGGAGAGACCTGAATGCTCCTCCCCTTCATTAGCCCCTCTCTCTGCCTCCCTGTCCCTATCCTGTATCCTGTCACCTCAACCCCTGGAGTCGCGATGCTGACCTGTGAGCAGAGCTTTCTCTTCACTCTCTGGCCTTTCATTCTCTCAACACTCTGTCTCTTGAGTCTTGGCTTTATCAAGTGGCAGCAGGATGAACCTTTTCTAGGTTCCACACTAACAAGGACTGATCTTTACTAATCCTTTCTTATTTTGCCCAACCTACTTTTAATGCCATTCAGCGAACTTTTTTTATGCCTGATACTTCGCTTCCACTTCTAGAAAAGCAGTGAGTTCCATGTATGTCTCCAGCTTCCGGGCCACTATGCTCAGCTTTCCTGATCTGTCATCCTGATGTGAGGAGCGGCCGTTACCAGCGAGTGTGGCCCAGCCTCCCTGCCAGGCCCAGGCAGTCGCTGTCCCCAGAAGCCACAGTTTCAGATTCCCATTTCTTTGTTCTCTAAGCTGAGGGCACCATTTAGCTTGTCTTAATTGATTTTCAGCTGCAGAGAGAGTCCTCAAGTCCAGCACTCACAGCTGTGAGCATCCTCTGCTCTGGCTTCTAGAAATCCCACATCTATCTTTGTGGGCAGGGAGAGAGGCCATATAGAGACAGGCAGAGCCATGATGAGTGGACTTTTTTTCCTAACAAAACTCACATGAGAAAAATAAACCTTCTACATTGCAGAAATGCAGTAAGTGCGTCTCTACCTTAGCAACACAGGAGTGGCATCTGTCAAGGTCCGTGTTGACGCAGTGCATCCTTGACGGTGCTGACGACCGTTTCATTGCAGTGAGGAGGACCACGGCTCAGCGCTGGAGTGGCTTGGTGATGCACCTCAGCCGCCAGGGCTCAGTGCCGGGAGTCAGGTCTCCCCATCACTCACAGTGGCTCCTTCCAGACCCGTCTTCTCCTCTTCAATTTTCAGATTGCATAATTACGAGGGTGACTGGTTGAGTGTGTCACACATGAAGCAATGCATTCCCTGGTCTGGAATTGGCAATGTGTCCAAGAAAACAAATGATACAATGTAAACGTGGAAAGAATGAGCCCCAAGAGGAATGGAAAGGAGGGAGACTGGCAGCATCAGGCAGTCCATCCACAGTCTAGAAGCAGGGCTTTCCTGACGTTCTCTCCTCTTGAATGTGGCAACTGCCTGCCGGGCCATTTTTGGTTGAAACCACAGCACTGAGAAAATGCTTAAGAATGCCTCAAAGTTCTTAGCAGGGATGGCAGGAGTGTGCTGGGCAGGTTGATTTTGACTCTGCAGGTCCAACCCCACCATAAAACACACAGGAGTCTGAGGGGCTCACACCCTGCAGAGTGAAGCACCAGGTCACCAGGCCCCCTTCATGCCAGGCATGAAGAAGTGCAGAGACTGGAAAGCAAGGGAGGGAGTCCAGGGACGGGCTGGGGAGGAACTCGTGGGAAAGCAGCAACATCGTGGCATGTTGTGTCCTCAAAGGACAAGGAAGAGCCCCAGGATGAATTTTTAGATCAGCTGCTCACACATCAAGTGGAGTAGGCTGTCCACAGACCCTTGAGAGCTGGGGCCAGATCCAGCCCTGGAGCCCTGGAGCAGTGTGTGTGTGTGTGTGTGTGTGTGTGTGTGTGTGTGTGTGTGTGTACGTGGTGGGAGTGGAGAGTCAGAGAAAGGCCAAGAAGAGAGAGTGTGAGAGTGTGGCCCTGCGCCCTGGGGTCCTGCTGTGATCACTGAGTCTTTGAGCCTGGGAGCTGACTGTCACGGTGTGTGTGTGGGGGGGGGGGGCTCATAACACTCCCTTAACCTGCAGTGTGGGGGGGTAAATGTGACCCCCTCTATCTCTGCACAGGACAGCCTGAGTGGCTGGCAATCTCGAAGCCTCCTGCCGTGTGGCCCAGCGGTGCTGGGAGGACACAGCTCCCCTAAGCCACAGGCCAGAGCTAGAGAAGACCTGGGTGGTGATTCCCTCGTGTACCCAGAGGTCTGACTTGAGGTTGTTCTCTGTGGTTGCTTATTAAACTGCCCCAAAGTTTGCTCTGGAATTTTTATAACACACATTCCAAAAGAGCTGTGTTTTTCCCTCTCCAGCACATCTCCAAGTCCACAGCAGCTCCTCAGCCTTATCTTGTTCTTTCCCTTCATGGTCCAATGTCCACAAAGCAGCCAGAATGGCCTCTTTTCAAAGCCTAAATTAGGTATCACTCTTAATTTAAACCTTAAAGGCTTCCTAATGGATCGAGAATCCAAATTCTTTGTCCCATTCCCAAAGCCCTCATGATCTGACCTTATCTTTTTGGAAAGGCAAATGAAATTGACCAAAACTTTAGCTAGACTAAGGAGAAAGAAGATTCCAAATCAGAGGTGACATAGGAGATGCTGCCACCAACATGAGACAGGCACAGGACCAGAAGAGACTGTCCTGAGTGTCCACAGATTGGACAACATAGAAGAAACAGGATTCCTAGAAAGGTGCGGCCAACAAAGACCAAATTGTGAGAGGAAAGAAAAATCTGAACAGACCAAAAAAAAAGAGTAACAAGATCAAATCAGCAATAAAAAGTCTTCAATCAAAGAAAAGCCCAGGACCAGGACCAGATGGTGGCGGGGCTGAATTCTACCAAACATTTAAAGAACTAATCCCTTTCAAACTCCCCAAAAGCAGCAGAGCAGGGAATACTTCCAAGCCCATTTTATGAGGCCAGCATTACCTTGATACCAAAGCAGACAAGGACACCACAAGAAAACTAAATGTTCTGCCTTGGGTTTCTGAATTGCCTGCTCCACCCACCTGGAACGTCCTTCTGGCCAGACTGAGAAGGCCACGTCCTTGCTTGTCAGCTGTTAATGTCCACCCACAGGCTGCGGAGGAGCCCCCAGCCACACCAGCCTAAAGGACTATCCGTGGCTCTCTCCGATTACTTTTCGTTCCTCCTCCTGGTCCTCTCCCACTCTTGCTGCTTTCCACTGTAGCTCCCACAGAGCATCTCCCTCACCTAGACAAATGCTGCCTGAGGGCAGACACCTGCCCAGGCTTTGCTGCTGCCTCCCTAGTGCTCAGGAGAGGACTTGGTGCTCAGTAGGTGCTCAAGAGAGGACTTTGCATACAGTAGGTGCTCAGCAGTTGGACCTGAGAGAACACATAAATAGCACAGCTGCCCTGGAACACGGGAAGAGCAGGATAGGTACAATCTGCTCCCTTCAGCCTTGGCCCCATGTGTCTGAGTCGCGAAGATGCTGAGTGCCGGCAGCTCAGGTGTGTGGGCCGCAGGGAAGAGAAGGCAGTCCAGGAGGTGAAGGGCTGTGCTCCACAGGGGGTGATGTAGTTCTTGCCTAACACAGGTTAGTCTGCCACAATTCAGTGCTAACATGTGACAACCCAAAGGCAGGATTCAGGAACCACCAAAGATGGAGCAGAGCCGGATCCCATACCACCTGCCTCCCTGGTTGTTATTTCCGTCAATCCTTTCACCTGCTCTTAGCAGAAAGTGTGAGCCTCATTACAGAACGGGGCATGTCGAAGCTTAGAGATCAGTGGTGCATTCACAAGCTTGAGCGGAGGCCAGCGCTGTGCAAATTCCGGAGCTCACTTTCTTCGCCCAGTGTCCAGCTGCCGTCAGGTGGGAAGAAATAAAAATCTGCTGCAAGACATTGTCCTGGGAAACATCCCACACCACAACTCCTAGGTCAACATATCAACCCACTGCCAAAAAGAGAGAGAGAGAAAACGTAAGACAAGGCTGATAGACCAGCTCCGAGAATCACGCCGTTGTGTCTTAGAATGGCTAATGACCGACCCCAGCCAGCCAAAGCCCTGTGTTCTCACCTGGCCTGCGCCCCAGCCACAGAACCGTGCCACCACAGC
This sequence comes from Graphiurus murinus, assembly GCA_004027655.1. Classification (NCBI taxonomy): domain Eukaryota; kingdom Metazoa; phylum Chordata; class Mammalia; order Rodentia; family Gliridae; genus Graphiurus; species Graphiurus murinus. The sequence continues at coordinate 56,030 of PVLC010000459.1, read as the reverse complement.
CAGCATCTGTAGATATGGAAGAGGAGGTCCCAGGAAGTGATAAACCCACCAAGATGCCGAGGGGCCCACAGGGGACACGGCGCTCAGGTCCCGGGGTGCGGCCTCCTGGTCAGGGCCAAGCAGCGCTGCCTGCTGGTTCCTGCTGCTTCTGCCTCGGCCCTCATGGGGTGTGAGGGGGTGTCCAGTCCATGCCACCTGTGCCCATGTGCAGGAGAGACTGCTGTAAGGGGCGCTTCAGTGGCCTCCTAGGCAGCCCTGTGCTGGGCACTGCTGGCCTTTCAGCTTGTGCAGTGTGGCCAGTGGACTCACCCTCCCTCTTGGGCATCTCTGAGCTTGTATCATTTAGGGCAAAACCAGCAATTACTTTGCTCAGAGTGACAGAGGCGTTTCCTAAAAATACTCATCCCGGACACTTATTTCCAAACTAGAAGCGGTTGTGAACACTTGTTTTATTCAGGTTCTTCTTTAATTGAGAGCTGTAGCATCTATCCTTTTTTTTTTTTTTTTTCCGGTACTGGGGATTGAACTCAAGGGCGTTCTACCTTTGAGCTATACCCCCAGTCCTATTTTTTATTCTTTATTTTGAAACTGGGTCTCACTAAGTTGCGGAGTGCCTCACTAGGTAGCTGAGGCTGGCCTCTAACCCTGATCCTCCAGTCTCGGCCTCCCGAATGCTGGGATTACAAGTGTGTGCCACCACACCTGGCCTATCCATTCTTTTTCAGCATGCCCAGGCTACTTGAAGTCAGGACCCATCCACTTATTGAAATACTGTCTCTCCTTATCACAGAAGGCCAGCGCCAGGCCCAGGTCTCCTGCATACCCCCTTTATCTGCTACCTCTCCCGGATGCCCAAGAGAGGTATGTTCAATATGTCTTTGTGGACTCCTTAATTAGTCGTTTGGAAACCAGAGCATAATTCTCCAGGCAATTAGCATTATAATTTTATCCATACAAGTTCACAAATTTTCCGTTTCAAACACATGTGGATTCCATCACATCCCTTTAATTTCTTCAATTATGTTTGAATTGACTTGTGGATTGATCCTTGGAGTCAAATTTATTTTAAGTCAGTTTCCATGTCTCTCACCCTTTCAGCCAGGGCTGACGCTGGACTTCCACAAACTCAGCCATGGTCACGTGGGTGTGGCCTCAGGTCCTGGGGACCTCTCCCTGCTGGCACCAGGGTCTGTGAGAAGGCAGGGCCTGGAATCCAGCCTTTTCCTTCTGTCTGCTCCGGTCTTTCTAAACACATTTCTCTAAAGTTAACATGTACACTTTGTTCCAACACTGCTTGGTGACCGCACTTCTTATTTTTACAGCATTTCCTCACAGGTCTGCTGTGCCGGGAGGTCCAGGTCAGGCAGGGACATCTCCTTGATCGTTGTTCTGTCCTCAAGACTGTGGGTGCAGGTAGGATGCACCAGCCCGTCTGTCCATGAAGGTTTGAATTCTCCACTTACTCTGCAGCTACTTTGGCAGGCCTGAGAGCCTAAAGGAGAGAGTTCAGTGCATTCAGAGCTGAGGCTCACAAATCAACAGTAAAGACGGCATACTCAGAAATATGAACCTGCATGATAAGCACTCATGATTGCACACGAGAAGGGTGGTTTATCCCAAGGGGATAGCAACCCTGGCTGGCAGAGAAGGGGCGTCGTACAAATAAAAGCAGCTGGAATTTAACATGAGCCCAACAAACACAGCTGACATTTACCTTCTAAGCAATGTGTGTAGAGAGATGCTCAGAACTCCGTGGAGTTTGTAAAAGTGATTTGAGGGCTCCTCTTCAGAAAGAGTGAGGTACTGATCCAAATCATTCTTTCTGCTGAGGGGGGAGGGAAGTGGGGGTTCATATGGTTTGCATCTTCTGAGCTGTTTCAGTGAGAAGAAAGCAAACATCTCAGTGGGCTCAGGTCCAGGAAGAGTCCCAGCAGACTCAGGTCCAGGAAGTGTCTCAGTGGACTTAGGTCCAGGAAGTGTCCCAGGAGACTTAGGTGCAGGAAGCATCCCAGCTGACTCAGGTCCAGGAAGAACCCCAGAGGACTGAGCATCCCAGAGGAAACATCCCAGAGGACTTAGGTTCAGGTAGCATCTCAGCCAGTTCAGGTCCAGGAAGGCATGCCTATAGTCCCAGTACTTGGGAATCTGAGACAAGAGGGTCACAGGTTTAAAGCCGGTGTGCAAGCCGGGCGTGGTGTCGCGTGCTTGTAATCCCAGTACTTGGGAGGCTGAGATAGGAGGATTGCAGGTTCACGGCCAGCCTCAGCTACATAGTGAGGCCCTCCACAACTTAGTGAGACCCTGTTTCAAAATAAAGAATTAAAAATAAGTCTGGGGGTATAACTTGGAGGTAGAATGCCCCTAGGTTCAATCCCCAGTAACACAGAGACACACACATACACAAAAGCAATGGACAGTTAATTAGACCCTATTTCAAAAAAGGAAGTTGCCTGGGGACAGAGTCCAGTGATAGAACATTCCTGGGTTCAATCCCTGGAACCACACATGCACAAAAAATAGCTCATTATTAAGAATGATTTTGATACACCTTTGTTTTTCCATTGGGAGCTGTGTATACAGATAATCCACAATTACGTGTTTTCAGTCTGAGAAGACTCTTGGCTGCCTCAATTCACATCTATTTCTAGTGCAGGCCAAGGCAAAGAGGTTAACCGCGCAACTGAAAAATGCATACATGAGCACTCCTTTTATCAGGGAAAAGAAAACCTACTCTTGTGCCAGGTGCTTTTCTTTCTGTCTGTGTCCAATTGGAAGTGTGCAAACTAACTGCCCCCCTGAGGTGCCCTTACTCCCACAAGTACCCACACACACTTGGCCAGGCTCCTCCATGTCCAGCAAGCTGGGCTCCAAGACCCTGATCCAGTCCTCTGAGCACTGCCCACCACTGGCCCTGGCTCTGCCCTTGACCCCAGTCCTCAGCTGTCTTTACAGACTGCCCTGAGCACCACACCTTGTCCCCCCCCCCCCCCGCCCCGTGCAAGCAAAGTCTCTCTTGCTGTTTTCAAAAGGGTCCGGTCCAATTCACAACTTGTTTCCTCTAAGACCTGGTGTGCTCTGAGAACGATTCCTCTATTGCAGGAAACTGTTTTCTAAAAGAGCCTATACTATTTAGGGAAAAATTGCAAAGCATTTTACACATGTGCATGAGCACACGCACAGGGCATTTCAAACAGTTGACAGGGTTTCATCACAGTGGGAAGGACCAGCGATGAACTTTTGTGGGGAGGGTCATGGCCTCCGACCTTCCCTCACCCCCAAGGGTACTCGGGGCCTAGGCTTTCAAACCTGGCTGCTGAGTGTCCTCCTCTTTGCCCCTATTCTGCTGCTAATTCGCTTCATTCCTTTTGTGGGAGCCTCCACAGGACACCCTAATCCTGCTCACCTCACAGCCCTGCGGCTCAGCCCTGGTGTAGAGGACATGGTGTACCCTGCACTTTGGGGACTGAGTTCTGGATGGCTCTGGGAAGATGAGCCCAGGTCCCCCTCCTGCCCCCACGTCTGGCACTGAGGTCAGCGTTCCTGATGGAGCAGCCCTGGTCCCCCAGCCTCTTGCCCCTGCTTACTCTCTGTGGTGTCTCCTGTCTTCCTCTCTCCTGCTGGACTGGGAGACACTTTGCTGAATCTCCTGTCACCCACACTGGCACGCAGGTGGGTGCATTATATGCCTTGCGTATGACAGATGCTCAGTGATGTTACATGCTGCTTTAATATCTAATAGGTTTTTAAATTAAATGGAGAAGTGGTTCTAATACTAGATCGCTGGGAATGAAAACACCCAAAAGAGTTTTAAATGGTGGAAACTAGTAGTACATGTGCTAAAACCTCAATATCTCCAGGTAAGCCACCTGCACTTGGGGATCCAGGAGCATCCTTCCTGCCTCTTACCCTCTGGGTACCTGGCTGCCCACAGGACTAAGGAAACAGAGGCACACTGCTGAGCCACCAGCCACCCACAGAGGGCCCCTGATCAGGCAGCCTGTGCTTGACAACTCACAGCAAGGCATGGTAGAATGAAGGAGAGGGACGGAGGACAGGCTCCTTCACCCATCTCCCCATCCTGCCTGCCTCTCTTCAGACCCAGCACCAGGTGGCACCGCTGAGCCTCCCCTCCCAGACTCCACACCCGAAGAAAGCCACAGCCACCGGATCTCAAGTTCCACCTCTCTTCTTCTTCTTCTTCTTCTTCTTCTTCTTCTTCTTCTTCTTCTTCTCTCTCTCTCTCTCTCTCTCTCTCTCTCTCTCTCTCTCTCTCTCTCATAATTTCTGGTAGAAACTAGGTGGATTTAAAGCTGAAAATATTGGAGAATCTGGGCGGAGTCCTTGAAGACTGTCACATGGTCCCACAGAGCTGTGTGACCTCGCTCTGCAGCCAGTGCATGGGCTGTCAGGGGGATCCTGGGTTTGGGGAATGTCCAGGCTGCCTGGTGTCTACCAGAATGGAGATGTAGGAAGAGAAGAGGAAGCTAAGAGAAGGACTGAGCAGAATGTGTTAAGGGGGAAAAGAGGTCAGCCAGGATCACAGGGCAGGGTGTGAGGAGAGAGCCAGGGTACCCCACACCCCCCCTGCAGGCCCCCACATCTTGAGTGCATTCTTACCTATTACTCCATTTACTTCTCTATTGAACACCGGACTGAGTCTGCTTCTTGGGATGCCACCCAGCTACGTGTTCTCCAGGAATTGAGCCGGACCCAGGACTGTCTGGGGCGGCCCCACCGAGCCCTCTCTGGGAACAGCAGCCCTCACAGAATGGACATAAAACTTGCCTCGGTCCCCTTCCAGTCCCACCAGGAATGCTGGGCTCTGTCCATGGAGTCCTGAGGTAGGCGGGATCATTCCTAAGGTGACTAGGCACTGATTCTGTGGGGTCAGCAGTTGTGATTCATGATCAAAACTCAGAGTCGGCAAATCACGGAAAGTCTGGTTTTTTTCCCCCTTGTTTGTGTGTTCATTCACTTCTTCACTTGCTGTGGGGAAGTGGGAACCATTTCTGGAGGCTGGTAGGCCCCTGCTGCAGATTTTTCCCTGAGATCTGGGCTCTTCCACCCCCCACCCCCCACCCAAACTCAAACTCTTCAGCAGCACTCTGAGTCCATGCAACATTTAGGACTGCAAAGAACTGCTTAGGAAAATAAAATTCAGGGAACTAACGGAGTCCTTCGTTCATTCTCCAGAGCCCAAGGTTACTTCTGACTGTGGCCTCCTCACCATAAGGAGGACCCTTAGAACGGTCCGTGCAACTTAGGCCCCGAGGACAGCACGTGTTTTGTTTAGAGCAACCCAAATCACATGGAATTCTGTCATGAAGGGGTGTGCCATGTCAGCATCCCCAGAAGTAAATGTACAGATTCATCATTACAAAAATTAATACTTTCAAATCTTCTCATAGTAAAATACTTTTGGTTCACAGGAAATGTGATATTCCAGCTGAGCTCCATTCATTGGTATAAAGTGATTATTACAATACAGAAATGCCATGGGGAAGGGAGAGAATCCTCCTTGGACAGCAACTTCCCCCTTCTGGCTCTGAGCACAGGGAAGAAAGAATATTTGGAACCTAAATGTGGAAGGTGGCCAGCTTTGGTAAGTTAGGATGAGCACACTGTTCAAGAAAGAAAAACCAAGCCGGGTGTGGTGGTGCACGCTTGTAATCCCAGCATTTGGGAGGCTGAGACCGGAGGATCCGGGTTCGCGGCCAGCCTCAACTACCTAGTGAGGCACTCCGCAACTTAGTGAGACTCAGTTTCAAAATAAAAGAATAAAAAAATAGGACTAGGGGTATAGCTCGGAGGTAGAATGCCCCTGAGTTCAATCCCCAGTACCGCAAAAAAAAAAAAAAAAAAAAAAAAAAAAAAAAAAGAAAGAAAAGCCAGTTGACACAGGTACGTATGAAAAGCCAGATGCCAGGGTGTAAGTGATACTGGTCACAACTTCAGGGGCTTTCCTCCTCCATGGAAAAAAAATAAAGAAAAAAATGTTTCATGGGTGAATGAAAGAGTTGGGCCACATCAGTAATGGATCCCTGCCCGGCTTTCCTGAGCATCTCAGTCTGTTTTATCTCTACTTGAAACTGCATTACAAAACCCACTGAGTGAATCACGAGATAAGCCTTGTCTGGGAGATCTCTGCGTCCAGTAGGCACCTCTTCCAGAAAGCTTTGCTGCTGCTTCCCGGCAGCTGCAGGAGGCACCTGAGTAAGTCTGGACTGGGGAGAGGGCGAGAACCTCCATCTCCCTCCGCAGCTCAGCCCCAACATTTCACCTTCTCAGCAATCCTGGCTGCTTCTGACTTTAATGCCCCTTCCTTGCTACAGCAGGCTGCCTTTGGAAGATGCAGCCTTTCAAGTCCCCGTGTGCTGAGTACATCTATTCAAGTCAGAATGACCCAGAAGACCAAGGGTCCCTCGCACACGGTTCCCCTACACCCCATCTCTATTGGAGAGCCTTTGTTCTGCCAGAACTTTCTCTCAGCTATGTTTCGTTATGTAGGGCCAGTGGAAATGGTTTATCAATGTGTTTAAAATATGAATAAAGCTTGATTTATTTCCCACGTCATAAGCTGAAATATGGATAAAATACCATGTATTGACCTAATATCCCCAAGACTGTCATACAGGCCTCGTGATTTGGAGACATTCCTGTTATCTGAGCCTTCCTTTTGTTCCAAGAGGTCTGTTAGGATACCTCCCAAATATCCTCTTCCTTACCTCCTTTGTTCCAAAAGACCTTCAGGAAGTGACTGAGAGATCTGAGGTTAGCACAGAATCCAGGATGCATCACATTGCTTCTCTAGCAGCCCGGTCTGCAGGAGGCCAGAGGAGGAGGAGCGAGCCCAGGAAGGCCCGAAGGACTCTGGGAGCCAGCTCCAGAGCCAGGGTTGGAAGTGTAGACCCTAAGAGGAGACCACGTGCTTAGCCAGGCCACAGGGGAGAGACGCCATGACACTGTGAGCCCGTGACCTGTAGTGTCTCTGTGGCCTCTCCTCTGTGTCATCTGGCTAGACATCGCCAATGAGCAGCAGGGAACAGGACTGCAGCCCCGCTCTGCTCCCTCCCGTTTCTGAATGCCTGTGGAACCATACCCAGAAGGTCTATTGGAAATGCAAAGCTTCATCTTCACAGTCCAGGGCGATTTTGCCAATACCTTGTGATAGCCTTTTTCATTCTAAATGACAAGATAGGAAGCTTTGCCTTGCAGTAGCACCCCTAACTACCCCACCAGCAAGGAATCTCAAGTCACACTATTAATGTGGGAATTCGCATGCAATTTTAATGCTTAGGAAACTTTATCAAAATGTTTTATATTCAAAGTAATTATGAACCAATTTATGAAGAAATTTGTATATATTTTATGCAACAGCCTGAGAGGAAGGGAGGTAATTTGAAGTCATATTTCTCAGTGTTTCAATCCCTATTATTAAATGCAAGGCACCTTTGTTAAACTGAATGCAAAGAGCTTTTATTTTATACAAAATTATTGAATGTGCCTAGCCACATTAAATGTAACATTGCTAATTTCATGAGCTCTCAATATAAAAAGGGAAGTAATCATATTCATTTCAATTCCATTAGGTTTCAGGAACTAAAATACCTTTGACTTGACTCTATTCCTAAGTTGCATATACCTGATAGTTGCAATTTTATCAAAAGATAAAGCCAATGAGTACCAGAGTCTTAATTATAAAAAGTATTTTAAGGCTGACATGAAATATCAAAATTAAAAAAATGAACTATTTGTCATTTATAAAAATAATTTTGACCACTTATTACTTTTAATTTTCGTTTAAAAATAAATAAAAATTAGTTAATTAAACTAAGAACAAGCTAATTCTGAAAATTAAACGAGCTATTTAGATGTGATTTTGTATTCTTTCATCAGCTTTGGCAATCTGTGTTTTTCGTAGAACTTTCCATTTCATCCAAATGATCTCTGTGCTCCAACTTGGATATCTTCTACTGACCGGTCTTTCAGCTTTTCATCCTGTCTTGTTCTATGTCCAATAAGTCATTCTTCCCATCCACAGAGTTCTTTGTTTCAAATCTAATCTTCACTTCTAGAATGTACCTTTCATATTGTTTTATTGATTCCAAATCTCTTTTGAAATCTGATATTTTCTCTTCAATGTTGCACTCTTTTGCTCTTTGCACAGTATTTAATTGTTCACTTAAGGTCACAGAATGGTGGTCAGTCACACAGAAGGCAGCATCTATTTGCAGTTAAGAATAAGAGAAGTGTAATTTCCTCAACCGGAATAAGAGAAAGCAGTGATATAACTTTTTTTTGTGTGCGTGGTACTGGGGATTGAACTCAGGGGCATTCTACCTCCAAGCTACACCCCCAGTCCTATTTTTTATTTATTTTTGAAACAGGGTCTCACTAAGTTGCAGAGAGCCTCACTAAGTAGCTGAGGTTGGCTGTGAACCCAGATCCTCAGGTCTCAGCCTCCCAAGTACTGGGATTACAAGCGTGTGCCACCACGGCCGGCTAACATAACTAATTTTTATGCAGGAGGATTCTGATGAAGAAGAGAGGCTAACTGCACAGAAGTTGTAGTGACATTTCAGGCTTTGTGTAATAACCATCCCTTCAGCTCCGATGAAGGGATACACAGCTTCTGTCAGTGGTGCACTCTGACTCTCAAACCATGATGCAGACAACTGCCCTTCTGTTTGTATGTTTCTAATGAGGAGGGCTTGACCTAATGAGCTTGCTGTAATGAGGAGTGTATAATTCCTTTCAGATGAGACTTCAACAAGAACATGCTTTTGAGACTGATTGGTGAGTTAGGGGATCAGTGAGAAAAAGTACATTGCTTTTGGCAGAAATAATGCAAATACAATAATGGGCAGACATCTGTGTCCAAGTGAAAACAGTGTCTAGTCAGAGCTGTAGCTGAGCAGGTACTGATGCAGGAGTCCATGCTCTGCAGGACCCTGTGGGAGCCTCAAGGGCCAGTCTGCATTCTGCACACACTGCGGGAGCCTCGCTGTCCAGCCCGTGTTCTGCAGGACCTTGCAGGAGCCTTCTAGTCTACGTTCTGCACAATGCTGCTCATAGACCTCACGCCTTCCCACAGACTCCAAAGCAATCATCACGCGGCTCTTCTTACTTCAGGGTTTTTGCTGTTTAAACTGAGCGATGCGTGGATTTCATTATTTCGTTGGCATTCAGTGTTCTTCAGTTCTCCTGCATTCAAAAGCCCAACGGCTCTCTCTTCACAAACGCAGCAAAAGAGCATCTTCAGTTTAATCAAAACACAAAAATCAAACTTCAGTGTTGAAGAACTTCTTGTTGACTTTTTAAAGGGCCCTACGAGTGAAACCTACTCATTTCTTCTTCATAGTCTTCATTTCTGCATTAGCAGCAGGATTGGGCAGTTGAAAGAAAAGAGCAAGCTTTGTTATTGAAGTTCTTCGCTGCTTAGAGGAAACTGCCGAGTGTTAAGGAAATAATTGCTTGGAAAATGTATCGCTGAAAGCTTCGAGGCCACTCATAAAGGCAAGAACATTATCTATGAGCAAGAAAAGAACTGTCCTGAGTGGAAATTGCCGTAGCTCTGGCCACAGCTGCACTGGAAAGGATGTCACTCTCCTTGGATTCGTTCCCTTGCAGGATTGTCACCAAAGCTCCTCCAGGGTGAACTTGGGAAGGTCAATAGTGCAGGGGTGAAGAAGGAAACTAAAGTTGATAGCAGTGTTCTCTTTGTCAGCGGACAACATTTTTTATGTTATCAACCAAAAGATGTACATGATACTAACAAAGGACGAGTGAACCATGCTCCAGGAGTTGGTGCCCTGTGCTCCAGGGCAAGAGCTTCCCGGGGAAGTTCCCAGAGCCCCTTGCTTTGGGCCAGCTCATGTCTGCAAATGACTAGTTGTGCTCACATCCATCAGGTTTCCTCAGCAATGTTCAGTGGGCAAGAATACAAAGCATGTTCCATGTGGACACTGTAGTGGGTATGTTCCAAGAAGACTGACTGTGAGGAAGCCTGTAATCAAATTTTGCAAAACAAGGAACCATTGAGGAAAAAAAAAAAAAAGATTATCTATCGTGGGAAGATCATTAAAGAAAGGTATTAAATTTGCATACTTATAATTTATTGCAGATACATGGATTGCAGTTTCTTTCCCTCTTATCTCAATGGAGGTATGCATAGACACTTAGAAATGATTCTAATTTAACCGTCCTGCATCTTCGTCTGCTGAATCTGACACTCCTCCTGCCTCCTGCATGCCTCCCTGGCTGCTGTTGATGAAATAAAGACACTGTGTGAAGAACCACTGAGTCCCTGGAGGGCTGGCTCCATCAGCCCAGAGGTAGATAGTGCACTATGGGGTGTTGGTGGTCTAATCCCCCGCAGGCTGGCTGCATTGGGTGGGCTGCAGCACTCCATCATGAGTGCCTTCGCTTGGAGGCTCTGGACATTTCTCCATCACTTCTTCCTGCCTTGCAGAGGCTGGACTTCCTTCTGTAGCCTCCTCTGCTTCCTAGGGGCAGTATGGAAGTCAGATGAATGTCCTGAGCTGCCAGGTGTGTGCATTAATCTCTGCTGCCTGCAGGTGTGGGGTTCAGACTGCAGGGCTAATGAGAGCTCTTGCCTTTCCACCCCCTGCCGGGGCCTTCTGCTGTGTGGAAACTGGGTGTAACCACTGAGATTAAAAGGAAGGGTAAGCCGGAAGGGTTGGAAGGGTCGCAGTTATCCCAGCAAGAAAGAAAGGTCCTGTGCCAGGTGGCATCGGCAGGCAGAAAGGAATTAGAGTCTACCTGCTTTCCAGAAGCTTCCACATTGAGGGTGGAGTGGACTTGGAAAGGGAAGGAGCATGATGGGAAGGATTGGTTTTAGCAACACACCGGGGTGTGGTGGTGCTGCTCACCCTCCCCAGGCAGCCTGCTCATCCCCTGGGCCATGCCCGCTGGTCCTGTGTGGACCCCCGCTGCCACCTCTGTGGCCCTCTGACCCTCTACGGTCCTCTGGCGTTTCTGTCATTGTTGGACCTGTCTCCTTACAAACACCAGAAGAGAAGGGTGATCCTCACCATCTCTCTCCACAAAGCAGAAGTAAGGAAACTTTTTTTTTTTTCATTTCATTTGCTCAACATTCAAGAGCTGCAAGAGGGATCGAAACACCTAAAAGCCATGAATACTTGAGGGGCTGGAGCCAACACATTGCTTGTTTAAAAAAAAAACTCCTGAAAATGGCATGTTTTCAGAAAAAAAAAAAACACCTAAATGGAAAATAATTGAGGCAGTTTTTTAATGGAAAAAAGTAAATTGTATTTGAATTATCTTTAGTCAATTTACTGCATTCTTATTTCATTTAATTATATCTAAAAGCATTAGCAGTTATAAAAATGGTATTATTTTGCCTGAGGGTTATGTCAAAGTGGTGCTTTCTGTCACAAATCTATCATTATATTTCTATTTCACATCACTGTTTGGTAATTAGGAAGTCCACCTAATCTTTGTGGAGTATGAAGTGAACTTTAGATATGTAATTGCTTAAAAGTAGAAATTACTAGAATTAGTAAGTTAAGAATCGGGGCTAGCTCCTGAGGCACCCCACTTCCACTTAACACTTTGAGCAGTCTTGAAGAGTAAGGATGGGGTGAGGGGCTCTGCTTTCTGCTCCTGCCAACGGTACCTGCCCCCGCTGCAGGGTGGTGCCCAGGGTGCAGGGAGCTCTGCTCCAGTGAGGTCAACCTCCAGGACTAGGTTCCGTGGCTTTGGTTTGTTCAAGTACAGATTTCAATGAGAAGCAAGCTCCCCCGAAGAGTTTTCCAGAAAAATCCATGACTCACTCTAATTCTAAACAACAGTCAGACAACAATACGTAAAATGGCCTCTAAAGGGTTTATACTGAGTGTCTAGCATCAAGCAGTTCACAGGGGCCAATCGATTTAACTTCTGACAATGAGCTGGGGCTCCTCCTCACAGGTTAGGCAACTACACCATCAAGCCTTAGCCCAGAGCACAGCCAAGACTTGGGCAGTGAAAAATCACTGCAGTCCTAGAACTGGCCCTCCTACCCACCATGCTAGGCTGAGAGTCGAAATCACTCTGCCCAAACCAGCATGGAGAGAGGGCACAGAACCTCGCCATGGGTGCCCTCTCTGTGCAAAGCATGGATACAGGACACGCACTTATCTGCCAATACCCTCTGGGGGGACAGAAGGGGACAGAACCTCTCCGTGGGCACCCTCCATGTACACTGCAGGAGCAGCGGCCAGGCCAGCAGGGTTGAGCGGGCTGGTCCGAGGGAGCCTGCCCTGACGTCTCCCAGGCAGGTCAGCACAGACTCATTGTCTTGGCTCACAGGTTCTGAGAGCAGAGATGCAGGCCGAGGTTAGACAGAGACGTGTCTTCTCACCTCCGGGAGGATGAAGTCTGAGGTCACGTGTGCACCTTCTGACTCCTCCCGTGGCCTCTCCCTGTGGCTGGCAGATACTGTCTTCTCCCTGTGTACTCCTGGGTCCTCCCTCTGCGTCTGCTCCAGTCTCTTCTTCTTGTGAGGTCACTAGGTATGTTGAGTCAGGGCCACCTAAGAACCTCATTTTACCTCATTTACCCCTGCAATGACCCGTCCCCAGGTACAGACCCTTTGAGTGCTAGGGATCGTGGCTTTAGCACGAGTGTTAGGGCATGGGATACGGCACAGTCATGGTTACTGGAGACGGAAGGGGAAGGGCAGGGCAGGGCCCGGAGGGGCTCACCATCGGGGAGACATGCAGGGAGAGAGGAGGGAGGGGTGTGCAGGAGGTGAAGGGGCCGGGGCCGCATGGAACCTTGTGACCCAGAAGGTCCACTCTGTCCAGCCCAGAAATAGAAAGTGCAGAGGCACTCGCAGGCCTTGTGAGTTCTGGACAGCTCTGTCTGCCTCCACTCTTTCCTGCCTCTGTGCTAGGATTCTGCCATCCATTTGATTTTCCTCTGGGTGAGCACCTGACCCAAGCCTCCGACCCATTCTTGGGATGAGACTTGCCAGCCAGGTGCCAGCCTCTCATCTCTGCCTCCTGTCCACTCCACAGCGGCTGCCAGGTGACTGGTGAACCCCACATCACTGTCCTGCAGGGACCTGTCCTCCAGGGCACCACACACACTGGGGAGGCTTGTGGGATCCCCAAGGGAGGACTTTGGATGAAACAAATTCATTAGGGATTGAACCTAGGAACATCCTCCTCCAAGCTACACCCCCAGCCCTCTTTATTTTGAAAGAGGATCTTACAAGATTGCTGAGGGTCTTGTTAAGTGGCTAAGGCTGGCCTTGAACTTGAAAGCCTACTCTCTCAGCCTGGGATTATTATTATACTGGGATTACAGGCATGTGTCACAATGCCCAGCTCTTGGTAGTGAGATTTCTTGATTTATAACTCTAATGTTCTGGCATAGTTTCATTTTACTGCTAATTTTCCTTTCTCCAGAGGCTGACAAGAAGGAAAAGATGAATAAAAACTTTAGTTGATTCCCAATATTCCACATACCACCAAGCAATAAAAGCATTAGCAAAAACTTAGGAATTATAATTTAGCCTAACCTTATTACTAATGCATGAGAAATGTATCTAAGCAATTTAAATTAATAGTGTAGGTGTTACAGTGGTAACACAGTTGCTTTTTCCTAAGCCAGATAACAGGAATGTCTCCAAATCATGAGGCCTGCATGACAGTCTTGGGGATATTAGGTCAATACATGGTATTTTATCCATATTTCAGCTTATGAAGTGGGAAATAAATCAAGCTTTATTCATATTTTAAACACATTGACAAACCATTTCCACTGGCCCTATGCAACGAAACGTAGCTGAGAGAAAGTTCTGGCAGAACAAAGGCTCTCCAATAGAGATGGGGTGTAGGGGAACTGTGTGCGAGGGACCCTTGGTTTTCTGGGTCATTCTGACTTGAATAGATGTACTCAGCACACGGGGACTTGAAAGGCTGCATCTTCCAAAGGCAGCCTGCTGTAGCAAGGAAGGGGCATTAAAGTCAGCAGCAGCCAGGATTGCTGAGAAGGTGAAATGTTGGGGCTGAGCTGCGGAGGGAGATGGAGGTTCTCGCCCTCTCCCCAGTCCAGACTTACTCAGGTGCCTCCTGCAGCTGCTGGGAAGCAGCAGCAAAGCTTTCTGGAAGAGGTGCCTACTGGACGCAGAGATCTCCCAGACAAGGCTTATCTCGTGATTCACTCAGTGGGTTTTGTAATGCAGTTTCAAGTAGAGATAAAACAGACTGAGATGCTCAGGAAAGCCGGGCAGGGATCCATTACTGATGTGGCCCAACTCTCATTCACCCATGAATTTTTTTTCTATATATATTTTTTTCTTCCATGTGTCGGGGGCCTAGTCCAGCCGGCTAGACCTCGCCTTTAGATGGCGCCTGGCAGAGTGCCAGAAGCAGCTGCAGGTGGAAAACATTCTGGAGCTGCCCCACGCCAGAGCGCATGCACCAGCACGCCCGACTCGTGGCCGGCCCAGGTGAGAGCTGTATGAGACGCCTCGTGGCTTAGGCTCTGCGTGGCTTTAAGAGCCTCCACCCCTCGCCCAGAGAGCGGCTGCTGGAGAGAGTTGTTACTGGGGAAAGAGTTGTTGGGAAGTTGCTGGGCTGGGTTGCTGGGAGAAGTTCTGGGAGGAAGTGGTTGGGAAGAAGAAGCGGTTGGGAAGAGGTTGGCTGGGTTGCTGGGGAAGTCCTGGGAAGAAAGATTGTGGGTTGCTAGTGGAAGACAGGTTGCTAGAGAGAGGGGTTATTGGAAGTCTGTTGGAAAGGCACTATTTGGAAAGACGACTTCTGTACTGTGTTTGTTACTGCTTGTGCAGTGCCCTTGATCCCAGAAAGAGAGAGATATAATAAAAGAGGTTCGAACCAGCAACATTCAGGCAGCATCTTTATTGGGGCCTCATGGCTGAGGGTTCAGCCTGGGGCGCCCAATACCATGGAGGACTAAAGCCACTGAAGTTGAGACTAGTATCACTTACGTGGAGGACGTGGCCTCTGTGTTGCCTAATGTCAGGTACTTTGTTACAGTAAGGGAAAATGGACCCGTACATAAATATTCCATGAACAAGAGTAGATAGAAAAGGTAATCAAAATTATGCTGCTTGAATGATCAAAACACTTCACAGTTACTAGACTATCAACCTCAGTCTATGCCAACCCTCTCCTGACCACTTAACACGGCCTGCCCCAGACCCGACTGCACCCAGCTTCTAAACAATCGTCACCCTGGTGTGCACAAAGGCTGGGGTGCTTGCTCTCCCTCTGCCTGGGATGCTTTCCCCCCCCCCAAGTGTTGAGTGGCCAGGTCCTTGCCTGCTGAAATTTAATCTTCTCCTGTGTTCTAGGAGCTAAGTGGGAGGCTGAGACGCTTAAATGCCTTCATGGCCCCCGGTGCCGGCAGCTGCCATCTTGCCTGTGCGTCCAACCTGAGCAGCAATAAGCTGGGATTACGACCAGACGCAGAAGCAAGAGGAGAAAACACAGGAGTTTTTCCTCTGAGGTGCTCTGAAGCCCTGAGGTGCATGCTGGGAAGCAGAGAGCTGTGGATGGAGGGAGATCAAACCCATCTGAAGCACCGGGAACTGCCCCTGGGTGTGCCTCGCTGACCCCAGGACCTGGCCTCGCACGGCCATCCTGCGGTTCTCTAAACAGTGCTGCCGGTGGGAAGCTGTTCTGTTTTCTTTCCCTCTGGGATGCGATTTCATGCAGGTGTGCCGCATGGCAGTGCAGTGGCTCCTTGGTGCTCAGCTGAATAAGGTTTGGTAGGAAGGGAATGTCTGAGTCAGAAATTGGTAGCAATTTAAAGGTTGCCAAATTTCACCCTACCCAGGAGGACTCTGCTTGGCTCTTCAATACAGAAGGGTGTTTGCTGATGAGGTTCTTTCTTTCTTTCTTTCTTTCTTTCTTTCTTTCTTTCTTTCCTTCCTTCTTTCCTCTGCTTGAATGTGCACTCAGTAGTTCACCTGTAGTAGATTTTGTCATAAAATTACCAATATGCAATATTCCAGAACAACCTAACTCTCCGGCTTCCACATCCCATTTCCCATTCTTCCCAGGAGCCTCCTGGCCCCCAGGCTCCCAGGGGGACGGGCTCTCACTCAGCCACATTATCACCAGCCCAGAGTGAGCTCGGGCTCTCCAACAGGTGTCTTGCTTTTAAAATGGTGATGGTCGTTGGGCAAAATAAGAGAGGGAGGCATCAGGCCACCTGAGCCCCAGTGCAACGAGACGGCACCCGCCCTCCCGTGTTCCTGCTTTCCTTCTTCCACCTCCCTCTCCAACCTTCCACTTAAGATTGTGTTTCCTTTTTTTCTTCCCTGTGGACCACAGGGTCAGATGCCGGGATAACAGAAGAGAATCCTAAAAACAAACTGCATGAATTTGAACGTCATCTTCTGACCCTTCCAGAAAACAAGTCTCCCACCTCCCGGGGCTTCAGACAGGACTTTGTCAGAGCTGTGTTTACCCTGCCTCCAGGAGGAGTCTCCAGGAAGGAGCTGGTGGTGACCAAGCCCAGGCCAGCCAAGCTTCCCAGACACCACGGGGCGTTGCAAAGCTCTGTGCCATCCTGTAGAAGTGACTGCCCCTCCATCCATGATTTCCAAATTATAGATTATTTGATTTTAGCAGAACTTCACTAATTCTTAGCAAATTCTAGCTCTATAGCCTAACAAGTAAATCTAATAAAACCAGAGTTCTCTGACTGAAGCCGGAGCAGGCCAGTGGCTCCCTGCCTTCTGCTCCCACCTACCCTGCAGGTGGCCCAGGTGGAGACTGAGGCCCTTTCCCACACCACATCAGTGCTGGCCTGGCCCATAGCCCCCAGCTGCCCTGCAGCAGAGGCCCTGCACTGCCCCAGGCTTGCCTCGTGGCCATAGCAGAATATCCCTGTAAGATTCCCCAGTATCCCGTAAGATTCCAGAGAAACAGTCCTGGCAATTTTCCCTCTTTCCTCAGACTGCCTTAGTGACCTGTGCATGCACCTGCCCTAACGGTGGCCGCCCAGAGAGCAGCCAGGACCGGTGAACCTGCCCCTCTCTCCCACAGGCCCTGGATGCTGCAGAGGAAGGACTCACAGCACTCTGGTGCATTCACTCTCAGCAGACACTGCATGACAGATGTGTCTTAAAAGTCAGCCAACGAGGAAACACGGGGATGTTTTTCCTGGGAAAGCAGGTTAGTTATATTCAGGTCTTATTTCCAACTGGCCACCATGAAGTACCGCTGGGTGTTTTAACAGTATGTTCTCCAAATTCTTTCACTGGAATTACTTTGATGTTTTATTGACCACGTCTGCGGGTGACAAGTGAACCATGAACTGGTGTGGGATGTGGACATCGGCAGGGATGTTGGATGAAGGCTGGACTTCGCCTCTGTAGAGGCCTTGCCTTTCTACTCCTAGTTTACGGAAGAGCTCTAAGAACTGCCCTGTCTCCCACACAGAATACGGGCTTTCTGTCTAGCGTGGGGTTCCGGAGCACGGAGCACACAGACCATCACTCTGTAAGCAGGATGGGCAAGGCAAGGGCGGCTGAAATCCATGTTACTGACCGGCACCTTTCCACTCTCTGAGGACTGCTAGGCAGCAGGCAGAGGAACCTGGTGAACAGTGCTAAGACAGGAAGGGCTGTGCAAAGACAAAGACAGCTGCTAGGTGCATGGAGAAAGACAGGATCCTGGAGAAAAGACTGGGCGTGGCAGGTGGGGCCCCTTCTGGAGGCCACACCCCCTCAAGTAAGCCTGGAGGAGGCCACACCCTGCTCACTAGGCCCCTTCAGGAGGCCACGCCCCCTCAAGCCAGGCTGGAGGAGGCCACGCCCCCTCAGGTCAGCCTGGAGGAGGCCACACCCCGCTCACTAGGCCCCTTCAGGAGGCAATGCCCCCTCAAGCCAGGCTGGAGGAGGCCACTCCCCCTCAAGTCAGCCTGGAGGAGGCCACGTCCCCTCAAGTCAGCCTGGAGGAGGTCACACTGCTCACTAAGGCAGTTTCAGGAGACCCCACGTGATTAACATTGCTCTCCTCTGAGATTCCTGTAATAGACCTAATCTTAAAACACGCACCTTAAGCTGTGAATGATCATTAGTGTCACAGGACTCCTGGCTTCTCCGGACACGGAAGCACCCAGCCATCTGGCCAGAAGACCCAGCTGCACCCCAGTCAGCAGGCAGGCCTCCACAGGTATTCTTTTTGGTGTCCATCTTTCTCCTGGAGCAGTCGGGCTCCACGCTAGAGGCCCAGCCGCCCTACCTTGGAGGACTGCATTTAGCAGAGGCAGCGAAGTTTGCAAAGGTAGGGACCGAAGGGCTCATTACGCACACGCCGTCTCCTGATTAAATACATCGCAGTGTGAGCCTTCTTATTAGTCTCTGTTCCAGGCCGGCGTTCTATTTCAGGAAGTAACACAAGAAAGGGCATTTTTCCCTCCCAGGCGGTGCCGGCATTGTAGCCACACAGAGAGGTACAAATTGATTTACTTCTTTAAAAGGAGAGTCTTTCATCTGCTGCTCAGAACTATGGCCAGCCATTCACTGGCCTTCTCAAAAGACATTAAAGAAAAATGTTTAATCAAAGAAAAAATGATTATAAATATGGCTCTCACCAGCTTTTAAGGCTACCATTTCATAACCAGTTAAATAGCTTACAAACTTCCTTCTTTCTAAATGGACATGCAATTATAATTTTTCCCAATTGCATTCTAAAATTGGCATTTTTTTTAAGCACAGGATATTTTTTTGTGTGATGTGGTTCAGGTTGATAATTCTGCCTAATGGGACTTGCACAACTTTAAAACGGAAGAGAAAAACACATTGTGATTTAATTTGAGCACATCTAGATGAAATCTTCTAGAAAAATAAAATGGTTTGTCCTCTTGACAGTGGGCATTCTCAGCTACACACATTGTAGGAAGACTTCTGCATCTACCTGAGGACCACTAATAACTAACACTAATGATTAATGCTCAATAATAACTAGTCCTGATAACTAGTCTGGTAAGTGTGGTCACTAATAACTAGCCCTGATAACTAGCACTGTTATCTGATGCTCACTGATAACTAGCCCTCACTAGTGGTGCTGGGGGACCTGCCTGTGGAGGGTAGGCTGCTGCTGAAGGTCTTCAGTCCCAGTGGACTCTGTTGTGTCCCTGTCACCTGCAGGTGAAGGCGAGTCCTATTGCTCAGTGAGCTGTGAGCTCCTGACTCACGACTTTGTGACAACCTTTCATGGCAACTGAGGTGGCCAAAATGGTGCTGAGCATGAGACAGGATACAAGAAATAAATAGGTAGAAAGGAGGTAGACAGGAAGGAAAAGTAAACTATTGCTTTAATATAAGAACCTGGAAGCCGGGCGTGGTGGCGCACGCTTGTAATCCCAGCATTCGGGAGGTTGAGACCGGAGGATCCGGGTTCACAGCCAGCCTCAGCTACCTAGTGAGGCACTCCGCAACTTAGTGAGACTCGGTTTCAAAATAAAGAATAAAAAAATAGGACTGGGGGTACAGCTCGGAGGTAGAACGCCCCTGAGTTCAATCCCCAGTGCCGCAAAAAAAAAAAAAAAAGAACCTGGTACTAAAGTGCCACAGCCTCTACTCCCCAAACCAGTTCTCTTTCCCAGGCCTGTCTCTCCTAAATTCCTGGGAAATCTGTAGATCCTAGAGGTAACTGAAAGAAACTATAATTGCCCTGTGTATCGTTAACCAGACAGATACGCTATCTTGAGAAACCTGTAATGTAGGGGACTCTTCAGGTTATCTCTTGACCAGAGAATGAAGACTCAATCTGAGGACCCTAAGGATGACCAGACTACGAAACTATCAGAAGCTATCTCGGGACCACTGGACTGAGGTCATCCTCATGTGTCTTCTCCTACCCCCTATCATAAGAGCCCCTATTAAAAAAAAAAAAAAAAGAGCCTGAACTCCCCCCCCCCAGGCAACTCTCTCCCTCTTGAGGTGACCTGCATTCTCCTTTGAATGTGTAATTCCTACTTTTCTAAATAAACCTCTGTCTATGTCTCAGATTGGTGCACGCTGAAATTGTTTTCCACAAGGATCCTGTGGATCCCAAGTTGAGGAATCAGTCCTTCCCCTATGACAAGCACAATTTGAGTGTCATGAGAGGAGCAAGTGGCTGGGGAGGGAAAATTATAGAGAAGCCTGAACTGAGCTTTGGAGGTGATGAGGTCTAGAAACCAGTCCATCCAGGAAAAGCCCAAAGCAAGATAAGCTGTGACCGGCCAGTTTGATCCACCAGTTACCCTGACGTTTTGAACTGCAGTGTTGTGCTACGCAGAAGTTCATCTCATCCAAGTGTCTAGGTGCAATTCATCCTGCTTGTCTCTTTGCCATCTTCTGGAGACCAGAGGTGGTCCAGGCAGCTTCCGCAGAGGCTAAAGGAGGCAGCACGTCCTGCCCTGCGCTCCCTGCCCGGGTCCACTGGTCCTGGATCTGCTCCTGCTGTGCACCTAGGCTGAGCACAGCACTTGCTGGGGCCAGGGTCCTGCCCTGCACCCAGGCAGAATTTCCAAGGTCCTACAGTTCATTTTTCACACCCCAAAGGGACAGCAACCATATCTGATACATACTTCAGGTTTTGGGCTCCCTAAGGACAGGCCTATGTGAGCCAGGCAGGACCACAAGAGCTCCGTCATATGCTGTGATGAGCCCAAGGCTGTCAGCAAAAAAGGCTTGTGTAGTTTTCACTCTCCCTGCACATAGGTAACCTATTTATGACCTACAAACATCTACATGTTAAGACTCTAATGTGACCCTGGTCCCCAAGCTGAGGCCACCAGGGAAGAGAGAGCATTAATTTGCACAAAGTCAGGTCACAGGTCTGGTGGTCAGGTCAGCAGAACAGGGACTTACACTCTTTCTCTGAACTGGGACATGTGGGTTTAGCCACAATGTCTGCCCTCACAGGAAGGTGAGCTCTTTCCCTGCGGACTCTGTGGCAGCCAGCTCAACTTCCCAAGCCTCATTGTTTTCTCTCTTAAAAGTGCTTCACCTTCCATGGGGACAGGGAAAGGGTGGGTGTGATTTCAGGTGGGGCTGTGCATCAGCTGTGAGAGAGGAGCGTCTTGATCCCGAGACACAGAGAATCTGTGTTCAGGTGGGGCTGCTTTGTGAACTCTGACCCAACAACCCAAGAAGCTCACTGGGCCCTGTCTCTACACCTCTGAAGAGCCTCTTCAAACTCCCGTGATGGAAATACTGGTGTTGAACCTTAATGGCTTGTAGTGTGTCTCTACTTGGCCTGGCATTCCCTGATGGAAAGGATTCGGTTAAGGATCTTTTGCACACAGCAAAGTCTAGCAGAGGGTGTGCTCAATAAATAGCGGATCATTTTGAGGAAGACATGGAGGATGGGGCAATGCCAGTTGCACTGGGGCATGGTGGCCAGGGGCAGGGAGCAGAGATGCAGGCCAGAGGGTACCAGCTTGCATCAGGAAAGATGAGTAAGCCCAGAGATCGAACACACAGTGGGGGGCTGTGGTTAGCAATACTGAGTTATATGTTGAAAATAGGCTACGAAAGTAGATTTTAACTGTTCTTGCCACATGACTGTGGAAGGTGAGGGGTGCTAATTTGTTTATCTGCAGTAAGTATTTCACTGTGAATATATATATATATATATATATATATATATATATATATATATATATATATCAAGGCTCCAGTTATATGTATGAGATCCATATGATGAGAGAGAGAGAGAGAGAGAGAGAGAGAGAGAGAGAGAGAGAGAGAGAGAGAGGAAATGGAAGGAA
The DNA here is from genome assembly GCA_004027655.1 of Graphiurus murinus. NCBI lineage: Eukaryota > Metazoa > Chordata > Mammalia > Rodentia > Gliridae > Graphiurus > Graphiurus murinus. The sequence continues at coordinate 34,262 of PVLC010000459.1, read as the reverse complement.
GGGAAAAAGGAAGGCAAGAGAAAACTAGGGAAGGAGAGAAGGATGGATTGATTCAAATATTAATTTCTACTTAGAGTTGATAGGACTGGATTCAATTATTGGTTCCACCAAATTACCTCAAATATATGCTAGTCTAGAGTTTTGCAAAAAAGATCTCTATCTAATGCTATCAACGGAGAGATGACACGTCAATTATTACTGTATCAATAACACATTCATAATTACCACATTCTGTCATGAACACTAATGCTCGGGAGCCAAAGTCGGCTGTTTTCCCTAGAGAAGTCCCACTGCAGACATCTCCTAAGCAGGAGAGGGGTCGTTGACCTGTCAGACAGACTTATAAGGACCTTCGGGGCAGGAGATAGAGAAAGAACACGCGCATATGTCCTTCTGCCAGCATGGAGGAAAGAAATGTGAATTTCCCTGGTCAGGGGCGGGAGGTGGGTGCACTAGGGGCCTGGCTTCTAGCGGAGCCTCTGTGGGAACCAGGGAGGAGCCCAGGGTGGAAGCCCAGCCTGAGATGCACAGGGTGGGGCAGTCCTCACAACTGGCTTCCTCAACCCTCCACCTCCCTCTGTGGAATCCCTCTGCACAGGGGAGCCAGGAGCCGAGATCCACCTTTCCAAAGCCTTTTGCTGCCAGGATTCCAGAGGGAATTTAGGCCTAATTTGGGAAATGAGGTGAATAGGCAGAGTTGGAAGGCTTGGCTCTGGATGCGTGGGGCCCTGCATGGCCTGTCATCCCCTGACCACGTGGGACAGGCTCACACGGGAGCTGGTCACTGCAGAATCTGTTCCCACAGACACAATTTGGTGGACCTCCTGGTCCTTGGAAACAAAACCCTTTGTCTAAAGGAATTAGAGTGGTTTCTGTGCCTGGAACTAGATAGGACTTCTCTGCCCACAGTCTTTATCTCAGTGCTTTCTCCTGATCCCTTCCCAAAGATGTCTTGGATGTCACTGGGGTGGAGGCTCCAGAACTCCAGACACTGTTGACTTGGACTGAGATCAAGCTGCTCCAAAAAAAAAAAAAAAAACCCTACTTCATGGGTGTCTATGAACCCATAATCATTTTTGAATTAACCTAGAGTCTGGGGCAAGTCGGTGAAAACAGTTTTGGAGCAAGACCACAGTTGGATGGTGGACCCCAATCTCACAGCTCTGAAGCCATGGTCAAGGGAGGGTGTCCTGTATAACCAGCCCTCCCAGCAAGGGGAAGGGAGGGAGCCAGCCCTCAGGCCCTCACACTCTGTTCCTTGAAGCCCCAAGACTGCAGCCTCCAGCCCCCGCCCCCTCCGATCCCCGAACCTGCCTCGTGCTGCAGCTCACCTTTATCCAGTCCAGTCTCGACTGCCACCCAGGCCCCTCCTGATGCAGGTTTACCCTCTGCGTTCCACTTCCTGCTTCCTCGTGTCACTTTTCAGTGCTCGACTTGCCAGGTCAAGACTGGAGCAGCTCAGTGCCACCTGCAACCCTGGACCCACCTGGAGGGCCACTGTTGAGGCCCTGGGCCACACACAGGTAAGCTCCAGCCATGGACCTCCAGCTTCTGGTCCAGGCCCTGTGACTTTCAGCTGGGTCCTGACTGTGATGACCCTCAGTGGTTAGTCACAGGCCTGGACAGTAATAGACAGACAGACAAAAGGCAAAGCTTAGACTGAGCCTGGGCTGAGAGCCAGGAACTACACCCCGGAGGCATGGCCTGTTCCGGCCCCCTTTCCTCCTGAAATCGATCTGGGGGCAGGTTCCCTCCTCCCCTCCTTGGCTGAACCCAAAGCAGCTGTGTATAAATACAGTAGGGACCACCACATTCAAAGCTCTGCAGCTCAGATTAGTACGTGTGAAAGCGATTTTATGTCTATTTTGTTAGCTGTAAAAGTTGAAGCACTATTTTCCTATCTTTTTAAAGTTCCACTTTATCTGCTTATTTATAAGACAATTTCGTTTCAACTACAATTGCTTTATGGATTAATTATCACAATGATTATGTGAATATTTAATGCAACTTTATGGTGTTTACAGAGAGTATCTTGAAAATTAGCTGCCATGTATCAATAGGCTAATGTTAATAATTTACATTCATAAATGTAGTTTGACTTTCATTAGCAACAACTACTGGAAGATACGTGAACATATTACTGAAAATGCGAGCGCAGGGAGTTAAAGTGATCATTCATACAAGTATTCAAGCCGCTTCAGCGTCTGAAAATTACTTAGATAATTGTAAAAGTTGGGATTTTGGAGTTCCCGCATTTCCTAAAGCCGCGGTTGTTTCCATTTCTCATGTGCTAATAGCTCCTCATCTCCGTGTGCACCGGGGCCCATATGCGCCTCTAATGCAGATTTCAGTGTGATGAGACTCCCCTGTGTGTTGGAGCTTGAATGACTTAATTTTAGTGTTTATTTTCCACTAATGCTTTAATCTGAGCCTCCTGGTAATTTCCAGTGGAAGATGCTAAGCTTTGTTTGTGCTTCGTCTAAGTTATATTTCTGCTGGGTAAGAGTGGCTAGCCCTCCCTAGTCCTTGTTCCAGAGCCTCTAAGAAACTGAATATGACTTACAATTGGGGAAGTCTACATGCTGTAAAGGCCTTGGGGTCAGTGCTGCACTTTGCCCAGGACAAAGCACTTCTCTGATGCTCCCCAGGCAGCTGTGTGCTGCAGGGAGTGGCTCTCGGTGACGCACAGCCAGTGGCAGCAAAGAGTCCAGGCCACAATCTCTCCCCAGCTCATTTTATTTAATCACCATCCAGTCACCACCCTAATTCCACCAGGTGGGCATCCATCCTGTGAACTTCTGAATACTCAGTATCGAACACAGGGCCTAGAATACAGGAGCTGCTCCATCGACGTTCAATAGTTTGTTCAACTTCTACTGAGCACCTATGCAAGCGCTGCGCCCCAGCACAGCACAGCCTCCTTCCAGCCCCACAGTCCTCTCTCCTGAAGTGGACAGCCATGAGTCCACGGTGCTGGGCACGGCTCTCACACAGGTGGAGAACAGCTAACACTTGATGGTCAGCCTCCTGTGGCCGCTGTTTTGAAGGTCGCACTGACTCAGACTGTGCTCTTGGGATATCTGAGGTCGCCCTTCTTGCTGTGCGGGGAGGGGAAGATGGGAAGCTGGCTGGCACCAGCAGCGGCCCCTCAGGGCCCTGATGACCAACCCAAAGGAAGCAGTACGCTCCAGGGGCTCCACGCGCTTTATCTCATTGCCCCAACAAAGAACACCACACATGTACCATGTGACCCCCGCCCTGGGATTCCAGACGGAGGCCTGGAGAGAATCAGCGAGTCCGGCTCTGCATTCAGACTTTTATAAAGAATGGCAGGTGGGTTCTTTGGGGCATGAAACCAGATAACGCACACAAAGCGCTCGATGAATTTTACTGTAGTACTCCTTAGGGATTTCTTGGTAGCCAATCACACAGTTCCTCCTTGTACTTCACATGATCACAGCCTCTTTGCAGAGCCACCCTGGACCTCCCCTAGGTCAGCAGAGGGAAGGATCCGTTGGCCTGGCTGCCTCTGAGCACAGAACTTGAGCACATTGTAAGTAAAAGTAAAATGAAGGCTTGTTTGACTCTGCCCCAGCCCGGGCACACCGAGGTGTCTCACCCCAGCTGACTGTCATCCAAGCTGCTCCCCGACATGCATGGATAATTTGGTTTAAAAAAATGAGAGAAGTGGCTGGGCACAGTGGCACATGCCTGGGAGACTGAGACAGGGGAATCAGAGGTTCAAGGACAGCCTCAACAACTTAGGGAAACTCTCAGCAACCTAGATTCAAAACAAACAAAGTAAATAAACAAAAAGGGCTGAGGATGTAGCTTAGAGGTAGAAGTCTCCTTGGTTCAATCCCTAGTACTCCCCCACCCCCCAACACACACACACAAAAAGAGTGAGAGAGAGAAGTGTTTTGCACAATTCTGTTCTGGGTAAATAGTCACAGTTTTTTTTTTCATTTCTCCACAGTTTCTTGTGCTTTATTGGTTTCATTTTACTTTGAGAGATGAAACACATTTATGTTCTGTCAAAGGAGCCCCAAGGAATTTAGAAATCTTTTTCATGTGAAGGAGAAAGGCAATAAAAAAAATAAATAAATAAGGACTTAGAAAACTTAAAATTTCTACTTTTACCATGAGAGAATATGAAAAAAATTGACTTCTCTGTTTATAAGATACTGCTAATGTCTGTTTCCATTTTCATAATGCAAATAATCCGACTTCTTAGAGTCTCACAGGGAAGGCTTGTTTATCTTCAGTGGAAAACTCACCAGCCATGTGATGTTCAACAAGGATCCTGGAACTCCACGTTCAAGCCAACCTCCCCTGTCACGACTCCAGTCAGTTCAGCCTCGTGTCCTCCCAGACCCACCAAGAGCCTGCACACCCTCTAACAGTGTGAAATGTCACCGTTGCAGTCCCTCAAAAGAGCTCAGGCATGCAGGCTTCAGTCCCTACCTGTGGACCGATTTTCTTTTGTTTTTACAAGTTTCTATTCCATTCGGGAAATGGACTTGCAGGCAGGTTCCTTCGTGGAAGGAAGCCAGCCCTGAGCTATCCATCTGGCCCTGAGCTGTCCTCAGATCCCCTCACCGTCCACACTGGCCACCCGTGAGATGCATGCACCCCAGGCCACCTGCTGCCTGGGGCATTTCATGCTGACCTATCACATGCAGCGTGTTCATGCACAGGGAGATGAGACATGGAAGACACCTCAGGGCGGGTCTGCACATCCCAGCTGCCCCGTGACCTGGGCATGGTGCTCTCCTCCTCAGCCTCAACTTTTCTTTTTTTTCTTTTTTTTTTTTTTTTGGCACTGGGGATTGAATCCAGGGATCTTCTACCTCTGAGGTACACCCCCAGCCCTATATTATTTTGAAATGGGGTCTCCCTAAGTGGCTGAGGGTCTCTCTCACTAAGTTTCTGAGACTGGCCTCCAAGCTGTGATCCTCCTATCTTAGCTTCCCAAGTCCTGGGATTACAGGCATGCACTACCATCCTAGACAGCATTTTCACTGCTGTAGTCCAAAACAAAGGGCCATATGACTTAGAGGAAGGAAGATTTCTTTGCTCAGTTTCCTGGAGATTCCAGGTTTCGTCCATGTGAAGCTCAGGGGTCAGTGGTGGGAAGCAGAGAGAGGAAGAGAGCCAGGCTCTGCTCTCACATTGTGGGGATGGGAGAGAGAGAGAGAGAGAGAGAGAGAGAGAGAGAGAGAGAGAGAGAGAGAGAGAGAGAGCGCAGGGATAGGGAAGAACCACATATAATCTAAAGGCCGCACCCCCAACGACCCCTTCTCAGCTACCAAGCCCTGCTTCCAGCATTGCTGCTCTCATGTTTCCGTGAGGACCAGGGGGGCATTCTAAATCCAAACCATTACAGCCACCAGGCTGTAATGGTGGCTCTTAAAAGCAAAAACCCACCAAATCGCAATGGGAACAGTCTGTGTATTACAGTTTGTCTACTTAGGTTAGTAGCTAAGGCAAACAAGACCAAATAGCAAGCAGCATGGCACTCTCTATCATCAAGGACAGAGTAGGAAGGGACACCAGAGCATCCCAAGGACAGGGGAAAGGGGCTTAAGACCAGCATCACCTGTGCAGCCAGCCAGAAGGTCTGGCCTACCCAGGGGCTCTTGGGTCTTGTGGGAGAGGCGCCTACAGCTCTTACCAGGTGAAGACCGGTCAAAGGGACCGTTTGAAACACCAAAATGTGTCTGAAGGTGGACAAGAGAGAGTAGATAGACTTGCTCCCAGGTATTTGGAGGAGGCCACCGCCAACGTGAAATGGTAGGCTAGGAAGCATCGCCCTGGTGATCTGGACTTTGTAGAAGCACCATGAGTCTCACAGGCCCAGGCTGAGGGGCCCTTTGCACCCAGAACAGTGCCTCGCCTTTCTCTCCAGAGCGAAGCTCACCACAGTTATCAGACAATCCGGATTTAAAGGCGAGGTGACTTGAAATCCAGGGGACTTGAAATCTGAAATGGGTCAGCTGCCTTTCCATCCTTCATGTGCTAATTCTTCTCGTTCAGAGAACAGCTCAGCTGTTAACGGGCAAGAAATATTTTGAGATTTATATGAGAAGCGCCATGTCTGGAAACAAGCCCTGGCCTGGAGGCCTGTAGGGAACTCAGAATGGCTGAGTCTCAAGACGGTCCCTAGCCCTGCGGCTGGAGGGCATTCAGAAGGAAATGGAGTTTGTTACGTCCCCTCCGTCAACAGGCTAGCAGATGAATTTTTCACTGCAGACAGAAATGATGAACATTGTGGAGATATAAGCAATGCCAAAATATCCTCTCCCAGTGTCATTCATAAAGAGCTCTCGATTTCCTTATTTATTTAATTTTTGTGTGGATATGGTGCTGGCTATTAAGCCCAGGGTCATTCTACCTCTGAGCTACACCCTCACCCCTGTTTTATTTTTTTTATTTGGAACCAAGGTCTCACTAAGTTGATGCTAGCCTTACTGAGTTACTGAGACTGGTTTCAAACCTGTGATCCTCCTGTCTCAAACTCCCAAGTACTAGGATTACAGGCATGCACCACCACACCCACCTGACTGCCTAATTTATAATATTGAAGTAGAGTTTGTGACTTTATAGAAATCAGCTCACAATATCTTTATTAATTATAGATTTTACTGTCAGTGTAATGAATTTGGTTTCACCTTGTATAATAAGAACCTTGACTTTAAGAGCATGCTTCTTTGAATGTGCTGTGACTAATTCGAAAATAAAATAATAATAATAATAATAAAAAAACACTGCATCCTTTCTGCCTTCCTGTCTACTTATCTTTCAGGATACCCAAAGTTAGAGTTTGCCTTTAATTTTCTCAGCTGTCTTCACCCCTATATTTTCTAATACAATTAGTTTTCTGGTTTTGTAATGTGTTTCTTAGATTCTAACTAGTTGAATAGCACACATACACACACATACATACACACACACACACACACACACACACACATCTTTCTTTTGCTGAAATAGTGCTTTTTAACATAACATTTCTTTGCATTTATAGCTTATGGCACTATTCCATGAATAGGACATTTCCTCAGCCTAGGACCCAGGCAGCTCCTGGGCTGTTCCTCTTCCACAAGCCAATGCAGAAGGTGTGGCCGACACGGAGCCCCACACCTGACCACACCGTGTGCCCTCTTCACTGGAAGGCATGCCTTCAGGTGCAGCCCCGTTCTCTCTACCGCAGTTGACAGCACTAAGCTTCCTCTCTTTTCCTTCCTGTCCTTGTTTATTGGAATCACTTGTGTTTATTAATGTTCTTAACTGTAGGATATCAGAAGACAAAGACACACGCACACACACACACACACATATACACATATATGTACAAATGAACATATAATGCATACATTTTTTTTTTCAGTACTAGGGATGGAACCCAGGGGCATTTTACCTCTGAGCTATAACTCCAGCCCTAATTTTTATTCTTTACTTTGAAACAGGGTCTCACTAAATTGCAGAGGGCCTCACTAAGTTGCTAAGGCTGGCCACAAACCTGGATCTTCCGGTCTCGGCCTCCCAAGTACTGGGATTACAAGAGTGCACCACCATGCCCAGCTTAGTAGCTCCATCATTCTAAGGTGACTTGCACAGAAGAATTAGCTGGTCCTAGAAGATGCCTGGATCCTCCCCGGGATTCTGATCCTGTATTCTGCAGCCACATCTCAGGAACCTATTTCAGCAATCATCTTAATTCATCAAAAGCAGCCGCTTCAGAGAAACCTGCCAATGGTCCTGGCTGAGCCATGACTCGGCCCCTGGGCTTCACAGTCTTGGAAAGCAAGACTCTGTCCCAGGTTATCACGATAGCATCCTGAATATGCAGCCTGTTTGCCTACTAGCTTTATTCACTCACTGCTGCCCACATGACCTTGATGTTTTGACACTACGTTTCCGAGTTTTGATGTTCTTAATTAGGAACTGATGTTAAAGGTCACATAACAGGCTTAGTTGGTGGTGAACACTGAGTAGCCATTCAAGAGCTTGTGCAGTCAAGTGTTTGGCCCACTGGTTCCCAACCATGGCCGTGACCCACAGTCCTGCGCTCTGCCCACTTCTAGAGAAAGACTTCTTTTCATCTTGAGTAGCATTTCATTTCCATTTAAAACAATTCTGACACCGTACCAGCCAGCAGATGAATTTAGCAATTTAATACCTTTCTGAATTGTATAGTTAGTATAAAGTCATACTCATTTCCATTAATCTTTGAACATTGACATTTCGCTCTTCTATCAAATTAAAGAAACTTCCAACATACATCTAACTGATACTTCCAAAATACTTCTATCTGATACTTTAAGACCATTTTCATTTCCTTCCTTCTTGTTTTGTCCTATTTGTTTATCCTACTGTTTTCTCTATTTTTATTTTTTGGTTTTTATTTTTCCTTCCTTCCTTCCTTTCTTCCTTCCTTCCTTCCTTCCTTCCTTCCTTCCTTCCTTCTTTCCTCCTCCCTCCCTCCCTCTCTCTCACTTTCTTTTTTTTTCTTTCTATTTCTGAGCCATACCCCTGCCCCACTTTATTTTTAATTTTGAAACAGGGTCTCGCTAAGTTGCTGAGGCTGGCTTATACCTGCAATGCTCCTGTCTCAGTCTCCCAAGTACCTGGAGATGGGCACCACCATGCCTGGCCTATTCCATATTTTCTATCTCCCAAATAAAGTCATCTTACAACACAGTTAAATTGATGGGGTTTGTGCTCAAATGCCTGGGCTCAACTGTCACCTCTTGCAGTTAGGAGAGTTATTTTAGACAAATTATCTGCTCTCTCTTTGCTTTCCCATCCAAAGAGCGGGGATGCCAGTGGTGTCTGTCTCATAGGATTGGCGTCAGGATTAAATTAACCAACTTACAACACATAGAATTCTACCAGACGCAAAGTAATTACTCAAATATGTTGGCTGTAGTGGCAAGGAATAAACTAAAATACAAAATAATTTGAATATGCAAACTATATATTCTCAGCAATGGTGATACTAAACAATGAAGTCGAGCATAACATGAGAAGGATGAGCCATTTCTAGGTGGGATAATAAAATATATACATATGTACACATACTTCTTCGCTCATGGGATTAAATGCAAATAGTCTTTGTCTAACTCCTAGCTAAACAGAATGAAACAAAAAATATCATGATTTAAATTTGGAAAATTTACATGGCTCCATGTCAGGGAGCCACATCCCACATTATACTAATTCTGGGGTTTTTCACTCTAGAGATAGAAACGAAATTTAGCCAGCAATGTTCTTTGTGTTTTCAATAATTTTAAAGAGAAGTCGGTGTTTTACAGAAGAGATAAAATAACGATAGAGTGAAATTAAATGACAACAGAGAGAACTGACTTTCAAAGGCAATGAAAAAAGGCCAGAAATAACATGGGTGATAAAAAAATGAGAAGCAGGAGTGGTACAGCAGAGCGAAAAGCCAATATTGAAGACAGAAAATCTTGTTAGCTTAGAACAGTTCAAACTGGGTTTTTGTTTTTTTTATCATCATTATTATAACCAATTTCTAAAGAAAAATGTTAGGCTAAAATGAAATTTACAACAAATACCATCTGAGAAGCTCTTCATAATAAATTCAAAGGGACAATACAATCCCTCAGAAATTTTAGGAAAATAAGAAAAAAAAATAAGCAATTTTTGAAGGCGCAAATATGAAAAGCAAAGGAAATCGTCCAAGTCATTGTTATTCAAAACAATGCTGCTCGATAAACAAGTGTCAGTATTTTGCCTGTCAATTTCAGCATGCGTTTACATGTTAGGACATTAGTGCCCATGGAATATGCAGTCCAGCATTCAGCTATTGGACCATGAGTAGTAGGGAATTTTAAACATTTCACTCAATATGAGATTTTAATGTCTATAAATTTATCCTAAGGTGTGCATGCAATCAATTATGGATTTTTTTTATTGAACTATTATTAACAACAGAATTTTTTAAAGAAACCTAAGTATTCAAACAGAAGGGGATTAAATACACGGAGGAGTACTACATCTCTAAGAATCCTGTCACCTGCTCTGCTTGGGTTTTGCCCCCGTCCTTTCTCTTTGCCGAACTTTGGCAGCTGTGCCCTGTCCCTGCCTGCCCCATGCACATGCTCCATTCCTTACCTGCTGGCCCTCTTATCTGCTCGTCTGTCCCTTATGCCCTCTTTCTCAGGCTCAGCAGCTGGCTTGCGGCTTCTCAGGCATAGCCACTCTCTTGGGGTTCTTGGTGATTTGGGGTTTACGAGTGAACCCTACAGTGTGTGGCTTTGGGTGCCTGACACCTACCTAGAGTCACCCGGTCCTCCACTGAAACCATTCTCCCATCCACAGAAGACCTGACCTGCATCCCCACACCTGCTCCCACCTCAAATGCCCCTCTGGCCATAGCTCCCTGCTGACTGTCATAGACCTATGCTCAAAGGGACTCTCTAGGACCTTCTGCAACCTGCTGCCATTTCTTGCTGTACTTATTCTCCCACTGTTGGACTACTCTTCCATTTCTCTCTCTTCATACAAACCTCTGATAGACAGTACCTCACCATCCTGCCATCAGCTGGAAACTCTGACACATACAGAAAGAAAACAGAAGAAGGTGGTAGTCAGCTTTCCATCACTGTAACAAAACACCGAAGGTGATCAGCTCATGGGAGGAAAGGTCCCTTTTGGCTCAGTTTTCGAGCCTTCAGTCCATGGCCGTTTGGCCCCGTTGTTTTGGGGCCTGTGACCACACGTCCTAGGGGGAGCAAGACGGAGAGCAAAACTGCTCTCAAGGCCAGTACAGGAACAAGCAAAGAGGAAGAGACTGGGCCCCACCCCAGCCCCTTGGAGGGCATGCCCCCAGTGAATATATTTCCTGAAAGAACAGGCCTAGTTCCTGCATTTTTTTTGTTTAATTAACCCAAATTTGTCTTAAAAGAATTAACAAGAAGAAACTAAAAAATGTTTTGTTTTTCCTAATTTCACAAAGTAATAGAGTTACTTTAACAAAGCAATAATGGCCAGGATGAAGTAACTGGCAGAACTCAAGGCTCAAGGTTCCAACATAAACTCCCTCTCCAGACACTGGAGACAGTTGGTCCAGAGCAGGAAGGTCCCCACTGAATAAGAGGGCACTCAGCGATCCTGAAGCCGGTCCAGGGTGCTCGTCCCCCTAGCCCTGGATAGGCTGACTTCTTCCATTCCAAGACCATGGCCAGCACAGACCTCCTGTACCTGCTGCAGGACACAGCCTGCTGCACTAACACAAGCCAGAAATGAAGTCTCCAAACCCAGAGCCCAAGGCGTGCATGTTGTCCATCACAATCCCCAGTATAACCTGATGAATCGTTCACACTAACCATGCAGTTAACTCGGAGCCTTTCAGCCACCTGTCGTCACTGCCTGCATCCACAGCGTGTACAAGACAACCACACAGGACTAGGGTGCCACTAGGGTGCTGTGAGGGTTTGGACCTGGATGTACCCCAAGGCTTCTGCATCGAAGGCTTGGTCTCCAGTTACAAGGGCTTTGACCTCATCAAGGGATTTACCCACTGATGGACTGAAGGACTCATGATTCAGGGGGCTGTCAGGAGGGGTGGAAACTTAGGAGGCGGGGCCTCACTGGAAGAAGTATGTTCTGGTGGTGTGCATTCAAAGGCCCTATCTTGTCCCTGGATTCCTCCTCCTCCTCCTCCTCCTCTTCCTCCTCCTCCTCCTTCCTTTTCTTCTCCTCTTCCTCCATCTTCTCCTTCCTCCCCCTCTTCTTCTCCTCTTCCTTTCCTCCTCCTCCTTCTTCCTCCTCCTTCTCCCTTTCCTCCTCCTCCTCTTCCTTCTCCTCCTCCTTCTTCCTTTTCTTCTCCTCCTCCTCCATCTTCTCCCTCCTCTTCCTCTTCTTCTCTTTTCCTCCTCCTTCTTCCTTCCTTCTTCGTCCTCTCCTTCTCCTTTTCCTCCTCCTCCTCTTCCTCCTCCCCCTCCTCTTCCTCTCTCTCTCTCTCCCCTTTCCACCATGAGCTAGGCAGCTCTACTCCACCGCACCCTCTTTTCCACGATGTCCTGGCACCCCACAGTACCAGAAACGATGAAGCCAATTGACCATGGACTGAAACCTCTGAAATGGTGAACCAAAATAACCTTTTTCTCCTTGAAGTTGATTTTGTCTGGCATTTTGTCACAGAGATGGGAAGGTGACTAAGTGAGGTGCTATGTGAGAAGATGGATGAGTGTCTAGCACAGAGCAGACTCGAATGATAGGGGTTGTGATATTATCTATCAATCATTAAAGTTTGGCTGTTTGTACTTTTTTTGTACTTTATTGAAGACCCACCCTATATCCATGAAAATTCCTGCAGGGTGTTGTACGCTCTTCCAGCGTGTTATTTGACTGGCACTGTCCTTCAGAGGAAACCGGTAAATATTCTGTCATCTTAAAATATGGTTCATAAGCCAGGTGTGGTGGCACACACTTGTAATCCCAGCACTTGGGAGGCTGAGATGGGAGGATCAGAGGTTCGCAGCCAGCCTCAGCTACTTCATGAGGCCCTCCACAACTTGGTGAGACCCTGTTTCAAAATAAAAATAAAAAATAGAGCTGGGGGGGTTGTAGCTCAGAGGTAGAATGCCCGGAGTTCAATCCCCAGTACCACCAAAAGAAAGAAAGTATGGTTCATAATTGCCCTGCCTCACAATCCTGTGGTGACTTAATGCAAGACAAAATGCACAAGAGACGTGTGATTGTTCAGGGGACACTACAAAGTGGCTCCTCTTTCTTAATCCAACTTGCAATGGGTTTAATTTTGAAAGGAATATAATGCTTCATTAAAAATCTTTCGTGCTACTTGATAATGAAGATGTGATTGTTTTTAATGACTTTTCTATTAGGACTTTCACAAAGGATTTGAATTCACACAGTAACAGCAAGGGAGGCCCTGACTGTGAAACCCGATTCCAACTCTGGTATTCCAGCTTAGCTTCTCCTTTGTGACAAGTATTCTAAAGAGCACTCATCCAGGCTGAAGAGTGGATTTGGACAATTGTAGAATTAATTCTCCCAGATGCTTATTTTATTCTCTCCATTCTTCATGAAACATCAATAAGACCAACTTTCAATCTATTTCGGACTGAAGGATGCGTATTTCAAAACAGGCTCTTGGACTCCTCGTCCTGTGAAGCCAGCAGAACTTGGGCAACTCAGTCACTGAACATCTATTTTTGGTGATGACTTCTACCCACAGAAAAATGCAGTGAAGTCAGTATGGCTCTGGAAAGCCTTTTAGAAGTTCTTCCTCTCTGGGAAAAAAATCTCATAAATGTGAATAATATCTTTCCATTAGTGTGACATGGCATTTATCTTTGTAGATTAAGAAAATGAATCAGCTGGCAACCTCTCCCTCAGGCAGGCTGCAGGTCCATGACAAGAGTGTCATTGGCTGGGACTTTAGCACTAGCAATTGACTCCTTCCAAACATGGGTGGAGAGTGAGTTCGCTGGGCCCTCTTCCCGGGGCAGAGCAAGTACACTTGCTGAGGCTGCTTCTATCAAAGGGACCACTGGGGAGGGTCCTCATTAGCACTGGGGGCAGATCTGGGGGCACACATGCACAACTTAACACAAAATAGTAATGCTTTTTCCGCTTGAGAAGGAAAAGGTTTTCTGACATTCAAGAAACAGCCTGTGTAGGGAGGTGGTATCGTTTAAGGCCTTGTGGTTGTGGGTACTTTTCCTGCAAGTGAACTGCTGGATATGTTTAAAGACTCTTTAACCAAAAGGTGTTACATGCATACAAAGAGCCAGAGATACGAAGGGAAAACCCTGGTTCAGATTGTAAAAATTCCGAGTCCTTATGGGGAAACGGAATGCTAATATACAGATTAGTATAGGACAGGACATAACAAGCAGGATGTTTCTGTTCACCTGTACAATTTGGAATCACCTGCAGTTTTCACTGATATTTTTACTGGCCATGTAGAGATATTCGTGGCATCCAATAGAAACGTTCCAAAGGATCGGAATCGAATTGGCTATATCGCGAAATATGAAGCAATTCCCACTGGGCTGTCAGATCCCTGGAAGAGCATCTGCATTCGGAACATGTAGGTCACTTCGCCAATTCAAAGCAAATCAGATAGATATAGATGACTGATAGGTAGGTAGATAATAGATGATGGATAGTTATATAGATGATAGGTGGGTGCATAGATAAATGTGAGATAGACAGGTATATAAATACAGCAATGATACATGGTTGATAGAAAAATATATCCATGATAGATAGATATGGACTGATAAAGACGGATATACAGATAAATCGGTGGTAGGTAGATCTATAGATACATAGATGATAGATGATTGACAGATACATAGATGATAGATATAGACTGATAAAGACAGGTATACAGATAAATAGGTGGTAGGTAGATCTATGGATACATAGATAGACGACTGACAGAGATACACAGATAGATAGATGGATGTGTGCAGACACAGATGGTGGAAGCAACCCTGTCAGTCATATGGATTTATCTACTTAGTACTTTACTTGCATCAAAATGTGTTTAGCTGGAGTGTTGGCACCTCTCACTTCTAGTCCATGAATTTAAGCATCTTATCAAAACCTCAGAGTTCCATGAAAGTAATTTCACAAGGGATTCAGTTTGAACATACACAACATATACATACACTTGCACACACATACATGCACACACGTGTAAAGGGGCTCTGGACACACCACCCTAGAGAGGCCAGGTCCTCAAGCACAGAGACACTCCATGTTCAGCAGGAGCATGTGCTGCTGCTCAACTGAAGGCAGGTCGTTTCCTCAGGGTTGGTTCTAAGAGCCAGAGGGCCAGAGGGCCTCTCTCACCCCTGACTAGGGTTTGCTGCTCCAATCCTACTTAATTTGGACATGAATTTTGCACAGCCTACCTGACCTCACCTAGATTGTCAACCTGTAAAAGTTTGACATCCATTTTAACAGTCAATTATGTGGATTAGTTAGATTTAAGACTGTAGGGGCAAGGAGGATCTAAACCACCTATCAGGTCAACTTTTCAGAGACGAACAACTGTGAAAGTGTGGAAAGGGGTCCTAAGGTAAGAACGTCTCTGAAGTAAACAAGACCCTTGTTTTAATGTAAGGTTTGGGGACACACAGAGGAGTATAGGAGAACTCCTACTGTGCTGTGAGTCTGTTGAAGAACCTTGGCAGACCGTCAAGGGACACCGGGTGCTACCTCAACACCTCCCACACCTGGGAGAATCT
Source organism: Graphiurus murinus (assembly GCA_004027655.1). Lineage (NCBI taxonomy): Eukaryota > Metazoa > Chordata > Mammalia > Rodentia > Gliridae > Graphiurus > Graphiurus murinus. Next base: position 19,008 of record PVLC010000459.1, on the reverse strand, counting down.
AGAGAGTAGGAAGGGCCTGCAGGGAGGTGCTCAGGGCTGCACTCTCAAACTCCCTTAAACTCTGGCCAGGCAGGACCCAGCAGTGAGGCAGGAAGGGGAGCATCTACCTTCTCATGCAAGCTGTACCTTCAAAGTACAGATGCCACCTCCAGGCAGTACCCTCTGGTGGGGCCCAGCACAAAGAGGAAATCAAGGACAGGGATTTGGGAATTGAGTATTTGGGGGACTTCATCCAAGAAGAATTTACTTTAGATGGTCATTCCTTTATTGGGATTGGAATACAGGAGAAAGTTTGTGCAGTTTGCATTTCAAGTGCTTTCTAACTCTATTAACTTGTGGAATACGAATGAGCATGAGGCCCAGATGGGCTGTGACCCCAGCCTGGGAGCGCTCCCCTCTTCTAGCTGTGTTTGCTTGGAGCTGAGCACACTGATCTCAGTATAATTAGGTGGTGCTTTGATTTCTCCTCCATGTTCACGATCTGTTTATTTACCTGGGGAGGAGAAAACAAAATGCCACATGCACTGGGCTCAGATAACCAGCCCTCTAGTGAAATGCCATTTCATTCAATCACTACAAAACTCAGCACTTCCAAGACATCAACTAAGTGCTGCCCTTTGTAAGGATGAAGTCAGCCATCCCTTCCTACACGTGTGCTGTTTCGAATGTAATAACCCCTCCCATCATGTCCTGGTTCTCATCCACGCCAGGCAGAGACAGGAAGGAGGAGGCACCGGTGATGGCGTCATCTGTCCCCCATTGTTAAGGAAGAGTGAACATTCCCATCTGATTCAGCGCCAGCAGTTGCATAGTCTGAAATTCAGTGTGCTCCTCACTAAGGAAGAGGGAAAAAAATGAGACTGAAAATCCAAAGGCTCTGTATTGGATTGTGGCTTCCTTTCTTCACGATAGAAATTGTCCTTTAAGAAGGACGCTGAAAGGAGTCAAGCTCTGGGAGTGGACGACGTCCATTCTCCCACGTGGCATCGAATGCTTTGACTAGGAGGAGGACGGCCATGCAGCAATGGCCAAGGTCCATCACTAAGAAGGAGAGGGAATGAACAAAGAACATAGGTGCTCTGAATCTCAGCTTCCTCGTCTTTCCAAAGGTGATAATTGTTCCTGTCTGCTGTGTAGACTCACAGGTATCAAGCAAGGTAAAGCTCCTTTACCTAGTTTTGAAATTCTCCAGCCTTTTATTAGAGGTAAGAAGTCAAGGGAAGGTTCAGGGACTCGGAGCATGGAAGAGCCTCAGCAAAAAAGGCTGGGCAGGGTCTCAAGATGGACAGGGCCCTGCTCTAGTGAGCACTTTGCCCTGCAGGGTCTGCATGCCAGGCCTGTTTGGGCATTGTGCAGGCAGATGCCCACGAAAGAATTCTGACTGAAGAAAGGGATTCCACCCCACTTTCTAAGAAACCCTTTCTGACAACATTGGATTCCACACTAATGGACTGATACCCTCCCCCAGGTGGCATAAGACAGTCCTCTCAGAACATGACCACCAACCCATGGCACGGGGAGTTATTAGGAAATGTGAAGAAACAGTAAACGTCGACTTCTGCTGCACACATTTTGGTCACATCATTCATTCAGATCCTGCTTGCAACAGAGGGTGGGGGGAGCCACTGATATACTTTCTTCCTCTAAAGCACTTAATTTTATCCTTAGAAATGCCCCATGTTTATTGATGTCTTGGGGTCATTTCTAAGGATGGCGTATCATCTGACTAAGCTGCTGGTATGAGAGGTCGACGGAATGCATCTTCATCTATTCTACAGGTGCAAAGGAACTGCCTGCTGAGGTTGGTGTGGCCTTCCACAGGCTGGTTCCACAGGCTGCCAGGGACTCTGGAATTTTGGAAGAACTAAGCATGCTCATTTCTTTTCTTGTTACTTTTCTCCCCCACCCCAGTACTGGGGATCCAACCCAGGGGTGCTCTGTCATTGAGCTACAACCTCAACCCCCAAATCATTTTTTTTTCTGACACAGAGTCTCACTGCGTTGCTGAGACCGGGCCTTGAACCTGTGATCCTCCTGCCTCTGCCTCCTGAGTACTGGGATTACTGGTGAGTGCCACCGTGCCTGGCTGAGCTGTGTCTCTTTGATATCACCACACCTAGAGGACATGGTGGCACAGGGGGTGGGTGCCCTTCACTGGTCTACTTTGACCTCCGTACACCACACGTCCCTGCCCTTTGCCACACAGTGCTGATTAAGAAATAAACTCCAGGCAGGGATGCATCCCATTCTTCAACAACTGAAACTTCATTAACTACCCACACCAGTTTTGTGACCTTTAATTTTGCAGCTGGATCTGAAAGGGCCTCTTTCTGGCTTCCAGACAGCGTCTTCTTGCTCTGTCCTCATTTGGGAGAGAGAAGGCAGGCTCTGGGGTCTCTTATAATGGTGCTAATCCCATCACCAGGTCCCCAGCCTCTTGACTCCTCTCAACCTCCATCACCTGCTAAAGGCCCCATCTGCTAATATCATTACCTTGGCTTCAACAAGTGGGTCTGGACTCATTTCAGTCCTTAGCCCCATGATGAGATAAAGTTACACCCACAGCAATCATGGACATCAGAGGGCATGGCGTGATCAGAATCCACCTGGGGTCAGATTTGAAGAAGAGGACAGAGCATCTTAAGGACAGAATACTACTTTCCTAATGATTTGTCAGGGACATCCGCATGAAAGCAGAGCCCAGAGGTCTCTGTCTAGACAATGGCAGTGAGCAGCACATGGGAGGCTTTTTACCAGGTCTGTCTCACCTATTCTCTATGTGTGGCTTTAATGCAACCCTAGAGACTGTCCCTGGGCTTGTGTTCCTGAGCTCCGAATGGTTGAAAAGATAACCTAGTGGAAGCCGGGCGTGGTGGTGCACGCTTGTAATCCCAGCATTCGGGAGGTTGAGACCGGAGGATCCGGGTTCGCGGCCAGCCTCAGCTGCCTAGTGAGGCACTCCGCAACTTAGTGAGACTCGGTTTCAAAATAAAGAATAAAAAAAAATAGGGCTGGGGGTATAGCTCGAAGGTAGAATACCCCTGAGTTCAATCCCCAGTACCGCAAAAAAAAAAAAAAAAAAGAAAGAAAGAAAGAAAAGAAAAGATAACCTAGTGGAGCTTTGCAAAGGTTTAGAATCTTCTTCAAGCACTAAAACTCTGGGAATAATATCTTGCTTGTTTCTAGGGTGGTGATCTCAACCCAGCTGGTAGACATAAATCATCCTGATAACCAGACTTTGGCTGCATCAGGTGCTCTAGATCTATGGGCATGGGTACAAATCAGCTTGCCTTTCCCTGGATATGTGCCCCCTCCCAGTTTCCAAAACAGGCAATCCCTTTGAAACATGGAATGAATGAGCTCATCTTTACAGCTTTTCCACTTAAGTTTTGGTTTTTTCTAAACACTTTGTTGCCTTTGATTCAATTATCTCAGTTCAACAAGATTTAACAAACTACCTTAGAAAAGTATGGAAGAAAAAGAAATCCCATCTGTCTACCTATCTGCCAATATTCACTCTGAAGTTTTTCTTGTGCTCATCTTGTGCTAATTAATAAGGCTATGAAGAAGAATGCGTTGGTTATAACACCTCAAAGACGTTCCAGCTTCCCTAGGAAATAAACACATAAATGAATAATGACAGTGTAGACAGAACCCGTTAGTTCCAAGGATTCTCCCAACAGGACGCGCATGGGATCAGGCACAGTGGCACATTGTTGTAATCCCAGCTACTCAGGAGGCTGAAGCAGGAGGATCACAAATTCAAGGCCAGCCCGGACAACTTGGCAAGCCCCTGTCTCAAAAAATAAAAAAGAAAGCAAGACATCGTGCACACGTTAAAGACATTGTGCCCAAGGGGCCTGGAGAAAAGTCCCTGGTCTCCTGGTCCTACAGTTCTAGCACCACGAGTGTCTCTGTCTATCCTTTGTGCTCCCCTTCCTGTGATAAGAGGTTGATCTCCTTCACCACCACTTCCAGGTTAGCCATTTCCCTAAGACATTTCCAATTGCCAGCTCCCAGTAAACCATCAGACGAGAGAAGGAGATGGCAGGATTTCAGATGGGACTTTACAAGGTAAGGGGTGTTAAATTGATAATCCTCTGTTTGCTGACCAGTTGCCCTCATCTCTCATCTCCCATATAATATGTTCTGAACATATTATATATTTTCTATTTGCCTTTTCTATCCACCTCACAAGGTTGTTGAAAGTATGCAGTGAGGTCATATATATAAAATGGTTTTGTGTGTGTTTGCTCATAGGTTCAACATTTTCCAGTAGTGCTGATTTGATATTTGTATTTTAAATATTTTTGTACTGAAGGTTGAACCCAGAGGCATTCTACCTTCAAGCTACACCCCCATCCCTACTTTTTATTTTGAAACAGGGTCTTCATAAGTTTCTGAGGCTGGCTGGGATCATGTGATCCTTCTGTCTCAGCCTCCCAAGTACTGGGATTACAGGTGTGTGTCACCATGCCCAGCTTTGTATTTTAATGTTTTCATTAAGTTGATGAGAAAAAATCACACAGATGCTTCTATTTGCATTTGGTGATTTTCAAATAAAACAATGAAAAGCAGGTGTAGTAAAGTTAGACCCAGCAATGAGATTAAATTTCTGTTTGCATGATGTTAGGCAGATGGAGGGTTGTGGACATCTCAATAAAGCCAAATACATTTCAGGTCAATTGGTTAAAAAAAAAAAAAAAAACTCCCTTTGGCTTTAGGAATGTTCTCCTGCCATTTTAATTCTATGTTCTATAGCAGTAAAATGTGATAGAACAACCTATTTGAAAGCTTTTCACCATTGCTGTGGAAAGCAGATTTAAGAAACTGTTTACACTGAAGGCAATGGCTCTAGAACGTTTGGTAGACTTGCAGGATCCCATGTTGGAATACTGTCCTAGAGCTAGGATTCTGTTCCTGCTGAGGGGAAAGGTCAGATAATTGCAGTGATAGGAACACAAAATACATTTTAGAGCATCAGGAGAGCAAAGAAAGCCAAGGGCGCACCCTGCTCACTAGAGCTCTTGTCCTCTTGATTTCAGGTAAGGATGGGGACTTCTTCATGGCCCCAGCGGGAGGAGCACCGCATGCCTTCCTGCAAGCAATGGCAACTGGAGCCCATTCCTTACATCTGCAACGCTAATCTGAGGAAGGATAATTAAATACGCACGGGGCTTGAGCTCCTTCTGTTGCTACTCAATGAAATAAACTAGATCAGCACTTCCTAAAAAAGTAAAATAAAATAACATATATTCGCAAACTGGCAAGGTCAACTGTTATCAAAAGGCCTTAAAGTTGTCGGTTCTGAGTAAATTTGACTCCGAATTCAACCATTTGGAAAATTGTAACCACCCAGCTGGAAAATCCACCCCAGTGATTTGGAAAATTGTGCTCATTGTGTGTTGTGATCAGCGAGACGGTTCCCAGGGCTGCCCGGGCCAGGGCCTGGTGGGCCTCACACTGACCTCAGTGGGGTCTGAGCAGGTCCCCAGGAGGGAGACAGACTCTCAGCTCAGCCCTGGCGGGTCCTTGACTTTCCCAGCTGGAAGGGTTCCAGGCTGCATCAGAAGAGGTACACGGATTTATTCAGAAGAGCAAGAAGATGAGAGAGAGCAGGGTACACCTTCAAAGGGAGAGGGAGTGGGGATGCCACAGGGTGAGATGTGCTTTGGGGTTCGGGCTTCTTTTGAAGGAGACTGTAAACGGTGAGCATGGGGTGCGTGTTGGGTGCTGTCAGCCTGAGGAGCTCAATTCTTTTGATCACAGAGCACAGAGCAGGGCACTGAGGCACTGTTCTTCTCAACCTTCAGGTTGACACTAGTTAATGGACAGTGTTTGGACTGTACTTTTATCACAGGTCTCTAACAATATCTTTCCTTGGGCTTCTTTTAATTGGTCTAAAAATACATTGGTGCGTTAACAAGCTACACAGACACTAATTAGCTGAGGTCACACTGCGCTGGGACTTACAATCCTTTAGTGAATTCAGACCTGCACGGAAGCAACCTTGGGCATGGAGGTGAGAGTGTTCCTAAAGTCTTTAGGTTTAAGCTACAGTCTCTCTTTCCTTCCCTGTTTGTCTCCTTTCTACCTATCCTTATTTCTTCAGAACAACTTCACCATTTTATTCTTGTCTTGTTTTGCCCTGAGGACCCACAAGCTCAAGTTTCAATGGAACCACTAAGTAATAGCTGATTTTGACTGAAGCCCTGACCCCAGGGTGACCTGCACAGATGATATGCTGATAAAAGTCCTTAAGATGAGGCAGTCCTTTCTAGAGTCAGGTAACCCAACATACCTGGTGTCCTGTGCCAAGACAGTCCTGCGAAGGCAGGGAGACAAAAGAACACGTGACCATGAGATCCAGCTTGGAGCAGGTGCCTGGGAGCCCAGGAAGTAATGTAGACAGTGAGTCTGGCTTCAAAAGGAGGGTGCTACCTAGCACTGGCTTCTGACTCCAGCATCGAGGTGCATGGGAAAATACATTTCTGTGGTCTTAAGTCCCCTATGTATAGCACTTTGTTACAGCAGCCTTGGGCTACTAAGATGACAGAAAAGCTTGAAAATAACCATTAAAAGCCAAACAACTTTTAATTCAAAATCACCTTCCCAGGATTCAAAGTATGGGTGCTCCATGATTTATTTAAAAGGTAATGCAAAAACCTTGGTAGAGATTCAATTCTGGGGCTCAATCACAAAGAAAACCCTCAGCGACCACTGCCGGTGTGTTGTTATTCTAGTGTCTGCAGTTTCTCACACTTACTCTTTTGTATCTCTTTCTTCCCTGATCAGACTCCCTTCTTTTGATTCCCTGTATCATATTTGATTTTCCATTTAGCTAATTTATGTTCTTTTCTCTCTTCTGTCCTTTCTCCTACTCATTGGCTTAATTTATTCTTTTTTTTTCTTCTGTTAGTCAGATGCTTGATTGATGAAATTTTTAGCTTTCCTCTTTTTTCAAAGTATGACTTGAAGACTGTAACTCTCCTCCAAGGTATGATTCAGCTGCAACCGACAACTTTTGATGTGAGGCACATTGCACTAGTATTGAGTTCAGATTATTTACTAATTTGTGTTATTATTGCTCAGGAAATCCATGGGTTATTTACAAGTCAATTTTTAATATTCAAACATATGGGGTTTAGCAGGTGTTGGAACAGCTTCAGGAGTAAGCCTGCTACTGCATAAATAATACATACATACATACATACATACATAAATACATACATAAAAATAAAAAAGGAAAAGAACCACCTTTCCTTCCTCTCTCCAACTGTCTTAAAAGACCATCTCATGGGACAAGGGACAACTAGTCAACCTGGTGGGGGGGGGAGGGAGACAAATGGAGAATAAAAGGGCAAGGGAAAGAGAGACAAAATCCAAAAAGGACATCTAGTTAACCTGCTCTCCCTGGAGGAAAGATTGAGACAACTGGTCTACCCCACCTATATGTCCAGATAGGAAGAACAGAAGAGCTGATGAGTCCCCGAGGGACTGCTGGTCGACCCCTGTGGCCAGAAAGGAGAGGGAGCAGACACCACCTGCCCTGTGCCAGTATCTTCCCTCCTCCACTCCCACCCCACTTATTCTCCCCTCTCTTTCCACCCTGGTCCCTGACCAGTGTCCACTGGGGCCTAGGGGCAGGAATGGGGGTTGGGCGGAGAGAGGCAGACTAGCCAATGCCCCCCCACTCCAGTACCCCACATGCTTCCTTGACACCCCATCCCAGCATGGGGAGCGGGCGTCAGACTCCCAGGGTGTGTTCAGAGGACATACTTAGATTACAATAATTGGAATTACATTTGTAACCAGTGTATGACCTGTTAAATGTTCAACATGTTCACAAATAGAAGGTTTATGCCAAATTCTGGGAGCATTGTACTATACAGCTCTACTTCATTTCATTCATGGTTCATATCTTCTGTATCCTTTTCCATTTTGGTGTGGTTATTATTTTACATGGTGAGAAAAATATTAAACTTTGCCATACTGAAAGGAAATTTAGCTTCTCTCCACAATAAAAAATAAATATCATTAAAATAAAATCTACATTATTAAAATATTAACTTCCTAAAATTATGATTATAAAAAGTTAATTACAATACATTTATTTATTTATTTATTCATTTTTTAGTACTGGAGATTTGACACAGAGGCATTCTACTTTCAAGCTATACCACCAGCCCACTTTTTATTTCTTATTTGGAAACAAGGTCTTGCTAGGTTGACAAGAGTCTCACTACTTGCTGAGGCTGTCCTCAAACCTGAGACTCTCCCAAGTACTGGGATTACAAGCATCTGCCACCAGGCCCAGCTACAAATACTTATACTTAGCATAGAGTGAAAAATAGCGCATAAAGATGGAATTCTGATAATGGTTTTGTGTGTGGGGGCACTATTAAATATGCACACACTCTATATATAACTGTTATAATTGTCTAAGAAAACAAGTGTGGGCTCTGTGACCAGATTTTCTGAGTCTGAATCCTAGCCTACCACTGGTTGGCTGTGCAGCAGTAGAAAAGTTACTTAATTTCTCTGTACTACCACGATTTCATCTGAAGAACCAGGAGGATGACTGGCCGACATCAAAGGACTGTGCTTTGCATTAAGTGAGTCCGTGCTTTGAGAAGCCTCTCATGCATTAAGCCTTCAAAAGGTGTCAGCTGTTTGTTGTCATGATGTCTCTTACAATCATATTCACAATGAATATAAATTATCTTCTTTGTTGGAGGGAATATTTAAATGAAGTCAAGGGGGGCTTCCTTCTTCCTGTCTTCATAGTCCGTGAAATCTAAAAGCATTTGGCTTAAATTAAGTGAATAATGGAATTGTACATAGGCTCAAAGTACCTCCCTGCAAAATAGTATTTACAATGGAAAAAGAAGCAACTGTTCGGCCGAGCACCCCCTACCCGCCATCTTCCTTTGGGCGTAGGTAAATCATCAGTAATGAGACAGATTTCTCCTGAGAGAATGGCCTTTTCTTTTGGCCTTGGCTCATGGACATGTCTCAGAGACCCCTGCTAACTCAGCAATGGCCTCGGAAAGGCCAGGAGGATCAGTCTATTGTAGCAGAGGCCTGGGGCAGGCTAGAGGGACTGGCCTACTTCTGGGGCCCTGCAAAGCTCTGCAGCACAGGCCTCATTCCCAGTAGATTCTGGGATCCAAGCTGTCCCACTTCTGCAACCCCCAAAGGCACCGCTGGTCTCTGTGTTCAGCAGAGGTTACAGTCCCTGGGCCTCCAGGAGTCAGGGAGCCCAAAAGACACCTGGGGCAGAACACCAGCAGCACTCCTCCATGTGAAGCCCAGAGGGGAAGGAAGACCCACATGGGTGAAAACACATGTATGTGTGTGTGCATTGTCACATGTGTGTGTTTGCACATGTGGATTTGTATGCACATGTGTGCATGTGTGTGAGTCACACTGATGCGAGATGTTCTTAATAAGCACGAGGCCAGAGTGTTGATAAAGGCTGAGGAATGAAGATGAGAGATGGAACCAGAGCTGTCTCGGAAGATTTTTGAAAGTAGCTTGAACTTATCCTATACTTTTGCTCTCAATTTGCACAGCTCATGGCTGGGACATTTTAGGTTTATTTTTCTAGTAAAAGATCCTTTGTTCTTTTACCTGTAGATTGAGCAGTCTTGCCTGTAGGGCAGAGCTGTAGGCTGTGATACACAGCACAGGTTGTGTGCTCTCTCGGCTGGATGCAGGCCACTATAAATTCTAACAAATAGAGGCATGCCTGCCCACAGCAATCCGCCTCCTCCACATTCTGGCCTGTTCCGTTTCAAGCTCAGCGTGTTAAAGCATGTTAGACATGACAGTGCATCTGGGCCACCCAATAGCTGAAAACATAGATATTGCAGAGGCTGGTTCAGTAAATGCAAGCTGGCTCCATTCTCTTTCTAGAATCAAAATGGAGGGCACTGAACTGGACAAGATCTGGCTCTACCGCCGGCCGCTGTGGGCTGAGTCCACGCAGAGCTATGCAAAGCTCTTTAGAGAAGCACAGGTAGCTCCGTGGCACGGCCCTGGAGTTCCCAGAGAAAAAGCAGGCTTGGAAAACTCACGCCACGTGGTTCCTTCCTAACGTCTACTTACGTACTGGAGGCTAATTTGTACCGACATGAAAGATGTCTTTTCCATCAAGTTTTCATGTTACAGTTCACTGAAACACAGATTAGCAGAATTTTCACATTACAGAATGAGATGCATAGATGTAAGATGCAAAGTAGAACCACAGGCAACACGGTAGATTGATGCTAAAATCTATAGCGCACTTCTTGTGGAAGAAGCCTTTACTTTTATTGGGAGGGGGAGATTTGAAGTTGTAACCCCTGAGTCATTGTTGCACCTTTTAGATCCACCTGTGAGGTCAAATCTATAGCATACCAAATTGTCATAGCAACTCACAACTGTTTTAATAGTCATTTGTAGGTGAAACTCCACTGGTCAATCTCCTTTCATGTGCCAGACAACACCAGGCATTTTACAAACTAGTCATCAAAATAGATAGCAACTTTCCAAAGTAGGTATTACTATTTTGGTTCTGGAGTCTGAGTCTCAATGAAGGAAGTAACTCACTTTATTTTACTTAGGCATGGGTTGGGGAGAGAGCTCTGGCTGCAGCCTGGTTCCAGAGCTCTGCAGCTGAGGGCAGAGGCCTCCATTCCATTGTCTTCTTGTATGCAAAGCAGGTCCCAGTGCTTGCTCAGAGAGTGGGAGAGGAGCATCAGGTCTACCTCAGAGGAGAGGCACTCCCATAGGTCCCCTGTTCCTGGGGAGCAGCCTCAGGTCCATGCCCCTACTTATTTCATGTCTTGGCAGGCCTATGAGCACAGGGAGCCAAATCCGGTGGAACATTAAGTTTTGAAAAAACAGTGCAACCTTTCCTTCCACTTTTCCACCCAAATCAGTCCTTTGTGGGAAGGAACTGGTGGTTCAGCTCTTTCCCCCAGAGCTGGCCATGTCTTTCAAAATTCTGTATTCATCACCTCCTTTCTTAAAAATATACTTGCCAAGATGTTTCTGTTGTTCTTTATTTGTGGTACCCAATCAATGATTGCAAATTCATCCGTGAAACTCTGAGAGGTAGTAATTTGGAACAAGAGGCAAAAGAACTCTAGGCAATGAAAGGCTTGTCTACTGAACGAATCCGAGGAGCACAGTGGCCATAAGCTAGGAAGAATGAACATCAATAATGAATCTCACATGGAACTTACTGCGTAACTTGTAGATATTAGGTGGTTAACACACTTCAAAGAAACTCTCACGTACAATCACAGGGAGACAGAAGAAAAATGACTTTTTTTTTTCCATCACAATATTGCTCACAGCAGCACAACGTCAGAGATAAGCTGAAGAATTATCTTCTGGGAAACAGATAAGTAGAAGGATGGAAGTCTATTAAACAGCCGAAGGAATGCATTAAATTTATATGCTGTGTTAAGATAGAGTTCAGGAGCATAGCAGGGCAGAGAATAGCTGAGATGGAGGGGCTTCTGTGGCAAAACTCCATACACAGAGGACACACACAGCACCATAGGTTCCGAGGATGCACACATATCATTGAAATGCACGTAGGATATGAAAAAAGGCCCTGGGGAGAAGCTGAGACTTTGGTAGAATCAGCAGAGGTGCTTTAACAAGCCCTTGATGGTCATTTCCATCTCAGTCCTTCCACCCAAGGTCCGAGAGAATGAAAGAATTCTAGAAAATTTCACCATCTGAGCACTAGTTTTTGTTTTCTATTTCTTTGGAAACCCTGCTAAAATAAAAGCGTTAAGTATAATGGAAACAAATTATGACTGTATAAATAAAATGATAAAAATTGATGATTCACGTAATAAATTTAGGCCAGCAAATATCCGTGAATGCTAAGCAAAGAGAAAACTATTATGGCTAGGAGGGGAAGGAGGAGGGGAAGTTGGTGATTGGGCTTTGGGAAATTGTAAAATATCCAGACTGAGATGGGGCGGGGGGGGCATGAGGAGAGCAGAGGAAAGTGTCAGAGACGCAGGGGTGCAGAGAAAAGGCTGAAGGGCAGGTGCTGGGGGCCCCGGCAGGGAAGAGAGAGGACAGGAACAGTATTTCGAGAAACACTAACATCAGAGTTTTCTAAACTGTCCAGAACCAGCAAGGCACAGACTCAAGAATGTCTACATTGTCAGGAAGAATGAACACAAAGAAATCCACACAGAGCATTCATCATAAAGAATCCCAAACCAGAGACCAGGCAGAGACTTCCAGAAAGCAACCATGGACTGGGAGGTTGTCCAGCAGATGTGACCAGAAGACAGGAGGAGGGTGTTTCCTCTACCTGCCACCGACCAGGGTGAAGCCCTGTCCAAGGAGGTCCCACCCCACAAACAAGTCCTTCCAATAGGGCAGACCAAAGGTCTCCTCTATCAGAAATGAAACACAACCATGCAAGTAAATACAGTAGTACAGTAGGTTTTTTTGTTTGTTTGTTTGTTTGTTTTTGCAGTACTGGGAATTGAACTCAGGGCCATTCTACCTCCGAGCTACATCCCCAGACCTATTTTTTTTATTCTTTATTTTGAAACAGGGTCTCACTAAGTTGTGGAGTGCCTCACTAGGTAGCTGAGGCTGGCCTCCAACCCAGATCCTCCGGTCTCAGCCTCCCAAATGCTGGGATTACAAGCATGTGCCACCACGCCCAGCTACAGTAGAAATTTTGAGTGTACAGCTAAGCACTCAGGCAATCTAAACTTATGTGGAAAAAAAATAAACAACTCTGTTTCCTTTTTTTGGTAAAGCTCTAAGTGAAACACAACATTTCTCCAGCCACAAGTGCAGGCCGCACACCACTGTCATAAGAACATACATGTCCTCATGATCATCACCTCATTGCGGTAAGGCTTGAAATGTCACCAAGCCTCGCCTCTGCTTTGACATCCAGCTAGTTACTAAACATGCCACTACATCCTTTAATATTTTCAAGAACATCACACATCCATTATCAAGTCATAGTTAAACCATCGTAAACGCTGTCTGCAGATGACAGCTGTCTGTCTAATCCTGTGTCCTGAAAGGTACTCTTCCTCTGGTCAGCCTCCAGCTGCCCACTCAGGGTCCACAGCCCCAGGTGTCTCTGAAAGGAGGAGTCTCGGGAGTCAAAAGCAAATCCAGGGAAGGACAGAGCCTGGGTGGCCGAGAGCTGGCAGGGTGGCCACATGAGTAAGTCACAGCAAACTCCGAGTGTAAAGTAAGAACAGTGTCGTGTTAGCTGCATCAGAACGGGGCAGTGGAGGTGGGGAGCACAGGCTGGGTGCTCTCGGTGCAAGCACTCGGAGGCCTGGCATTTTCCAGGGAAGGGACAGACGTAGGAACGCAGAGTGACTTCGGGAGGACAAGCACACGGAGCGATGCTCCTGGAGTAACAACTAAACCCTCACATGAACAACATTCCTCAAGAGGAAATGAGATAACGAGAGGCTCAAAGGAAGGCAGGATTAAAGAAACACGGGAAATTGAAAACAAATAGCGAGGTGGAAGGAAGGTCAGTGAAACATAAAGGAAGACACAACTAAAACGCGTGGATGGTCAGGCCTGCTGAAAGGAAGTGCACAGAGACATGCAGGACAGCTGAGGCCACTTCAGACCTCCGTCCACAGGAGCACGGAGGAGCAGGAGCATGGAAGACACACCCACACATGCCGACCAGAGGAGAGCGAACGCTGGGCCCACGCAGCCTCCTTACGGAACCGGAGATCTCTAGCCTCTAGCCGGGAGAACTTTTTTAAAATTTTTCTTTTTTCTTTCTTTCTTTATTTCTTTTAAAGAAGCTGTTTGTCATTCTTTTTTTTTTTCCTACTTTTTTTTTTAGAGAGACTACAACACACATACAAGTGAATTTTATCAAAATGCATCACATTTCTATTATATTATTCATAAAAATCAATTTCTATGTGAATAGTACTGAAAATCAACCACAATGAGTTAAAATTCACAAAGAGTTGTTAAAGGGTTTCCGTCAAAATTATTTTTAAAAAAACTGTACAGAATGATAATCAATTGATAACATCTTGAAAGAAGCCAATATTTGAGTTGAATATTGTTTTTATGTGACTAGAAAGAATGGAAAGTGAATCCAGCTCGCTTATGCAAAAATAATGTATGTCGATGTTTTAGCTAGTTCTATAAGTCTTAATGAAATCAAGGTTGAAGACGAAAGCGTAACACATTAAAAACTCCCAAATTACATTTCTTAAAAATTGAGAATGAATGCAAGAACCGACTATTGCTTATATAAGATTTCAGACAGTTATTGGTCTTCTGTGGCACTTTTTTCTCCAGGGAGCATTCTCATGAGTACTAAAGGGCTAATCCACCGGGGACACAGACTTATCCCAACTTGGGCTTGCACCAAATCAGGTAACATCCACTCCACAAAGCCATAACTGAGACAAAAATTTAGCACATCTCTCTCACTCTATGATAGGGTGCACAGATAGAAATCACTGGAGACATAGAAAAATGACAGCTGATAAGCACAACGTGACTTAATTGTCTTGTCAGAATGTAAATAAAGCCAGTAAACCTGAAAAAAATGTTAAAAGTATAAAATATAGACAATGTAAAATATGTCACCTGAAATTTGTCATACTAAAACTATAGAAATATTAAATTATAAATATAATAAATAATTTGGTAAAAAAACTGCAAAAAAAAATGGACCTTGAAAGAAACGCTCTAGCATTAATGGAAATCTTAGAAAAGTAAAAGGGCTAAAATGAATGCTCTGAACAACCTTCCCAACAAACTATAAATAATACAACAAATTAAACCTGGGAAAGGTGGAAGGGATAGCAAAATTAATAATCAGAAAGCAGAAGCACTTTCAAGATGATCAATGAGGCTCCAAGTTGGAGTCCAGTCAAGTCTTGCAAGATGGAAAGACCCCTGCAACTCCGCTGGGGACCAGAAGGGATGGGAGTGCAGACCAGGATGGAGATTGGGCGCGGGTCCCACACAGACTTGATGCTGGCGACAGTCGCTGTGGCAAGAGACCATGCCTTGGGCATGCCAACCTCTGAAGACACTGAGGGAGCAGAGACGGAGAAGGGGACCCAGCAGTGCCCGTGCTCTGGAGCCCCTGGGAGGAGGAGGGCAGGATGGCCCGTGTGCTACTCCTGGCCAAGCAGGGCTGGGAGGACTGCAGGCTGCTGCTCCTCTAGAGCCTGGTTAGCAGAAAGTCCCGGGGTTACCAGGAGCTCATGAGAGGAAGACCATGGAGCTTTGGACAGACAAACTGCGTGCTGGCCTGGAAGTGGAGGATCAGTGTGAGTTTAATGCACGCATGCCTGTCTTCACATGTACTTACGTATTAATAAGTACATGCTGTCCGCTAAGAAGAGGTAGATACTGGCAGGAACCCCAGTATCAGGAAGCCACTTAGCATTTATATTTTAAATTCTAAATACCCTTCTCCGCAAAAAGGAATCAGAGCTCCTTGGAGAGAAGGCTGGTCCTGGGAACAGTGTAGAAAAATATGAAGTGAGCCATCCTCATAATGACAGGTTGTGTCAAAGACAAGAGTTTCATAGGCCCAGTCTGGCGCAGCTTGAGCATCGAAATCAGAATGAAATTTATAGCCCACCGAAGGGAAGGAAACTATGCGCTCACGTTGATATAATGAGTGAATGAATGAATTAGCATAGAATGCCAAGTGGTGAATGTTGGAAGATGAGGATAGGTCTGGGGATGCCGCTCAGTGATAGAGCACATGCTTAGCATGCCCAAGTCCTAGGTTCGATCCCCAGGGCCCAGAAAGATGTAATTATATACTCCTCACTTGGCAACCATCAGAGCAATGCCTGGTGCAAGGGAGAGCCACTGATGCATTATTCACCCGTCCATGGAGGTGTTCCTCAGCCTTTCATCCTGTGATGGAAATACCTGACGGGAACAGCTGAGTGGAGGCCGGGTCACCTCTTGAGAGACTTCGGTCCATGTTCGGCCAGTTCTGTGGCTCTGGGCAGAGGAGGGGCAGAACATCATGGCGGGAGAGCAAGGTGGAGGGAAGATGATCAGCTCTTGGCAGCCAGGATGGGAGGGAGGATCCAGGGACCAATGTAGTCCCCAGGGTAACCCCCAGGGGCTTGCTTCCTCCAGCCAGACCTACCTGCCTGCAGCTCCCACCTCCCCCCAGCATTGCCTAAAGTATTAATCCATCTAATGGATTCATTCGCTGATGAGGTTAGAGTCCTCGTGGTCCAATCATCCAAAGGCGGAGCCTCCCTCTGGACATTGCTGCGTGGGGTCCAAACGTTCAAAGGCCCTCTCTCTGGACTCTGGACATTTCTGCATGGGGTCCAATCATCCAAAGGCCCTCCCTCTGGACATTGCTGTGTGGGGGACCAAGCCTCCAATGCATGGGTCTTTGTGGGACCATGGAGACCAAAACCATGACAATCTCTGATGTATGTGGCAGCTGGTTCTGTTATGAGCTAGGAAGGTCCTGTAGTCTCACATCCTTGTATGTTCACACAGAGCCTCGGGGCACCCCTGTGTGGCCCATGGTGTTCACACGTGGCAGTGGTGAAGGCTACCTTGGTGGCTAGGTCACATGCACATTGAGGCTCACACCGTATTTGCTCTGAGGGAAGGGGCTATGGTGTCCTGAGAAGGGAACCAGGAGAGAGGAACTGAGACCTGGCAGGATGCCCAGGGCCATCTGCTGGCCTGGAGATGCTGCCTTGGGAACATGCTGGAGGCTCAATCCTACCTTTAAGGCCGCAGCCTCAGCTGAGTCCACTTGTAGTTTCCTGAGCTGGGAATGCCAGTGCTGGCCAGTCCTGAGGGCCTGACCCTCGGGCACCAGGAGGGACAGCTGACATTCCTGTTGCTTTAAGCTAACACACCCTGGGGGGACTTGTGCACACTTGGATAACACAAACACATCTTTACAGTACTCAATGTGTGTATTAGGTAGTATTTACTTACTGAATACTATCACATTTATTCATTAATTATACAATGGGTAAATCCAGAGGCGCTAACTCAGCCAAGTCAGAGAGTATTGCCAAAGCTGGGTAGACCAGCATCGGGTCTACCCAGGCAGAGTGGAGCACCCCATGGCCTGTGATGTTCCTGCTAAAATGTAGAGGTGAACCAAGTGGCGAGGAAAGTTCAGACACACCCACCATAGCAGGCTGAGGTTGAAGCAGACCCAGTCACAACAACCACTGCAGAATGGATCCTGAGTTGGATCCAGAGCTGGAGTAGAAAGCAGGAAAGGGAAAAGTGAGTGATCTGTGTATGCCTGGGTTGTTGCTCTGAGCAGACATTATTAGGACAAGTGGAAAAGTTGGAGTTAGTCATTCTCGAGTTGCTGAGAATTTTCTGATTCTGATGCGCGCACTTTGTGTTTGGGGGTGACACTATTGTTTGAATGTGGAGTGTCTCCCGAGGGCCTAGGGCCCTGTATTGGAGGTGTGTTCCTCAGGGCGGAGTTCATTGGCATTATCAGGAGGTGATAAGACCTTTGCAAGACAGGGCCTGGTGGAAGTGAGGCTGTTGCCTTCAGGAAGATTGCATGACTCCAACCCCCTCCTCTTTCCTTTGCTTCTTGGCAACAAGAGAAACTGTTTTTCTCTGCCTCATGCTTCTGCCAAGATATGCTGCCTCAGCAGAGGCCCCAAGCAACAGGGCCAGTCCACCATGGACTAGAATCTCCAACACCGTGAGCAAAAATGAACCCTTTCTCTTTATGAGTTAGTTATCTTAGGTATTCTGTTACAATGGAGGAGAGATGCTGAACAGTGTCCTTTTTTTAATTTTATTTTTAGGAAATACATAGAAAGTACTTAGGGAAAATAGCACATTATGTCTGCAAATTACTTACTCTCAAAGGGTTTCACAAAAATTATTTGTAAGTAGGAAGAGACAGAATGTTAACAGTCAATGCGGCCCAACATAAATAATCTGGATGAAGGATAAGTGATGGTTTACAATGTTTCTGTAAATTTGGAATTAGTCAACTAAGGAGGCCCTGACTGTGTTCACTTTTTGGACATTTTTCAGAAGGAACTCACCAGAAAGACTTCAGAGACAGATTTCAGGAAATTCACACCTCCAGTGTTTTGATATTTATTGTTATTGTATTGGAGCACTGTTGTTTTTAAAAATCCAAACAGCACAACACCCAGGTGCATACCTTACACGAAATGCATAAACACAGAGTGGCTACAGTTACAAGCTGAACTAAGAATCTTTTCAAAGGCAGCCCAGAGCACCAAATATGTCATGGATCCAGAATTAGACTTTGCGAGCTAAGACCCCGTTACTTTACAAATGAATCAGCACTTGGCTTAGATCTGAACAAAAACTCTCATCTCATTTAATGATAAGATTTGAACAAAACCTCAAATCTTCTAATCCAATACCCATACACAAACCACAGCCCCCCACTAGACCCTGGAATAAATCTTCCCTTTGGAAGTTAATTAGAGAGTATCTTTGTGTGTCTTGTGGAACTTTGATTTCTTACAGATACTTTAAAAAAAATGCAATTTCAAATAATGATCTTGCCTTATCTCTTTCTTATTCTAGATTTTTCTGTGAAACTAGTACAACGTTCCTTATATATTCAACCTAGAAATTTACTTTATGTCAGATGCTAAGCATGCATAAAGGGGCATGTTGGGACCTTAAGAGCTCACACTCAGCAAAACAATGTGTTAAGAAGTGGGGACAGATTTCTGCAGAAGGTAAGTGGAACCTAGGCATCTAGAAAGACTTGCTCCTCTGCGTGTAGATTAGAAAGCCAGGCCTGCGAGCCGGGCGTGGTGGCGCACGCTTGTAATCCCAGCATTCGGGAGGCTGAGACCGGAGGATCCGGGTTCGAGGCCAGCCTCAGCTACCTAGTGAGGCACTCCGCAACTTAGTGAGACTCGGTTTCAAAATAAAGAATAAAAAATAGGGCTGGGGGTGTAGCTCGGAGGTAGAATGCCCCTGAGTTCAATCCCCAGTACC